>CM053585.1:251860951-251901831 GCA_028646515.1 Pseudochirops corinnae | reverse complement strand
GTGAGGAAGGAGTCCTACCAAATTCTTTTTATGATACAAATATGGTATTGATACCTAAAGCAGGGAGAGACAAAACGGAGAAAGAAAATTATAGACCAATCTCTCTCATGAATATAGATGCAAAAACTTTTAATAAAATATTAGCAAAAAGACTTCAGCAACTTATCATAAGAATAATACATTTTGATTAGGTTGGATTTATTCCAGGAATGCAAGGATGGTTCAATATTAGGAAAACCATCAGTATCATTGATCATATCAACAATAAAACTAGCAGAAACCATATGATTATCTCAATAGATGCAGAAAAAGCTTTTGACAAAATACAACATCCATTCCAATTAAAAACACTAGAAAGTATAGGAATAAATGGTGTTTTCCTTATATTAATAGGTAGTATCTACTTAAAGCCATCAGCAAGTATTATATGTAATAGAAATGAACTAGAAGCATTTCTGATAAGATCAGGGGTGAAACAAGGATGTCCACTATCACCTCTCTTATTCTATCTGGTACTAGAAATGTTAGCAGTAGCAATTAGAGAAGAAAAAGAAATCAAAGGAATCAAATTAGGCAAAGCTATCACTTTTTGCAGATGATATGATGATATACTTGGAGAATCCTAAAGAATCAAGTAAAAAACTTCTTGAGACAATAAATAAATTTAGCAAAGTTGCAGGATATAAAATAAACCCACATAAATCCTCAGCATTCCCATATATTTCCAACAAAGTCCAACAGCAAGATATAGCAAGAGAAACCCCATTTAAAGTTACTGTACGCATTATAAAATATTTGGGAATCTACATGCCAAAACAAACCCACTACCTTTATGAATACAACCACAAAACACTTTACACACAAATAAAATCAGATCTAATTAATTGGAAAAACATCAATTGCTCATGGCTGGGTCAAGCTAATATAATAAAAATGACAATTTTACCTAAATTAAATTACATATTTAGTGCCATACCAATCAATCTACCAAAAAATTACTTTATAGAATTAAAAAGCATTTTAAATTGATATACCATAGGCATCTCAAACTCAGTAAATCCAAAACAGAATTTGTTATCTTACCTATCAAACCTAGCCCTCTTTTGAACTTCTCTGTTACTCTTAATGGTACTATGATCCTTCTAGTCCCCCAGACTTACCATTTCAATTTTATTCTTTTTAAAACTTTATTTTATTTATTTTGTTGCTTTTTGGAGGGGGGGAGGCAGGGAAATTGGGGTTAAGTGACTTGTCCAAGGTCATATGGCTAGTAAGTGTTAAATGTCTGAGGTCACATTTGAACTCAGGTCCTCTTGACTCCAGGACCAGTGCTCTATTCACTGAACCACCTAGCTACCCCATTTAATGTCATTCTTAACCCCTTACTCTTCCTTACCCCATGTATCTAGTCAGTAGACAAATTTTTGTAATTTATTCCCCTCTCATAAAATAAATTCCCCTCTCATTATTCCCCTCTGTAACTCTATCAACCTGGTATAAACTTACAACATCATTTTCTGGGAATTCACTTTTCATTTCTAGTCACTTCCCTCCCATCTTCAGAGAACCGATTTGCCTTATTACTCAAGAGCTATAGGTCTTTCTAGGGGCAGCTAAAGTGAAGTAACCTCCTGGACTAACACTCTTTGTCTTTGTAGATGGCTGTGGACCCAGATGCAGCTAAATAATCTGCTGAGTTTTACCTTGTAATTTGTCTTGGGAATGAACTGAGAGAAGGTGTTCATACTCTCCTCTGTTCTTCTTGCTGCCAGAGGAAGGCTTGATGCCTGCCCAGATGTTTGGCATGTGTATGGTCCCCTTTGGTGTTGTCTTTCTTTTAGAGTATCCTGTTGGAATGGGCTATTTCCAAGAACCTGGGAAGAGTGCCTTGCACGTGCAAATTACTTGAACATGTAGTAAGAGCAAAACTTGACTTGACGCGAACCACGTTTCCCATCTGCTCTCAGCCTTGCTCCTTTTAGCTAACCTGAAAATGTGTTTTCATCCCAGAGGCTTTTCATGGGTAACATGCATCCAATTTAGATTTTAAATTTTAGCTTTTGGATTGTGTAAAACTGTACCTTGGGGCATATATGGAAAAGTAAAGTACATTCATGGCTGTTATAAAAAGCCCACATCCATTTGCTTCTGACATGCTGTAAAAACCTTGTCATACGTTGCTATGCCTTTGGTCCTATTGCAAGTTGTTTCATACAATGTTAGAATGGGAAGGGATGTTAAAACCTTGATTATTATAACTGAAAGGGCCTTATGACACACCATGTCTGATCTACAAGAGACCTTTCTTAGAGACAATGTAGCCCAACTCCCTTCTCATTATCTCCAAGACAATGTTATTGAGGTGCATAGACCAGAAGTGGCTTGATCACAAGTACAGGGTTGGCGACAGATCCCATATTAGAAGCCAATTTTATAACTCTGAAAAAGCAATAGATTTGGAGTAACATGAGACAGGTTCAAATCCCACATATGCTATTTAATACCTGTGTGGTCTTGGGCAAGTCCCCTAAATTCTCTGGTCTATAGTTTTTTCATATATCAAATGAGTGAATTGAACTAGACCTTTAAACTCCCCTTCCAGCTCCATGCCTATGATCCTATGAGCAGATGGCCTTTAGATCCCCTCCAACCCTAAGTCTGTGATCCTTGGTTGCTATAAATCATGTGCAGGAGTCGATAGTTTAAATGCCGATCACACAGGCATTGCCAGTCCTGGCAGGAGCACTGGAATAACAATCTATCATGCCACTTGCTGGCTCTTTGACGATTTGTGAGTCAATTTTCCTCTCTGAATCTCTTTTCTCCTTTCCAAAAAGGGAAGCTTTGACCTTGTCCTGCCAATATTTGAGAGGGTCAAATGAGATAACAGATGTGAAAATATTTTCAGAAGTATATATGATTGCACAAGTATAAAGCAGCAGAAAACCTCTGACTCAGTTGAAAACATGGGGTTCCAAAGATCAGGGTAAAGGTAAATTTCTAGAATGAGAAGAGAGAATTGCTAAATCATGTGTGTGTTTGTGAAGTATCATATGGGTATTGGTCTAGTTGGGGAAGTCACCTTTTATTTTTTTATTTTTTTCTAAAAGGGGGAAGCAGGAAGCATTGAAAGTAAACTTTACCAACTTCACAAGTTTACCTGAGGCTGGTGTTGCCCTTCTGTCCCTCCTTCCCAACACATCCCAAGAATGGTTTTCTGGAAGCTTCTACCCAACTGATTTCACCATGATGTGGCAGAACCTACTGAAGCATGGAATTCCCTCTACTTTCTCTTCTCCATTGCCTTCCCTCTACCCCTTTCCCCCTCTCCCTCCTACAGGAACTCCATAGGAAAGGTCATCAGACATACTCATAAAGCCAAGTAAATCCCACAGCTGCCAGACTGCTACAAAAGGGAACACTAGGACCCAGTGTGAGGAGGTTACTGGTCTCCAGAGAACATTGTGGGATGGTGAGCAGGGTGGTAATTGACAATAAACAAGAAAGAAAGATTGTCCTCCAGCCAAAGACCATTCCATGAGATCAGGAAATATAAAACCACATTCTTGGCAAGTTTTTCAATATGTTCTTAGATGATTTTCTAAGGGCACTAAAAGCTTGGTGGATTGTTTTGTAATTCAGCTGCCTCTTTAGTGAGTTAGGAAGGTGATAGATACTTAGGTCTGTCTCTGTCAGTAGGCATCTTTATATAGCACAGGAAGGGAGGGTTGAAAGAAACCTACTCTAGATTATTAATCCAATCTCTTCATTTTACATATTAGAAAACAGGGTCTAATAGGATAGTAAGGGAGCTAAGTGACATAGTGGATAGAGTACTGACTCTGGAGTAAGGAGGATCTGAGTTCAAATCTAGCCTCAAATGCTTACTAGCTATGTGACCCTGGGTAAGTCACTTAACCCTATTTGCCTTAGTAAAATAAGCTGGAGAAGGGAATGACAAACCTCTCTGGTATTTTGCCAAGAAAACCTCAAATAGGGTCACAAAAGTTGGACACAATTGACCAAAAAAAAAAAAAAAGAAAGATCCCAGACCAAAACCCCATCCAAGGTTAGTTTCCCCCATAACCCCCATGAGATACTGCTCTTTTTTTTTTTTTCACTCCAAAGTCCAGGTGCAACTATTTTTATAGATAATTAATCTAGATTTCTCCTGTTCAATTTAGTGGAAGATTCAGCTTTTTTTTTTTTTTTTTTTTTTTTACCTTTTAACAAACATATTCCTCTACTTCTAATCAAGGTTGGAAGTTTGTTTTTTTAAATGTTCAAGAAGCAATGAAGAAAGGTCCCCTAATGCGTATCGTTGAGTCAACTTGACCAAGTCAGAACATCTGAATCTTGTTCTACTTTCACATCTTGCCGTCTTTGTTACCTTGAGCAAGTTATGGAATCATCATCATCACAGCTGGAATCTGCTAGTGCTTTAAGGCCGGCAAGGCAGTGTATACACACACTCTTATTTCATCATCGATAGTTCTATGAAGGAGATGTTGCAGTTTTTATCATTCTGCATGTCTAGGGGAAGACACGGAAGCTCAGAAAGGTTGTGATTTGTCTGTTGTCATGCAATGATTCAGTACCAGGGTCAGGGTTCAAATTCATGTCTTCCTGCCTCTAAGCCCAGTGCTCCATCCCTCTCGCATGCCACACTATTAGGGACTTAGAAATAATTTAGTACAACTCTTTCATTTTACAGATGGAGAAACTGAGGCCTAATGGGGAATGTAAGCTGCCTAATGTCACGTAGACTGGTCAGAAGTATAAAATTAGGATTCCAACACAGGTCCTTCTGATTCCAAGTCCAGCGCTCTATTCACAGTTACCCCATGCTACTTTGGCATTGGAACTTGGGCTGGAAGAAACAGAGACACCAAGATTGGAAATTACCAGGCCAACTTAATAACAAAAAGTCATTAAGGAGAAGAGCTAGGATTTGAAACCAGGTCCTCTAACTTAAAGTCCAACAATCTTTTGACCCTCTACCACATCGTCTCCCAGCTGGAACTGGTATTTAAAAGAGATGAGAAGAGCCATGTGAAGTCTGAGAAGGAAAGGCTTTTACTCTTCTTTGGCACACTGCTTATAATACTGGGGCAGTATTAGGATTGGTGTTATGTGCTACCTCCTGTGTAAGAATCTACATGTTCTTCTGGCTCTCTTACTCTCTCCCCTACCACCAAGCCTTCCTTTTTCCAACAGCTGCTTCAAGATTTGTTTTGGGGAGGGCAGCTAGGTGACACAGTGAATAGAGCACCGGCCCTGGGGTCAGGAGGACCTGAGTTCAAATCTGACCTCAGCCACTTAACACAAAAACTAGCCATGTGACCTTGGGCAAGTCACTTAACCCCAATTGCCCTACCTTCCCTCTCCAGAAAAAAAAAAGCATAGAAAACATATAAATATGAAATAAAAGAAGCAAAATTTTGGGTGGCTAGGTGGTGCAGTAAACACAGCACTGGCCCTGGAGTCAGGAGGACCTGAGTTCAAATTCAGCCACAGATGCTTGACACATTTGCTATCCGTGTGACTTTGGGCAAGTCACTTAACCTCAATTCCCCTCCAGAAAATAAAACAAACTAACAAACAAACAAACAAAAATAAAAGATTTGTTTTGGGAGGCTGTCATTTATTTGTTCAGGGGCAGTTAGGTGGTACAGTAGATAAAGTATGAGGCCTGGAGTCAGAAAAATCTCGGTGCAAATCCAGCCTCAGACACTTACTAGCTGTGTGACCCTGGGCAAGTCACTTAACCTATAATTGTTTCAGTTCCTCATCTGTAAAATGGGGATGAACTAGAGCAGGAAAGAGCAAACCACTCTAGTATCTTTGCCAAGAAAACCCCATGGCCATGACTGAACAACAACAACAAAATTTATTTTTTAATCTGTTCATTTCTTAGCTCCTCAGATTCTTCACCCTTTTCTTCTTTTCCTATGACTCTTCTGAAGTACTCTTTCATTGCTATCCTGGGTGAAAAGTCAGCTTCAAGGGCCCTGTAGCCTGAGGTCCTGCCCTACCTTCCTTGGACCTCTCCCTGTGCTGACAGCTGATCGGACAGACCCATGTAGATGGAGGAGAATCCAGACATTCACTCCCTATTGTGAAATCCTCAGACTCCCTTGGAGTCATGAACCCACCCTCAACTGGGGTAGGGGCCAGAGTTCAAGTTTATATTTAGCCAAATGAAGCTTCCTGTTCTGAGGAGGGCAAGTGAAATGGATTTCATGTGCTCCTCAAGAAGACTTTGGGGGTTTCCAGCAACCTTCTGAGGAGTGCTTACTGTATTTGCGTGTCAAGGAGATGGAGTCCCCAGAGGATTCTGCCACCAAGTACGTGTGTGTTTAAAAGGGAAGGGGAAATAGGCTTGGGGCAAATCCTTATTCTGGGCCCTGCCAAACTGAAGCCTTTGAAAAGCGTTTAGAGACTGCCTCAGTTGGCTCCAGGGCTGTTCCATGCTCACGTGCATGGGCAGAGAACATCAGGAGGGGTAGGTGAAAGGAGGTGGGGGTGAGAATTTCACAAACCAGTGGGCCCTTCAAGATTCCCAAACCAAAGGGGTTTTACATAAATTTGGAGCAGCTCTGGAACAGAACCAAGCTGCTTTTGAGGTTTTTTACCCCTCACTAATTCTGGCTCCAGCTGGACTCCAATTCAGTGATGAAAGGGAATTGAAAGCCCAGAGTCTCAGTAAGCATTCGGGAAGGGAGCTATTCAGGCCCCATTCACTCGCCCCACATTGCGGGGTTTCCATGGTAACAGGCATATGTTTGAATGTGTTCCATGCTCAGGGACGGTGCCGTAAGGTCTCCCCTTTTCAGAGCAACTTGATCTCGTGGGCCTCGCTTCCTGGATGTCTGAATGGGCCTGTAGGTTAGTATGTCAGTCGTCAGGCCTTTTCTGGGGGTGATATAGGTGCAGAAAAATGCCAGGGCCTTAAACTGAGGAGGGAGGAAGAGGTTCTGGAAAGGTCTGAGAACTGAGGCAGATCCAAAGGCGGCTGCCATGGCTGAGGTGGATTAGAGACTGAAGGCTGAAGCTGGTCCAAGCTCGAGCCTGGCTCCTGGCCTTTGCCAGGCTTGAGGGTGAGGAGATGAAAAGCTGACTTGGATGTCAGCCATCTTGAGCCCTTTCCAGAGTGGTGGGGAAGGCAGGGGAATAGCAATGCAGCTGGTAGTGAGGAAGAGCTACAAACCATAGGATGGTCTATTCCCCTTTGTTCTACCTCCCCTCGGGCAGTCTGACAAACATACTTCATAGGAATGTAGATTTAGAACTGAAATGAATTAGGTGTTATCCAAATATGGATTTTTACAGATGAGGAAACAGGCCCAGAGAATTGCTCAGGCTGACATAGCCAATAAGTGTCTGATGTGGGACTTGAACCCAGGTTTTTCTGCCCTCAAGTCTAATGTTCTATCCCCTAGGCTATATTGCCTCTCATTTACTAAACATAGACTACTGAGATCACTTGCTCCAAATCCTTCATTTTATAGCTGAGGAAACTGAAGCCCAGATAGATGAACAACTTGGTATAGTGACCGGTAGCAAATAGGAGAGCTGGGGCTAGAACACAGATTCTCTTTCTACTGCACTATACTGTCTTACTCAGAGAAAAGTCAGTTCTCTTCTTAACTTTCTGAGGGTAGAGGAACCTTGTAGCCTAAGGCATATTTATCTCCTTTCTCCATCCCACATTTGCATCCAACTATGAATCTGTCTTACCCAGTTCTGTCCAAAACTTTGAGCTAAAGTCCAGTGGAATAATTATCATCAGTCTTCTCCCTAAATCTATTTCTAGCTATTCTTTAAGACCAAATCAAGTCTCTTTTCCTCCCATGACTTTACCAAGAACTCCTTCCTGCCCATCATAATACCTCTCTTTTCTGAACCTCTACAGACTTTACATTAGGTTCTACCCAGCTTAGGCTTGAAATGTCCTGTATTCCTCCCTAATCATTTCATGTTGATAGGTCAATTCTTATCTCAATTTGATTGCAAAGTAGGTAAGAACATTTAGTGTGTTTTTTTCTTTAATTTCATTGTATTGTTTTGGTTCAGACCATTGTCTTGGAAAAACTCTTTTCTACCAATTTAGAACTGTAGCTTCTCTGTAATTAATCATCTTATAGAATTGTTTGGGGGCATGTTAAGTGAGTTCCTCAGTCACGCAGTCAATATGAGTCAGATCTTCCTGACCCCAACTGGTCCTCTAACTACTCTGTTGTGTTATCTACCTTTATTTCTTTCTATTCTCCAAAATGCCAAGTACAGAGCTGGAAATAGAGTAGATAATGCAGACTGATTGAGAGCAGTGTCTGTCTTCAAGGTAGGGGCATATCTACCTTCTCCTTCCCCACAGGTGTAACATTATGGTCAATTTGATCATATTCTAACTCTGTTCTATGTTCATAGGTTCAGAAATAAAATTACTGTGAAAATGCTGAGGAAGTCCCACATGGACTAGTAAAGGAATTATCTTCCTAGCATCAGGCAAATGACTTTATTACCTTGTAATAAATTATTCTATTTTTGATGTCCCTCTCTGCCCCCCCCCCCCAACTCAAGGGGGACGGGGAAGTCTGGACTTAATTGTTTTTATTTGTAGTCAAAAAATTCTCAACTTATTAAACACTCAATAAAATAGGTAATACAATATATACATATATAGCACATGTGTACATATTTAAAATAGATATACATATATATACTTATACATATACATACTTATACATAAACATAAATATGGTTGAAATATATATATATATATGTGCACATATAATACAAATATTTAGTAGAGTAGAAAAAGAATATAAGTAAAACTGTGAATAATGCATACAGCTTGCTGTTCTTTAAAATATGTAATACATTGAATATGTAACTTCCAAAACTGCCCTCCTTGCCTGTAATTCTTTCTGGCTTTACTTCTGTATTCTTCTGTGCACTTAAAATTGCTTCAATAACCCTCTTTTTTGGGGGGGGGGGTACCTTATCTCTAGCTCTTTTCTAACATTCCTCCTCCAACTGAAAATAGACAAAAACACTCATATAGCAAATATACATAGTTAAGCAAAATCAAATTTCCTATTTGTGGTATCCTAAAAGCTTTCTCTTATTCTACATTAGAAGTTCATCTGCTGAGAGGTGGGTAGCATGCCTTGTCATCAGTCTTTTGTAACTGTAGTTGGTCATGACATTGATGAGAGTTCTAAATCTTTGTTGTTTTTCTTCATGATGTTGTTGCTACTGCATAAATGTTTTTCCTGGTTCTGTTTTATTTCATTGTGTAGTTCTTAGAAGGTTCCTTTCCAGCCATCTCAAATTTTTCCTTTCATTTTTTTCTTATATCACAATAATGTTCCAATATATGCATATACAAAAATTGGATCAGTCATTCCCCAAATAATGGGTTGTGTCTATACTTCTAACCATATCATCCCTTATAGTAGATCAGAAACTCCCCACTCCCTAGTGATTCAGATCATATTTGGAGACTTTGAAAAAGCTATGATTTCATATGTGAAATCATAGGGTCAATTAAAGAAAGTCAATGTGAAATGTTCTTTACTCTTTCAGAAAAAGTAAATAAAAAGTATCTCTTTTTTATGTTGAGAGGGATTCGTTTCCCTTTCAAATTTCTAAAACTATTATGAAAAACTATGAGAACATTTTAACTTGATTAATTATTAGAATTACTGGATGCTCATAATATTTATATAAGCTGTACATATAACCCTAGCACTTAGAATGAGAAAAGTCACAGAAGATTGGTCTTCCAGATTCTTGTTTGGGTTTGTTAAAGATCATTCTGTATTTAAAAAGAACTAATGTGTCAAGCAGGTATAGGGAATATTTGGTAAGTAACTGGTGATAGGAATTGGACCTATGATTTCATTGATAGAAGCAATTTCCAGCTGATAAACCTCCTTCTACCAATACAAGTCAGTTTCACCTCTTTAATTTATAGTCTTTGGAGAATTACCTGCTTTAGAGAACTGAGAGTTTATGCTCTCCAAGGTCACACAACCAGAATTTGTTGAAAGTCAAACTCGAACCTGGTTCTTCCTGGGTTTGAGATTGGTTATCTACTTGTTATGTCACACTGCTTTTCATTCTATTGGAATTAATTATTTTATTTCTTACGTGCATATGCATGGTAAACCTTGACTTTATTTGTTTTCATATTGATAAATAGATGGGAAAATTTATTGAAAGCCAATGGTTACAGGGAATGACAAAAGTTAGGAATCTCTGCCTGATTTATTTCTCAGTTTTTTTTCTGAGTTAACATTCTACATTTCTACTCTAGTCTTGTTAAATATTCCTTCTCTAATCTTTCAGTCAATACTACACAGGGTATCATGTAACTATATACTGTCTTATATTACTTGTTAATTGTTTCATGATCACTAACCTTGTCTGCCCAACTAGACTGTGCATTTTTGGAAATACAGCATTATTTCTTCTGTATCCCCCTAGCAGAGTGTTGAACATTATTGAGTGCATGTGCACTCAACTCAATAAACAGTTGATTACTTGAAAAATAAAAATAGCTAATGTACTTCGTATCCAATTCTCAAGGCCACCTAGTCAGCAACTGTCTTAGGAGCAAATGAATTTAGCTCTTTGGTACACTAGAGAAGGGCCATTTGTGTAGTTGAGGTTGGGTGCTAGAAGTGGGATGAGGCTTAAGGGTCACATACATACCTATCAGGGAAGGGACAAATATTTCAGGCAATTTCCCCTGCTTTTAATGTCAGTGTGCCTTGGGCAGACCATTCCATCCTTTGTGAAAATTATAGTCCTAGGTGTAAGAGAATAGGGAAGTGAATGGTGTTTGGAGAAACTTGTAGTATTCTGTCTGTTACAATTCCTTTACTAGTCCATGTGGGACTTCCTCAGCATTTTCATAGTAATATTATTTCTGAACCTATGAACATAGAACACAGCTAGAATATAATCAAATTGATCATAATGTTACACCTGAGTGGAAGGAGAAGGTAGATATGCCCCTACTTTGAAGACAGACACTGCTCTTAATCAGTCTGCATTACCTGCTTGTAACGCCATGCACTAGCAGATTCCCAAAAGAATGCTTCTGTGAACAGCTTTTAAGGTTCAAATTACACAGTATAATAAACACTCCATTTATTCCATTTCAAATCAAGGCAAACATTCACAACAAATCACAATATAATATTCACAACATTACATCTTATCACAGAAAATCACAATATAATGTTCACAACAGCTTAACATTAGAATGGCCACATAGTTTTCACTACAGTGGTCACCATATTTAGAACAAAGAACAAAATAATAATCATCTGGTTTCCCTAAGGGGGAAACTCTCCTTTCTTAATCATTCAATCAATTCACAATACAATAATCAATACTTAATCATTCAGTCATTTCACAATACAACAATCTTCCACTCATGTGGCAATCATACATTAATTTAATCAGTCACTTATCTAGTAGTCACTAAATACAATCATTAGAAAATTACACAAACCCTCCACCCCTCTGTTTCCAGCAAACTTCAATTTCATCAGGCATTCTATATCTGAGGAGAGGCCTTTTCTTCATCTTGACTTGGGATGGTCTCTCAGATTCCCTGGATCCCCTTCCATGGTCCCAGCTTCTACTTGAATCCACCAAACAGTCACCTGGATTCAGAGGCAGGCAGCTCACAGGTTCTCATCCAGTCCTCCAGGCAGTTCTTGGTACACATTGAAGTTCACAGGGTCCGGCACATCTCAAAACCTTCATCACTTCTGTTGCCAGGAGCTCAAGGATCAACCAAGCCACCAAGTCATGAACAAACAAAGTCTCATCCTGGTCATGCTTCTTCAGTCTTCTGGAAGTTCAGCTGGCCCTAGGACCCAGGAGAAATATTGCCTTCCAGGAAGCCTTCACCAGATTCTGGTCTCATAGAAAACTCCAACTCAGTCCTCAGTCCAGCAGCCCAGCTCCCAGATGCTGCGATTATTCTGTTCCCTACACCAGGAGCCACCAGGAGGAAAATCCCCAATTCTGATTCTCTGTCTCTGGAATTCTTCTTATATACACACACTGGCCTTCTGTCTCAGCCAACCCCCTCCTGCCATGTCAGCAACAGGAGACAGAGTTCACACCCTCTGTTCACACAGGAGACAGAGTTCATACCTTCTGCTTCTTTCACACAGGAGACAGAGTTCATACTCTCTGCCTCTTTCACAAAAGTACTTAGCCCGTAGTCACTAAGGGCCAAGTACCTGCTAAATTAATTACCATTACACTGCTCTATCTCTTTCTTGTATCTTTGGCTGCTGTGCCCCTGGGGACTTTTGTTAAGAGTCAGGGTACATAACTAGTATTTTTCTGGATTTCTGGTGCAACGTACCATTTGGCCTTGTATTACTCAAGAGACAGGTCACACAGTTTGTTTAAGAGAGCATCTGAATTGTGATGATATATACTATAGGTCAATCTCAGAGCTGTCTATTTCTTCACAATTTAGTTCAAATTCCTCATCAATTGGGGCAGTGGAAACATTTTCATGACTGATCATGATGTACTATATATTATCCAGGAACATAGTGACCAGAACTATTTTAGAAAAAGCAATACATGTGGAAGAGAGAGAGCACCATCATCTGGGTTGAATACTAGACTACTAGTGCCACACACACACACACACACACACACACACACACATACACACACACAAGTAGGGCCAATGCAAAGAACAGAGATTTCATCTATTTCAGAATAAATTGATGCACAGATTTTAATGGAAAGCAGGTTAGGAGCTGATTAAGAATGAATGTTGTGCTAAAAATCTTGCTTCTAACTTATGATCCATTCCAGAGGACTGGCAAGTGACCAGTACTAGCTAAATACTGGGCACTGAAGAGAAATAGATTGTGAGTTAATTTCTTGGGGATCCAAACCCCATCTCATTAAAATGAAGAGTCAATAACTTCACTGAATCAGAAGCCACTGAAGGAAGTGGGAAATTGGGGTAAAGTGATATTTTCAAGATATAAAGCATGTTTCAGTGGATAATTGGCTATTTCAGCAGGGAATACATTGACACTAGCGTCTTTGTAATAAGGGATTTTTAAAAGGCAGCCCAATTATGGCTTTCAGTCTAATAAGCTTTTCGCAAGGAAAAGGATGCTAAGACTAGAGTTTTTCTGTTCTCTACTTCCTTCCCCCACCCCCAAAGCCCATACAGTTCCTTTAGTACTGGGGCCAAACAGTCTCTTTCCAACCTATATGCCCAGCATCATTTCGACCCCAGCCTCATGCCAACAGAAGGAAGTTTTTGTCTTTACTTTTATCTCCTCCTATTACTCCTTCATCCTCCTCCTATCTTCCCCACCCCTTTCCCTCTCTGGGGTCTGTTTTCAAAGCGAAGCCAACTTTTAGTAAGGATACAAAGAATCAACTGAATGGTTTAATAACTACTGAAGTGAATGAAACCTACCCTATCAATGCCTAAATCAAACAGCTGGAAAATGATGGATAAGAACAACAGTTGGAGAACAGGGAGGAAGAGGAAGGTCTGAACCAAAGAACTGAGGTAATAAGGCAAGGATTTAGTGTTTCCTAGCAGAGCCAGGAGAAATTTTTTCTTTGAGGAAGGAGGAACGAATGTGGATTAGAGCTCAGGAATCCACTTGGATAACAGAACAAAATGCTAAAATAAACAAAGAACTGAAAAGCCCTAGTTAAGAGGAGGCAATATCAATGAGATTCAGACAGTTTCAGGGAGCCTGAGGAAATAATGGCTGTTTCTGGAATCCTATTTGCAGTGGGTAATCCAGCATTGTTAGGGGGTTTTAGTCAGAGGGTACAGAGGCCCTTTGTGGGAGCTGCTCTGGTAGTCACTAACTTGCCATGGTAGTAGGGGCAGGGGCAGGGGCAGGGTGGTTGGGAGAAGGGAGCCATATAGCACCATCTGAGAGAATGGATCCCACAGGTACCTTGTCATGGTGACAGGGGCCTAGGAATTTTAACCTTTAACTTGTTCTGAGGGTTTCTAAGGGATTCAGAAACAGTAGGTGCTCACAAAGCATACATCAATGAGACAACTTGGTGTCATGGAAGGAGCAACATATTTGTCATCAGGAGGCCCAGGTTTGAATCTTAACTCAGATACTTATTGTATGATCTTGATAAAGTCATTTCATCTTTCTATGCCTCTGTTTTCTCATCTGTAAAATGGTCATATTAAGACTTGTGCTACCTTCTACCATCATTGTAAAGAAAGTGCTTTATACATTTTCAAGTGCTATAAAATTGTAGGCAGTACTATTATTTTTATTTTTACTAGTATTATTATCAGCAACCAAACAGAGTAGATAACATGCTATATTTGGAGAAAGGAAAACATGTTTTAACCCTACATCTATCATTTGCTGACCAGGTGAACATGGACAAGCTATTTTACCTGTCTAGATCTCAGTTTCTTCACCTACAAAATAGAAATGAAAAATGCCTATCGTCTTTACTTTATAGGATTATTGAGGCACAATTGAAATAATAAATTTAAAACATATGATATACTATAAAGGATTGTTGAATTTTGTTTTCTTATTACTTTACTTAAGAAATCAATCATAAGTGATGTCTTGGAATTCAGAATGAGTATGTTCAATCGATTTCAATCATGTGTGACTCTTCAAAATGCCATTTAGGGTTTTCTTGCCAAAGATATTGGAGTGATGTGCCATTTCCTTTTGCAATTCATTTTGTAGATGAGGAAACTGAGACAATCAGGGTTAAGTGACTTGCCCAGGGTCACACTGATGAGTCTGGATTTGAGCTCATGAGGATGAGTCTTCCTGACTCCAGGCCTGGCCCTCTATCCACTTAAGCTGCCCTAGAATGAGCATAGGCTGTCTGAAACACTCACTGAGGGTCTGTCACATGAGCAGAGCCTTCTGCCCTGCTCATGCCCTTCTCTTTGTACTCCATTAACCACACTATACAAAGACCTAGAGCTGGAGGAGAAAATAAAAGCCATTTGGTCCAATCCCTCTCATTTAATAGGTGAAGAAACTAAGTCTTGGGGAGCTTAAGTGATTTCAGCCTTCGGGAACACTTGTTTTCTGATTTCAGAATCAGTCTGCTTTCTACTATTTCTCCTCTTTGTCATCAGTTTCCATGGGGTCAATACCCCAGAGGGAACATGTGCTAAGAACATTATTCCCTTCCAGATTCCCTATCTAGCTCTACCTTAATGATTTTGCACCAAGTTTTGTTTTTTTTTCCTTACTCAGAAGCTATCATCTCTACCCACCGCCTACCTCCAAGGAATTTTCTATAAACCCTCCTGCGCAAGGGGCCACTTCTTCCTGAAACTCCACCACCTCAATGAGTAACAAGGAGGGCTGAGTGTTGCTTGGCCAGATGTTCTCTGTTTGTTACCTGACTCCTTGCTTGCTCCCTTGCTATTTTCTGTCTGCCTTTTCACATATGTAAAGCTCGTTTCATTAGAAACACACACAGGATGTAAAGTTCAGTGGCAACCACAAGAGCTCTTTTGCTGATGAAATATTCCCATAGGTTTCAACCGAACCTTTTGCTTAATCCTCACTTGGAGTCTTTTGAATTTGCAGGGCTTGCTATTTCCTAACTAATTTTTTGGGCTGAGTCATTCTCCTTATAGTAAATACAAGAGCAACAATAATGATAGCTACATTTATATGGCACTTTAAGGTTTGCAAAGTGCTTACATGTGTCATTCAATCCTAGAGTACTTATGTAGAACATAACATGTTAGAGCAGCAAAAGGCCTAAGGATCTGGAATATCTCTCTTCCTGTCACTGAGGAAGAAAACTCTCTGAGAAGGTTACCCCCTCTACTTATGTCCTCAATCACATCTTTTCCCTATTTCTCCAGGAGTTTGCCCCATTAAGCAGAACATTTTTTCTCATCTTTAGTCTTTCAATACACACTGCCTAACTACATGCTCTGGTCTATCCCAACCTAAAGAGATTTTCATGGAACCTAGTCATTCCTCAAAGCACTCTTCCAATCTCTCTTCTCCCTTTACTGTCAAACTCCTAGAAATAATTGTCTACAATATGCTACTGCTTCCTCACCACCCTCTCATTTCTCAATTTCTTTTAGTTTGGCTTCTGAACCCTCTCCTTAAATGAAATAGCTCCCTTTAAAGTGGAATTTTCTGGCTTTTTTGTGTGTCATGGACCCCTTTGGCAGTCTGGGCAAGCCTATGGATCCTTACTCAGAATAATGGTTTTAAATGCACAAAATAAAATATAAAGGATTACAAAAACAAAAAATTATACTGAAATGTAATTTTTTTTTTAAGTTCACAAAGTCAGACCTGTTATTACTGATTTCAGCTGTTAAATTTGATGGTCTTTTCCCAGACCTGCCTGGCACAGCAGGCATGGCTAGCCTGGGCCGCCCTAGCATAGTGAGCAAGCAACCAGCACCTGGGGCCCCAGTAGAGAAAGTCAGTGACCAGGCCCCTGGCCCCCAGCATAAGAAGCTTAGGACAGTACTCCCTGCACCCAGGAGCAGAGCTCAACTTTATAAGTTGCTAAATAGCCTGAAAAATGAACAAACCCTCTCTTGCTCCCCAACCCCCAAAGTAGCCCTGACCATAGAAAGGCACTATGGCAGCAGTTCTCAACCTGTGGGTTGTGACCCCTTTGGGGGTCAAACAACCCTTTCACAGGGGTCGCCTAAGAACATTGGAAAACACATATTTCCCATGGTCTTAGGAACCGAGACACTGCTCCTCTATCCGTCTCCACCCACATGCAGATATGCCCACATACGAGTATTAAAGGGTTGCAGCATTAGGAAGGTTGAGAACCACTGCACTACGGCAACAGGGAAGATCAAAACGTAAACTCAGAAGAGGAGAACAATGTCAAAATGTTTGTGTGCAAAGACTCAAAGGGGAATATGAATTGGGCTCAAATCCTTCTTGGAAGGTATCAAAAAAGATTATAAAAATCAAATAAGAGGAGTAGAAGAAAATTAGGAAAAGAAATGAGAGTTATTGTAAGATAAAATCAACAACTTGGAAAAGGAAGGACAAAAATTGACTAAAGAAAATAATTCCTTAAAAAAATACAATTGAGCAAATGAAAAAGAAAAATCACTGAAGAAAATAATTCCTTAAAAAGTAATTGGCTAAATGGAAAAAGAGATACAAAAGCTAACTAATGAAAATAATTCCTCAAAAATTAGAATTTGCCGAATGGAAGCTAATGACTCTGAGACCTCAAAAATAAGTCAGATTTAAAAGAATGAAAAAATAGAAGCAAATGTAAACTACCTCTTTGTAAAAGCAATTAACTTGGAAAACAGATCCAGGAGAGATAATTTAAGAATGATTAGACTACCTGAAAGCCAGGATAATGAAAAAGAGCCTGGGAAGCATCTTTCAAGAAATTATCAAGGAGAACTGTCCTGATATCCTAGAACCAAAGGGTAAAATAGTAGTTGAAAGAATCCACTGATCACCTCTTGAAAGAGATCCCAAAATGAAGCCTTCAAGGAATATTGTACCCAAATTCTAGAATTATCAGGTCAAAGAGAAAATACTACAAGCAGCCAGAAAGAAATAATTCAAATATGAAGAAGCCACAGTCAGGATTACACAGGATTTATCAGCTTCTACATTAAACAATCTATGGACTCAGAATATGATATTTTAGAAGGCAAAGAAGCTTGGATTACAACCAAGAATCAACTACCCAGCAAAATTAAGCATAATCTTTCTGGAGAAAAGATGGACATTCAATGAAAGAGGGGACTTTTAACCTTGCCTGATGAAAAGACCAGAACTGAATAGAAAATTAGATCTTCAAATATAAGACTCAAAAGAATCATAAAAAAAGATAAACAGGAAAGAAAAAAAAAACATCTTATTAAGGTTAAACTGTTTACATCCCTGCACAGGAAGATGATACTTGTAACTCTTGAGAACTGTATGTTATTAGGGCAGTTAGAAGGAATAAATATGGACAGAGGCTATAGGTATAAGTTGACTTTGTTGTAATGATACAAAAAAGGGGAGTTAAAAAGAAATATTGTACTGAGAGAAGAGGAAAGGGGGAGGGGGAACAGGGTAAATTACATTGCATGAAGAAGTGCAAAAGACCTCTCACGGTACATGGAAGGAACAGAGTGAGTGAGCACTGTTTGAACCTTAGTCTCATGGGATTTGGTTCAAAGAGGGAATAACACATGCACTCAACTGGGTAGAAAACATTATCTTACCCTATAGGCAAGTGGGAGGTGAAAGGAGAAAAAGGAGAGGGGGTGATGGAAGGGTAGATTGAAGGAGGTGGTGGTCAGCAGCAAAATACTGGTGAGAAGGGACAGGGTGAAAGGAGAGAAAGAAGTAGAAATAAGGGGAGTAGAGAATGGAGGGAAATGCACAGTAATCATAACCATGAATGTGAATGCAATGAATTCTCCCTTAAAATGGAAGCAGATAGCAGAGGACATTAAAAACCAGAATCCTATAATTTGTTTTTTATAAGAAACACATTTGAAACAAATACATACAGAGTAAAAGTAAAAAGGCTGGGAAAGGAAGAGCCAAATCATAGAAGGAAAAATTATAGACCAATTTCCCTAATGAATATTGAAATAAAATTTTTAAATAAAATATTAAAGAGATTACAGCAATTTATCATGAGGATAATATGCTATGACCAGGTACTAGGAATGCAGAGCAGATTCAATATTAGGAAAATTATTAGCAAAATAATAAAATAAATAATATAAATAATAAAATAATAAAAGATTACTAACAGAAATCATATGATTATCTCAGTAGATGGAAAAAAAACCTTTTGATAAAATATAGTACCCATTCCTATTAACATTAGAGAGGAAAGGAAAAAAAATGGAACTTCTCTTAAAATAAGTAGTATCCATCTAAAACCATCAGCAAGCATTCTATGTAATGGGGATAAATTAGAGGCTTTCTCAGTGAGACCAAGGGTGAAACAAGGATACCTATTATCTCCATTATTATTCAATATTGTATGAGAAATGTTAGCATTAACAGTAAGAGAAGAAGGAGAAATTGAAGGAATTAGAATAGGCAATGAAAAAATGAAGCTAATACTCTTTGCAGTTATATAATGGTATACTTAGAGAATCCTATAAGAACCAACTAAAAAAAAACTACTTGAAATAATTAACAACTTTAGCAAAGTTGCAGGACATAAAATAAACCCATAGAAATCATCAGTATTTCTATAACCAACAATGTCCAGCAGCAAGAGATAGAAAGAGAAATTTCCCTAAAAATAACTAGACAATATAAAATGTTTGGGAGTCTACCTGCCAAGACAAACCCAGGAACTATATGAACACAATTACAAAACACTTTTCACACAAATAAAGTCAGATCTAAATGATTGGGACAAAGTATCTATTATTCATGGGTGGGCCAAGCTAATATAATAAAAATGACAATTCTACCTAAATTAAATTAATTAAATTCAGTGCCATAAAAAATAAAATCAAACTACCAAAAAATCTATTTTATAGAGCTCGAAAAAATAATAGTAAAATTCATCTGGAAGAACACAAGGTCAAGGATATCAAGTAAATTAATGAAAAAAATAACAATCATTTGATACTGGCTAAGAAATAGAGTGGTAGATCAGTGGAATAGGTTAGGTACACAAGACACAACAGTAAATAACTATAGTAATCTATGGTTTGATAAACCCAAAGATCCCAGTTTCTGGGACAAATATAATTTAATAAAAACTTCTGGGAAAACTGGAAAATAGTATGACAGAAACTAGATATTGACCAACATCTTACACTTTATACCAAGATAAGGTCAAAATGGATACATGATTTAGACATGAAGAATGATATCATAAGCAACTTAGGAGAACAAGGAATAGTTTTCCTGTCAGATTTAGAAGGAAGGCAGAAAGTTGGGAAATAATTTTTACAACCAGTGTTTCTGATAAGGGCCTCATTTCTCATAGAGAACTGAGTCAAATTTATAAGAATACAAGGCATTCCTCAATTGGTAAGTGATCAATGGATATGAATAGGCAGCTCTCAGATGAAGAAATTAAAGTTATCTATAGTCATATGAAAAAATGCTCTAAATAATTATTGATTAGAGACATGCAAATTAAAACAACTCTGAGGTTCCATCTATTACATCTATCAGATTGGCTAATCTGGCAAAAAAAGAAAATGATAAATGCTGGAGAAGATGTGGGGAAATTGAAACACCAATGCATTGTTGGTGGAGTTGTGAATTGATCCAACTATTCTGGAGAGTAATTTGGAACTATGCCCAAACGGCTATAAAACTGTCCATATCCTTTGATCTAGCAATACTACTGCTTGATCTGTATCCCAAAGAGATCATAAAAAAAGGAAATAGATCCACATGTATAAAAAATATTTATAGCAGCTCTTTTTGTGGTGGCAAAGAATTGGAAATTGAGGGGATACCCATTAATTGGGGAATGGCTGAAAAAGTTGTGGTATATAAATGTAATGGAGTATTATTGTGATATAAGGAATGATGAGCAGTGGATTTCAGAAAAATTTGGAATGACTTACATGAACTGATGCTAAGTGAAGTAAACAGAACAAGGAGAACATTGCACATAGTAACAGCAACATTATCTGATGATTGATTATGATAGACTTAGCATTTCTCAGCAATACAGTGATCTAAGACACTTCCAAGAGACTCATGACTGATGTTACTAACCCCATCCAGAGAAATAACTATGGAGTCTGAATGCAGATGGAAGCATATCTTTTAAACTTTTTTTGTTTTTGTTTTTTTCTTTCTTACATTGTGAATCCGATCAAGAGAGTCTCCTGTTCAAAACCATTAGCCTGGGATTTAGACCATCTATAATCTGCCCCTGCTATCTCTCTGGGCATATTTCATACTACTCTCTATCACAAGCTCTCCATTCCAGACAAACTGGACTGTTCCCCAAACTCAGCACTAACTTTTGTCCTCCTAATCTTCATATAAGCCATCCCCTATGTTTGGAATGTATACCTTCTTTGTGTCTGCATCACACAATATGCATTTGTGTATAAGGCACAGAATGAACACCTCCTAAAAGCCTTTTTGGATCATGTTATTGTTCATGTCTATCTCCTTAGTTTTGCTTGTACTATATTTATCTGATCTTTGTTACTCTCCTTTTGATTCTATCAGACTTTGTTTACAATGGGTCAGAAACTTCTTCATTCTAGATCACTTTCCCCCTGAGCTTCATACATTAAAAGTATCCTCTTCTCTTTCAGCTTCTCTCTCTTACTCCCAGAACCTTTATTTTAGAATACATCCCAACCAGCCATGTCTTCATTTCTCTCCAGACTGAACTCCTGACTCTTCCTCTATGATAATCTTCCCACTAGTTGCCTTTATTTCTTCCCCCTCTTCTCTTATCCTTTTATGTATTATTTTCTGTCATTAAAATATAAACTCCTTGAGGTGAGGGGCTATCTTTATTTCTGATCATATTTGCATTCCCAGTGCTTACCACATGTCTGGAACTAGTAAGGGCTTAATAAATGCTTGTTGATTTTGGCAAGATATTTGGAGACACCACGTTTCCCAGAGCTAAGGCCCAGCAAGCAGTCTGTGTCCTGAGCTTGGCATAACAACAATCCTTTGTGCTCCAGATGATCTCACTCTCTAGCAAAATGTATTGCTTCAACCAGCACCAGGTATTCACTGAAGAATTTATGCCCCCTACCTCCCAGGGACTTGAGAACCAATGATTTGCAGCCAAAAGCTGTCTGTCACCTCTCTTGACATGCTCACAATCCTTGTACTTGTGTAACAGCTAAGTGAACCAAACCAGGTACTGCACTCTTGTTCCTGCCATACTAACTCTGGTTCTGTTTATATCTGTGAGACAATCAACTTGGAGACTGTTTCCACAGCATCCAGGAAAACCTGCATTGTCCACACATGAGTCTGCCCTGGGAACAACTGCTCAAGACCTAAGAATGATCATATCATGGTCAGGCCAACTTATGTATATAAAGCACCGCCTTGCCCCCAACATGTTAAGCCCTCCTTCTCAGGAGAACTTCTGTTTGCAAGTGTTTCCTCGTTTGAAGTTAAACTTCTGTTTGTGTCCTGACTCTTCTGTCTCCAGTCTGCTCTGTTTGGCTCCAGCCACCAACAGATTAGAGGCCAGTCCCAGTCTGGTTGACAATTTGAATCAGTAGTGTACATTGTTCATCTTTCCAGGAGAATGTAAGCCCCTTGAAGACTGGGGCTATGTTGCCTATATCTTTGTATCCTTAGCATAATAGGGTATTAATGTAGCATGGGTTTTGCATGCAGATGGGGCATAATGTCTTTTAGGATGTATTGACTTGGCATGAACTGGACCTCAGAAGATAAAATGTTACCTCTAGGAAGACTCCTTAGAATATAGGATAGAAAAGAATAGAATAGAATGGAATGGAATGAAATAAAATGTATCGAATTGAACAGACTAGGAAGAGCTTCAAAGGAAGAAACTTTAGATCATAGTGTGTAGTCCTAGAAGGATCACAGACTTAGAATTATAAAGTTAGAAATCATAAGCTTAATAATCTCATTTTATATATGGGAAAAAAAATAAACAGACCTAGAGGAGAATACATGACTTGCCTCAGATTGCACAATGTAGAGGTGGGATGTGCTTGAGTTCTCTGACTCCCGATTTACCATTTTCCCCACCTATGTTCCCGTGATTCCCTATCAGCTGCATGTATTTTTTTCTAACATTAAAATGAAAAAAAAATAATAATTTATTAAAATTCAAGGGTTTATTCCTCTCTGAAAGCTTACATGCTGAGAACAAAAGACATAAGCTGACAGCTCATGCATCCAGCCCACAGCTTCTGATTAGGATCAGGGTAAAAATATTCCTGTCTGAAACCCCCACCACATTACCCCTAGGACCAGACATGGGTGACAGGAAGCACACTCCCTCTACCACACACACACACACACACACACACACACACACACACACACACACATACATACACACACACACACACACAGAGTAAACTTCAACTTTCAAGAGCCAGACCACCAACTGACATCTCATCCTACCAACCTTGATCTCCAGGCTCCAGGCCAGGATCAGATCCAAGGTCTAGGCAACCCCCCATCTTGCCCTCTCAGCAGTCACTTCTTATTTTTTACTTACCTGCTTCTGCCAGAACCAGAGACCTAATAAACTCTCCAGGAACCCTCCCCCTGAGCCAGGGGAGTTAATCAACTTAGATTTATGGCTCTCCTTGAGGCAAAACAGCCCCAGAGGAAACCTAGCTCTCTCTAGAACAGTGGTTCTCAACCTTCCTAATGCCACGACCCTTTAATAAAGTTCCTCATGTTATGGTGACCCCCAACCATGAAATTGTTTTTGTTGCTACTTCATAACTGTAATTTTGCTACTGTTATGAATCATAATGTAAATATCTGATATGCAGGATGTATTTAAATTGAACATAACCCATAGGTTGAGAACCACTGCAAAAGAAGCCACATCTTGGGCTATCTCTCCAGTATTAGATATATCTTTTTTCCATGCCCCAGCTCAGACTCTCTGGGACAAAGAGGAAGAATAGGGAGGCTTCTTGGTTCTCATTGCTAATTCCAGGCCATATTCCTCTCTCAGTTATCTTTCCTTTGAAGTTTACTACACTCATTTCTTAGACTCCTCTGGCTATGCTGCTTCTACTCAATTTCAGTAGAAACATCATTTCTCCCTCCTGACTGGAAAATGTGGTCTCTGTGCTTGGAACCACCCTGGATGTTGATAGACCATTGTGCGACCTTCCCCCTTCCCAGCTCTGCTTTGTATATTTTCCCTTGCCCCCATTAGAGTGTAAGCTCCTTGAGAACAGGGACTACATTGCTTGTGTTTGTATACCAGCACTTGGAACAGTACCTGGCACAAAATATGTATTTAATAAATTCATTCTCTGGGCAGCTAGGTGGTGTAGCAGACAGTATGCCAGACCTGGAGTCAGGAAGACCCAAGTTCAAATCTGGCTATGTGACAGGAGGCAAATCACTTAACACTGTTTGCCTCAGTTCCCTCATCTGTAAAATGTGCTGGAGAAGGAAATGGCAACACTCAAGTATCTTTGTCAATATGGAATGGGGTCACAAAGAGTCAGACGTGTCTAAAACACCTAAATAACAAGCAACTCTTTCTCTGTCTCTGTCTATCTGTCTCTGTCTGTCTGTCTCTGTCTTTGTCTCTGTCTCTCTCCTTCCATAATGCCTTCCTTGACTACTCATGACCTTTTATCCATTCTTGTGTCATTTACACTCTGTATAACACAATTCAGCATGTATCTTACCTTGTAGTCTCAAGGAGATGGAGCTCTGTGAGCACAGGGAACATGACATCTAAATTTCTTATTTTCCCCAGCTCATAGACTAATTCTAATTCTTTACAAGTCAGTGCTGGAAAAAAAATAGTGCTTAAATATATTGAGTGTTATGTATGTTTAGGTCTTATCTCCTCAATTGGCCTTTATCTATATATCTCCCAAGCATGGATTAGCAATGTCTTGCCAAGGTAGGAGATACAATGAAAACCTTTGAATTGGTATATAGTGAATGTCAGGTAGCTCTGGTGGAGAGAGATATATGATGTTCTTTTGGTCAGTAGGACTGCTCTTAACTGTCTGATTCTTTTGGCTATGAGTTTTTTCTACATTTTTATCTGTTTTGCTTTATAAGCTGATCTTAAAGTTTTTGTATGGTTTGATTGGGCAAAAAGTATGTCGCAAAATGAGGTACAAAGAACTGCAGAATACTAGTTAGAAGGGACTTTAGCGGCCAACTCATCCAAAATAATCTCTCCTCTAATCTATGGGACAAGTGGTTATTCATCCTTCCAGTAAGAGGGAATCCACCACCTCCTGAGTCAGCCCATTCCATTTTTTGACAGCTCTAAATGTTAGGAAGTTTTTCTTGTTATCAAGCATAAATTAGCAACTTCTACCCATTGCCCCTAGTTCTGTTCTCTGGAGATAAACAAAACAAATTTAATCCCTCTACCACATAACCACCTTTCAAGCACTTCATGACAGCTATAATGTCCCCCTAAAGTTCTCTCTTCTCTAGACTAAACATCCCCAGTTCATATGCCATGAACTTTAGTTCAGTGAGGTTGTGGCAAATGGTACTTGGGCCAAAATACATTGTTCCCACTGTTGTAGTCTGTTCCTGACCTAAATTCACAGCAATTCTAGAATGGAATTGTCAGTAGTCAGGATAGAGCTGGTGTGAAAGAATCTTGGAGCCAACATGAGCCTTGGATCCATGTCATAGCTGACTCCATGAAGAACATTCCTGCACCTCCCAACACATGGATTCAATTATTATTTATTTTCACTTCCTCCCCCTTCTTTCTGTCTGTCTCTCTCTATGTTTCTCTGCTTCTCTCTATCCCCCCTTTCCCTTTCCTCTCTTTAGCTCTCTCTCTCTCTCTCTCTCCGTCTTCATGTCTCTGTCTGTCTTTGCCCCTCTGTCTCTTTTTGTCTGTGTCTCTCTGTTTCTGTCACTCTGTTGCACTCTTTCTCTTCCCCCTTTCCCTCCCTCCCCCTTTCACACACACACACACACACACACACACACACACACACACACACACACTGTCCTGGTTCCAATCAGGTATTCTAGACCAGAAGAGCACTAGTCATCTGGTGGGAGGATGTAGCCACTCACTATCTGCACCTTTTGTCCAAATCAAGTTCCCTTGCCAGACTTTAAACTATGTTCAATCACATTACAGAATCTTGCTTAGGTGTCTTATCCATCTAGTTATCACTCAATTTTCCTTGAAAGTGTTCCATGACATCACACATCTCATCACCAGGCACAATATATCTTTCTACATTCCCCTGTCCTATGCTCAATAGTTTTCTGCTAATATTGGCTGTGGTTCCTTCTTGGATCTGCTGTCGACAATTCTTCTCCTCCCTGGGCTTAGGCTATGATAATCAGAATGATAGTATTTTTCACTTTTGGATAGTGTTCTGTATTTTCCAAAAGGGTCTCACATTCACTATCTGATTTGAGCTTGACAATAACATTGTAATTTAGATAATAGCTATATGTCTATGTATATGAATGAAGATTATACCCAATTGCATATGGGAAAACTGAGGAAGAGAACACCTTGAGTAATTTGGCCAAGGTTACAAATCTCTCCCACATATGTGAAGGAAACATGTTCTTTCCTTATCTTAATAGATCTATGACTGAGGTTATAAGACTTAATACAACTGAATTCTTTTTTCCCCTTTAGCCATCAGAGTTTGAGGTGAAGAAGATCACAGTATCACAAACTTGAAGCTGGAAGAGATACAAGAGGCCACATTATCCAAACTCCTCATTTCATGGTTGAGGAAACTGAAGCCAGGAAGTTTAAGCAACTTTTCCAAGGTCACATAGGTAGGAAACATCAGGGATGGGATTTGAACTTAACTTTTCTGATGAAAGAACCAGCATTCTTTGTAATATTTCACATTATATGTCTTACAAACAAAATGTCAGTCCGCCCTCACACACACATGCACCAATTCAAGCTACAGAGTGTGATGTGGTGAAAAGTGTGTTGGGCTAGGAGTCAGAAGAATTGAGTTTGAGTTTTAACTGCTTAATGTCTTTTCCCTTCTATTGAGCTTTGATTACAGACCTGCACAACTTGGCAGTAGGTAGAGGCCAAAATTGAAATAATCTAAACTTCTTCGGGTCACACATAGGTTAGATTAGAGACAGACTGGCAATGACTGGTTGCTTCAGGTCATGTGACAAACAAGCCTGCACAGTGGCAACCCTACATTTTTCACAGGCTATGGGAAATCCTTTGGTGGCTGTCTGGGGTCATAAATTGTGGAGGCCTGTTCTGTTCTTTCCTCAATGATATCAGGCTAATCATACCTGGTCCTGCCCACTTGCTAGGGGTCTTATAAGGAAAATATGGGATAAGGGGTCTGAGAGCACTTTGAATTATTTTATGCCAATTCCATGTGATAATGTGAATATTAATTGCTCCTCATCTGATACTTTGAAAGGAAAGGAAGAAGAGAGAAACAGAAGGTGGGACAGTTTTCAAGAGGGATTTATTCCCTTCCAAAAGCTGCCTACTGAAGAACTACCATACTATTGCCTCATCTTGCGACATAGTTATGTGGTTCTCTAACCAAGAGTTTTATTATTCGGGAGACATTGATACTGTACAAAGAGATAAAATCATTTCCAGAAGCCAAGAGTTATGGAATTTCTAAGCTTGATCCCACTTTCCCCTAGATTTTTATATGTACTTGTGCAAGAGTATCACACGTTTTTTTAAGGGGTGGGGTGGGGTGGAGAGTAATTGCTTAAATAATTTGTCTTTTCTATACAACCTCACTAAAAATATTTTTCTATAAATTAATTAATTCTGGTTGTGGTACATGGGATAGGGGATCATGTATAACAACTGGAAACAACTCCTAACCCCTCATCTCCTAAAACCCTGAGTAGAGAAATAGTTAATTGCCCTCTTAGACATACCCTACCTGTAAGAGTGGGAATTGGCACAATCATCTCTTGGGAATGCTACAGAACAATGACAAAAGAAATTTGAGTTGCTATTCTCTGATCAGTAGCTAAGCCTCCCTTAGAGTTTGATGTTATTGTTAATAATAAAAAATAAAAAAAGAGGGTACAACATGGAATCTGGAATCAGAGGAACTGAGTTAAAGTGCTAGATTTACTTCTTGCTGTGTGGGTGCCCCTGAGAAATACATTTAATTTCTTGAGATCTCATTTTCCTCATCTGTAAACTGACAGGGGTGTGACCAGTGGACATTTGAAGTCCTTTTCATTCCTAAATCCTCTGAGTCTGTGGAGTGAGAGCACAACATATTAAATGACTTCTCCTACAGCTGTAAAGTTTGATGTTAATGAACCAGTTCTATGAAAGTGACAATGATGATATTTGAGTGCCGCATATCATAGACCAGAGCTCCATGAGTGGGTTCATGTGAGTATAGCTCTCCCCATTTGGGGTCTGTATCAATAAATAGGATTCCCACACTCTTTAAGTCAAGCAGCTATCAAAGTAATTTTCTCATCGATTCTGGGCTGGAAAATAGCTTGTAAACTGCAAATAAGTGTGCATATGAATATTGTTATTATTTGTGGCAGAAGGCAGAGAGAACCACGTGGTTTGGAGTTGTGGGACACTTCAACAGACATTTATTAAATATCTCTTACAATATTTGGAATACTGTGCTAAATAAGCACTAGGAATTCAAAGATATAAAGGAAAGATCTATTCTCAAGTTTATATTCTGGGGGAAGGGAAGAGAGAAAACATGCATATGTATACATATGTGTATATGCACATATATACTCACACATATGTGTATATGTAAATAGACGTGTGTGTGTGTATACACACATAGTATTTATGAACAATGGCATCCTACATATAGAGATGCAAAGAAACTCAGATGTCATTTCATTTTCAGGTGAATGAGAACTCAAATGTTCTGTCCAAAATTTCACACTTAATGATGGTAGATGGTGAGCTTTGAATCCATGTCTTCTGATTCCAGAGTTAGTACTTTTCCTCCCTGTATCAGTCGACCTCCTTGATTTGAGTAATTGGGAAACAGGACTTTCAAAAGGAAAGCACAACCTGAACAAAGATAAGGGTAGAGAAATTCAAGTCATTTAATCTGGTCCAATTCAACAAACATCTTGTACATTCTTTCATTGGGTCAGGTTGGTACTATTTGCTTGGGAAATAAAGAAAAGAAAGTTCAGAGTTCCTTCCCTCCAGGAGTTTCTGTTCTGCTGGAATTGGAATGGCTTCCAAGGAGGACAATGAGAATTGGTGGTCCATTTGGAGCGGAAGCTCTCTGGAAAGAGGTATTGTTTGTTTCATTCTTTGTGTTTTCTTGGAATTTGTTCTCCTGCTTGTTGCACAGTGCCTAGCTGTAAATACTTGATGACTGATTGATTAAAAGTGCGTGTTGTGTGATGGAGAGGTGATAAACTCAGGTAACTGAATGAGATGCGATCTTTGAACTGGCTAATGTAGGAATTTTTTCACTCCATGTTTTGCTACAAGGGTTTTTCTTTCTTTTCTTTGTTTTCTTTCTTTTTTCTTAGTGGGTGAAAGTGGATGGAGAGAAATAGATTTTTCTTAATGGAAAGATAAAAATTAAATTATAAAAGGAAATAAGAAACTAAATGTTTGGGAGACTTGGGGGGAAAAAAGCATTGCTTTGCAGGCCTTAAAAGGCAAGTTAGCCCAGTGCAAGGTTGTTGAGGTGGGCTGTCAGGAACAGGGTTTCTTTTATCAGCCCTTGTCACTTGAACCAAATATTCAATATTTTCTTCTACCTAATATTTTTTTTATTAGAGGTTCCAGAAACTTAAGACAAGGATGAGGTCTTTGCATAAGAAGATGAGGACAGCCTCTTTATAGACAATACCTCCTTCTCTTTTTTTTTTTTGTTTTGTTTTTTGTTATTTTTTGGAGGGCAATTGGGGTTAAGTGACTTGCCCAAAATCACATGGCTAGTAAGTGTGTTAATTGTCTGAGGCTGGATTTGAACTCAGGTCCTTCTGACTCCAGGACCAGTGCTCTATTCACTGCGCCACCTAGCCACCCCAATACCTCCTTCTCTTAATCCTTTTTTAGGTCCTTGTAGAACTTGGGCTTCATTTCCATTCATGACCATACTCTACAGTAGGGGTTCCTAAACTGGGATCCACAGACTTCATTTTTAAAAAAATAACTATATTTTAATAGAATTGGCTTGCATTGCAATCTTTTCTATTTTATACATAAAAAAAATTCAAAGGAATCTGTGACTATACTGCCCAAGGATTCCATGACACATCTAAGGAACCCCTGCTCTCTGGTTTCTTGGTGAAAGACAGAAGAAGGGGACAGATTGTGGCACACAGGCAAGAGTATGTGGGGGCTGAGTGTTACTGGCTGCTGATAGCTTTGTTCAATTTTTGGTATGGGCATTTACACTTAAAAAATCAGCACATTGGAGTTTGCTCCATTGGTTTTTTTGTTTGTTTGTTTGTTTGGACCTAAAATAGTGATGGAGAAAATGTGAATAATGTGGATCCCTATAGTCTTCTCCCACCAGAGAGCCACATGTTAAACATTAGCAACATATCCCTATACATGGGCTTCAACTTTAAAGAAAATAAGTTGCCCTTTTATGAAAAAGAAAGCTGCTGTCTTAGATGCCCTCTAGTATTAGTTCCTTATTTTAAAGTGCAGGAAAATAAGATTTAAGGAAGGGAAATGACTTGCTCCAGATTACATAGATAACTTGTGACAAAATTAGAATTTGAATCCAGGTTTTCCAAATCCCAATCTACTTTTCTTCTCGCTACAAGGACCTGACTCCAGCATTGAAGAGGAAAATACATGGGGACTCCTGAGAATGGTCAGTTCTGTAAAGAAAAATGCCTGCTACTCAATCGTTTATTGAATTAAAATGAATTAAAACAAAGGGCTGCTCTGAGCAAAAGGTCAATCTCTTCAATCCAAGTAGAGTTATATTTGGAAAGGATAATAAAATTGAGTCTAGGAGTGACGAAGGGGGTATACGTTTCTCTCTGAAACCCAGATCTACCTTCATCCTAAATCAAAAAGAAGGCTCTAAATAAAAACTTGTTAAAACAACATGCATACACATAACTTTGATGTTGGTAGCCATCTGTGTGCTATTAGTTAAGGATTAGAAAATCTACTTCACCAGCTTTAGAAGTCAATTTTTAAAATTCACGATGTCACAGTTTTGAGTAAAATTTGGAACTTTTGAGGCTAGATTTCATTTTACTTTGGCAGCCAGCCACAAGTTCTGGGGTGGCATATGCTTGTTTATGTCATCTCTTAGTAGCTGTAAAATAGGGGAAGAATGCTCTACCCCATGCCCGCCCCCCAAAATAACCCTGTTGTGTCTCTGGAAGATTGTGTCTAGTGAACCAGAAAATAGTGTTTATGTGAAATTCCTTGGGAGGCGACAAGAGGACACTATAATTTATATGAAGAGGAAAATATATTCAACATTTTGCAAAGATTTGTTGAGGAAAGACTGAAAATACAGATAAAATAAAATTTAAAACCTTCCAAAATCCTAAGATCTTTTAGATACTTACTTTTTTCCTGAGATCATGAATTTTTTTCTCTTTCTGAGGCATCAGTAGGGGATATAGGATCTGCCTTCAAATCAATAAGAAGACTAAACTCTATTTTGAAATCTGCTATCCAGCTTTTCAGTCACACAACTTAAGAATGATGTAGCAAAAGTACTAGACTATATTGGTCAGTCAGTAAGCTTTTATTAAGTGATTACTGTCTGTCAGAAACTACAAAAATGCAAAAAAAAATGTCCTCTGCCCTCAAGGAGTTCATATTCTAATGTGGTATATAAAATAAAAATAAACTAGTCACAAGCATGAAATCTACAGAGTAGTAAGTATCCTTATAAGGGAAAACACTAACAGCAGGAGGCATGGGGAAAGGGGAAAGGACTCCTACAGAAAGAAGAATTTGAGCTGACCCTTGAAGTAAGCTAGAGAAACTAAGAACATTTCAGGGATGGTAGGTAGCCAGTGAAAAGTATGGAATTAGAAGATGGAATGTTATGTGCGAGGAATAGCAAGTAAGTGATCATCACTGGATTGTAGAGTTCATAGAGGATAGTAAAGCGTAAGAAGACTGGAAAGGTGAGAAGGGCACATATTGTTAGGAATGTTAAATGCCAAACAGAAGACTTTCTATTTGGAGCCATTGACATTTATTAGGGAGGTGGAGAGGGAGGTTGATATGTTTATGACTCTGCTTAAGAAAAATTGCTTGGGAAGTAGAGTGTTCATTGCACTGGTGTGGGGAGAGACTTGAGATAGGGGGACTGATAAAAATCCACTAATCTGAGGTAGAGGTGATGAGAGGCTGAATTGGTAGTTTGGTTGTGTGAATGGAGAGAAGGAAAGCTGAGTTTAAGTATCTGCCTTGAAATCCCTTCTATTTAGCAGATATGTGAACTTGGAGTCACTTAAAAGAGGCAGGTAGTATGGTACAGTAAAAAGAGAGAAGAACTGGGAGTAATGGGAATAATTTTGGATCTTGCTCTACCACTTGCTACCTGTACAATCTTGGATAAGTACCTCAAACTGCTTTGACTGCAATGTTCTCATCTGGAAAATGAGGTGATTGGACCAGATAGCTTCACCTCCCAGGCTTTTTCTAGCTTTAGCTCTATGATCCTATGAACTCCTTTTTATTTGTTTGTTTATTTTTCCTGAGGTTAAAAAATATTCATTTTAATGCAATTTTTTAACTTTTTAAAATTTTTTTTCCAGTTCCAAAGTTTTTTCTACCACCTCTTCCAGTCATAAGAAAGCAAGAAAAAACAAAACCCATTAAAAATTTGTAAAGTCACATGAAAAATTCCATATTAGCCATGTGCCCTGCCACCCTAACTCCACTCCCTCCAAAAAAAAGAAAAGCAAAAAAAAAGGAGAAGACAGTATGCTTTGATTTATACCCTGAGTTCATCAGTTCTATAGCTAGAGGTGAGTATGTTTCATTATGAATCCTTTATAATTGTATTGGATCATTGTGTTCCAAATTGTTTTCCAGAATGGTTGGACTAGTTCACAGCTCCACTAATAGCACATTAGTGTATCTATTTTCTCACATGCCTTCTAGTATTTGTAAATTTTTTTTTAATCATCTTACCTAGTCTGATGGATATGAGGCAGTACCTCAGAATTATTTTTAATTTGCATTTCTCTAATTATTAGTGAGAGAGTGTTTTATGCAGATATGGATAACTTGATTTCTTTCTCTGAAAAGTACCTTTTCATGTCCTTTGACCAGGTCTGTACAACATACAGCCCTTGGCCCACCAAAGAATTTCAGGCAGCCTGTAAAAATGTAGAGGATGTAAAACAGCCCTGCAAAACATACCACCTGCAGGCCAGTTTGGCTGCTCACAAGCAGCCTCCAGGCAGTATATTGTGCAGACTTGCCTTTGATCGTGTATCAATTGAAGAATAGATCTTAATCTTATAAATTTAACTCAGTTATCTGACCTTTTTTAATTTTTATTTTTTAAATTTTTTATTTAGTTATCTGACCATTACCAGAGAAACTAGTCAAGAAGATTTTCCCATTTTCCTACTTTTCTTCTAATTTTAGCTGCAATGATTTTATTTGTACAAAATACTTTTCTTTATAGAATCAGAATTTTTCATTGTAGCTCTAGTAAATTTCTTCATCTCTTGTTTGGTTTTGAACTCTTCCCCTATCAATAAATTCAATAAGTAATTTCTTTCCTGCTCCACTAATTTGCTTATGATACTACACTTTATGTCTAATTCATGTGCCTATTTTGAGCTTATCTTGGTATATAGAGTAAGATATTGGTCTATGCCTAGTTCATGGAAGATTATTTTCCAGTTTTTCTGATAGTTTTGGTCAAATAGGGAGTTCTTGCCTCAATATCTGGGAACTTTGGGTTTATTGAACACTAGTTACCATGTTCATTTGCTTCTGTCTATTCCACTGTTTAAACTTTCCATTTCTTACCCAGTATCAAATGTTTTTTATGATTACAACTTTATTGTATAATTTGAGATCTGGTACTGCTAAACCACTTTCCTTCACATTTTCCCCCCACTGATTTCCTTAATTTATCATTTTCCCAGATAAATTTTGTTATTTTTTAAAGCTCTTTAAAGTAATCTTTGGTAGTTTGATTGGTATGGTGCTGAATAAGTAAATTAATTTAAGTAGTATTATACTTTTTTATTATATTGGCTCAGAATGCCCACAAGTAATTCATATTTCTCTGTTTATTTAGAATTGTCCTTATTTGTGTGAAATGTTTTCCAATTCTGTTCATATAGTTTCTGTGTATATATTGATAGACTCCTAAGTAATATACTGTGTCTAGTTATTTTAAATGGAATTTCTCTCTTTTTTACTGCTTAATTTTGTTAGTAATATTGTATATAGAAATGTTGATGGTTTGTATGGATTTATTATGTAACCTGAAACTTTGTTGAATTTATTTATTATTTCAATTAGGTTTTTAGTTGACACATGAGGATCTTTTCTGTAAATGATTTGATCGTCTTCAAAAAGAGATAGTTTTGTTTCTTCATTGCCCATACTTATTCCTTCAGTTTCTTTTCTTGCCTATTGTTATAGCTAGTGTTTCTAGTACAATGTTGAACAGTAATGATGATAATGGACATTCTTGCTTCAATCCTGATCTTATTGGAAAGATGTGTAGCTTACCCCCATTACAGATAATGCTGGCTCTTGGTTTCAGATAAATACAACTTATCGTTTTAAGGAAAGCTCCATTTAGTCCTGTGCTTTCTGGTATTTTCTTTAAAAAGAAATAGGTATTATATTTTATCAAAAGTCTTTTTTGGGGGGGCATGTTTCTTTAATCATGTGGGTTTTGTTGTTGTTCATGCTATTGACATGGTCACTTATGCTTAGAATTTTCCTAATATTGAACCACCCTCAGTTTCTGGCATGAATTCAGCCTGGTAATAATCTATGGTATTTATGATATGTTGCTGTAATATCCTTATGGCTATTTTATTTAATATTTTTACTTCAATGATCATTAAGGAAATTGGTATAGTTTTCTCTTTCTGTTTTGATGCTCCTTTGTTTAGATATCAAGACTATATTTGTGTCATAGGATGAATTTTGCAGGTCTCCTTCTATATTTCCCTAAATCATTTATGTAGTACTGGAATTAATTGTTCTTTAAATGTTTGGTAGAAGTCACTTGTAAATAATGTCATTTCCTCCACCTCACCCCCAAAGAAGTTTATTGGTGGCTTGTTCATTTTCTTTTTCTAAGAGAGGGTTGATTACTTAAATCCTGTATTTCCTGTTCCATTAATTTGGGCAATTCATATTTTTGTAAATATTTATCCAATTCATTTAAATTGTCATTTTTACTGGAATACAGTTGGTCAAAAAAGTTCCTAGTAATGACTTTTATGTTCCCTTCATTGGTGGCGAATTTACCTTTTTCATTTTTGAAACTGGTAATTTGATTTTCTTCTTTTTTAAAATCAAATTACCCAAAGATTTATTCATTTTTATTGCCTATTTTTAAAATAGCTTTATTTACTTATTAGTTTTCTTATTACTTCAATGGCCTTTTTGACTTTCCATTCTGTTAGTTTCTCCTAGGATTTTCAGGATTTTTATTTGGTGTCTAATTGGGGAATTTCATTTTTTCTTAGTTTTCTTTTTAATTACATATTCATTTTGTTGATTTGTTCTTTTTCTCTTCTACTGATGTACGTGTGTTAGAGGTGTAAATTTCTCCCCTAAATACTGCTTTGATTACATCTCACAAATTTTGGTATGTTGTTTCATTGTTATCATTATCTTTAATGAAATTATTATTTTATGATTTCTTCTTTGATCCACCTATTCTTTAGGATTTACACTATTTAGACTCCACTTTTTAAATCTGTGTTTCAGGCCCTTTATAGAATGTAATTTTGTTACCTTATGGTCAGAAAAGACGCATTTAAAATTTGTACTTTTCTGCATTTTGTGATATTTTCATGCCCTTATACAAGGTCAAGTATTGTGAAGGTACTGTGCACAACTGAGAAATAGATACACCCATTTATATTCTCATTCAATATTCTCTAGAGGTCTATCATATCTAACATTTCTAAAATTCTACTCTTGTTTATTTTGTTGTTAGATCTACCTCGGTTCAAGAGGAATAAATTAAGTTTCCTTCAATAATATTAGTTTTACTATCTATTTCCTCCTGTAATTCATTTAACTTCTTGAAGAAATGGGATGTTAAGAAATTTGTCATATATATTATTATTACTTAATTCATTGTCTACATACTTTTTAGCAAAAGACAGTTTCCCTGTTTCTCTCCTTTAATTAAGTTTATTTTTGCTTTTCCTTTGTCTCAGATCATGATGGACACCCTTGCCTTTTTAACTTCAGTTGAAGCATAATAGATTCTATGCCAGCCTCTTATTTTAGCTCTATGTGTATCTTTTTGTTTCAAGTGAGTTTCTTGTAAACAATGTATCTGTTTTTTTTAAATTCTTTCCAATAGCTTTTTCCATTTACTGATGAGTTCATCCCATTCACATTCACAGTTGTGAATGATAACTGTGTATTTTCCTCTACACTTTTCCTTCATACTTATCCTTCTCTCTTTTGCCCTGTCTCCTTTTTAAGAATCTATTATGCTTTTGACTGCTGTTTCCCATAATCTGCCCTCCCTCTTATAACACTTCCCCTCTTTCTCTTAACCCACTTACCTTGTACTTCCCTCTCTTGGATAAGATGAATTTCTGTACCCAACTGTGTGTATATGCATATTCTTCCCTCTTTAAAGTAGTTCAAAATGAAAATGGGGTAAAAATGTTGCTTGTTACTCACCCCAACATTTCCGTTGTGCAAACTCTTCCTTGGGTGCCCCATCTATGAGATAATTTTCACCACTCTTCCTTTCCCTTCCCACCTCTCTCAGCATATTCCTCTCCCAGAACATTTCCATTCTTCTCTTGAGATCATCCTAACACTACAGAATCTTACCCAGTCCCTCTGTCTAGACTCTCTCTAAGATCACTGGTGTTGATAAAATTCTGAGCTGTTACATGTATCCTCTCCCCTGAGCTGTTACATGTATCCTCTCCCCTTATAAAAATGTTAACAGTTTAACCTTTTGAAGATCCCTATGATTTTCCCCTTACCTGTACCTTTTTATGCTTCTCTTGAGGCTTGTGTTTCAATGTCAAATTTTCTATTCATCTCTGGTCTTTTCATCAGAAATGTCTGACTTCTCTATTTTATTAAATATCTGTTTTTCTTTTGTAGGATTATCCTCATTTTTTGCTGGATAGATTACTCTTGGTTATAATCCTTTACCTTTCAGAATATCATATGCCAAGCCCTCTGTTTCTTTATAATGGCTATTAAATCTTGTGTATCCTCAATGTTGCTCCATGGTACTTGAAATCTTTCTTTCTGGCTGCTTGAAGTAAGTATTCTTGCTTGACTTGGAAGTTCTGAATTTTGACTATAATATGCCTGGATGCTTTCATTTTGGATTTTCTTTCAAGAGATAACCAGTGGATTCTTTCAATATCTACTTTGCCCTCTGGTTCTAAGATATCTGGGCAATTTTCCTTTATAGTTTCTTGGAACATGATGTCAGTGTGTGTGTGTGTGTGTGTGTGTGAGAGAGAGAGAGAAAGCACGCGCGCACGTGTGTGTGTGTGTGTCTGTCTGTCTGTCTCTCTCTCTCTCTTCATGGCCTTCAGGTAGTCCCATGATTCTTAAATTATCTCTCCAAAATCTATGTTCCAGGTCTGTTGTTTTTCCTATGAGACATTTTACACTTTCTTCTATATTTTAGTCTTTTAATTTTGTTTTATTATTTCTTGATGTCCTATGTCATTAACTTCCATGTGACCAGTTTTTATTTTTAAGGAATTATTTTCTTCAATCAGTTTTTGTACCTCTTTTACAAAGATGCTAATTTTCTTTTCATAACTTTTAAAATATAATTCTCATTTCTTTCAACATTTTTCCTCTATCATCATTATTTGGTTTTCAAAATCGTTTTAGTCCCTTTTTATCTCTTTATTTAACTTTTCTAAGATTTTTTTTCTTGGTTTTGTGCCCAATCTACATTTTTTTGAATCTTTGCTAATAAATATTTCCAAGGCATTGTCTTCTTCTATGTTTGTGTTTTGATCTTCCCTGTAACCATAGTAACTCTTTATGACTGGGTTCCCCATTCTTCCACCCTATTTCTTGACTTTGGATTTTGTTAGTGTTAGGTTCTGCTCACTTTTTGTTGGGGAGGGGGGTGAAGAGGAATGTCTGACCTGAGCTTCTGTCCTTTTATGGCCACCTACTGATTTAACAGCTTGGTCACTATCCTCCTGTTGAGAGCTCTTCAAGTTCCTGACCTGAATTGGAGTCTGTGGAATTGTGTGTCATTCAGTTTCAGTAGACTGCTGCTGGATTCAGTCACTATTAGCCCTCTGAGAAATTTTGCATTTTCAAAGTGACTAAAATATCTATTCCCCTATGGTCTTGATTTGCCTTGGTTATTTCCTCAGTCTTTGAGCTTGGTCAAAAGTTAGAATTGAGTCTTTCCTCTGCTCTTGGATTCAGAATCACACAGCTAAGTCTTTGGAATTTGTTTTTTGCTCCTTACACAGCTAGTGCCCCTCTCACTTATAGCCAATCTTCTCTGTCCTAGAACTGTGACCTGGTACTGGGTAATGACTGACAGTTCTGTTAGATGACACTCATTCCTGATCCCAGCACTGATTCAGGGGTCCCCTGGGATGTCTTTCTGCCCCAGTGTTTCCTGCCCTAGATTTTAGTGTTAGCCCCCTTATCCTCTCTGTCTGATAGAATGTTCCTTACTGATACCTCTGCTGCTGCTGCATTTCACTCCCAATCAGCTCCCATCCCAGTGTCCACAAACCTCTTTGTCTATCTTCCTAAGCTGCCCTGGACTGGGAAAATTACTCACTATGATTTTTCTTGATTTTCTTGATTGGAGTTTGGTCTGACACATTTTATATGTTGTTGTAGAGGAGGTATGTCCAGTGAGTTGGGCAAAATTCTAGCTCTGTCTCTGCCATATTAATTCTACATCCCTGAAGCTATGGTCTCTTAAAGGAATTGATTAATAGAATCTCTTCCAGCTCTACCATTGTATGGCTTTATTAATAGAATATCTTTAATTTTCTGGGAGAAGCTACTTCTATGAATCCAGTGTGGTAGTAGTAAGAATATTTAATATTAATTCTCAGGTGGTTTCTCAGTAGGACCATAATAAAACTCATGTCTGCTGAAATATGCATTGTACTATTATTCCTTCTATTTCCTTGAATTGAACCTGAGTCCAATGACTAATAACATGATGCTGAAAAAGAAAGCTTATTGTACCTGGCTAGCCAAATCCTTGTGGAACAATATATGGACTCCAGATGCCAGTTCAAGTCAGAGGCAGAGAACCACATACTTGCTGAATGTTTTCATGAATCAGAGGATTTAAATTCGCTTTGGATCTATGAAATTTGATGCTGTCTCTGCCTGCCACACCAAAAGTCTGGATGACAACAGGGAAGCTTAGCAAATAATCCAGGCAGCAGATGCTCCACATGTGGTGGTTTGTGAACATCCAAATAATTGACAGGATTCTCCCGGTTGTCTCTCCCCTCCCCCTCCCCATCCTTGGACTTGTGTGAAATGGCAAAATAAAGGGATTAGTCAGATATGCTTTTGAGTATATCTTAGCATTGTTGGCTTGTTGCCCACCCCCTTCAGCATCTGCTCTCAGTGTCAAATAAAATAGCCTGTTCAAGATGCCTTTCAGAACCTTGTCCCTAGATTGACGATTAGCACTGACTTACAAACTTTGTAGTTCTAGGTTATCTTTAAATCACTAACTATCAGTGATTGGTGAGCCTTTACGACACACAGCATGGATTGTCCAAGCTGAATAATCTGATAGAATAAAGAAAATTGAATGTTAGCCCTCAAAAGGACCTTAAGACATAGCATGGTAGCACAAAAAACAAAATGTCAGAGCTGGAAGAGTCTCTAGGATTTTGAATGTTAAAATAAAGAACTTAAACTGTTAGAGATAAAGGTGTCCTTAGAACATAAAAGGTAAGGAGAACCTGGAATGTTAGAGTTAGAAAGACCTTAGGATACAAAATATTAGAATTGTGTGAGATTTCAGATTAAAACATGGCACGCAACGTGTTTTCATTAGAGGTCATCCTCAAGACCATTGAGTCCAACTGTGACAATTGAACAAACAGACCCAGAGAGGTAAGGCACTTGATGTAGCTACTGAGGGCAGAGTACGGACCAAATCTCTTTGGTTTTCTTTTCTTTTCTTTTTTTTTTTTTTTTGAGATGATTCAATCTATAGATTTATTTTCATTCCTCCATGATAGCACTACATTTTGAATTTTCTTTTTTTAAAAATTAATTAATTTATTTATTTTCTTGTTTACATAATTAATTTCCACAAGACTTTGAGTTACAAATTTTCTCCCCATCTTTCCCCTACCCAACACCTCAAAACAGCCATCCCAATGTATAACCCCTCCCCGAATCTGCTCTTGCCTATGTCCTCCTCGCCCCTCTGACTTTCCGGTAGGGCAGTATGGATCTCCCTACCACAGTGCCTGTGTATCTTAATTTCCAGTTGGATGTAGTTAATAATAATAATAATTATTATATATATATGTATACACACACACATATATTTTTAACATTTGATTATACGACTTTAAATTCTAGATTCTTCCCCTTCCTCCCTTGTCACCTACCCCCACTGGAAGGACAAGCAATTAAGTACAGGCTGTACATGTGTACTTATGCAGAATCTCTCCAGAGTGGGCATATTGTGAGAGACTGATTATATGTCCCTCCTTCCTATCACTCCCCCTTGTGTCTATCCTTTACCCTGTCCCTGGCCCAATCCTTTTACAGAAGTGTGTACTTCCATCAACCCTCCCCCCCCCCCCCACCCTGGCCTCCCCTCTGTCATCCCACCTTTCATCCCCATCCCCCCTATTCTCCTCTGTGGCAAGATACCCAGTTTAGAGTTTATGTCATTCCTTCCCTAAGCCAAGTTCAATGAGAGTAAGGTCGACCCTTTCCCTTTTGCCTTGCTATTCTTCACCTCCATTGTAACAATTATCCTTTGCCTCTTCTATGAGATGACTAACCCCCTTCTGTCTCTCCCTGTC
>CM053585.1:251843522-251860451 GCA_028646515.1 Pseudochirops corinnae | reverse complement strand
ATCTATATATTTGGAGAAATTATTTGGGGGTTCACTTTTTTCCTTCATAGTGTGGAAATGGGGGTCAACTTGTAATCACTCAGTTGATGAAGTATTTATTGCCAATGATGGAACAAAAATGGGTAGTAGAAAATGATCAAGTCATCTCACTTTAAACTTCTTACATTCAAGAAGCATTCATTTTACAAGTTATAGTGATCTTAATTAATAGCCATCAAAACTTCTCAAATAAGGGAGGAACATGATTAAACCTGTGCTTTAGGAATATCACTTTGGCATCAAAGACAAATCTGGATAGGATAGATTAGAGAGGGAAGAAGCTGGATAAATAAAACAATTAGGACATTTTCACAATAAGTCAAAGGGGATAGGGACCTGAATTAGGAGCTTGAGGTGTGAATGTAGATTCCAGAGAAATTAGGAGGGCACAGCAATACTAGGCAACAGATTGGCTTTTATTTGATAGGGTGGGTGAGAGTGAAGCATTGAGGATGATTAACTCTTTGTAAATATGAGTGAGAGGAAGAATAGTGGCATGTGTAGAGAAGTTAGAAGGAAGAGTAGAATTAAGGGGAGAGATAAAGATTTTTATTTTGGACTGAATGACTTTGTTATGTTTATGTTTCATCCAAGTACTTTGTGTTCACAAGTATTCCATCTCCAGCCTCTGTGCATCTGCAAGGCAGTATTTCTTGTCTACAATACCATCCCACCTATGTCCCTTCTAGTCCTTAGCTGTCTTTGAGGGTTCAATACAGTTCAAGTATGACCTCCTCTTACATAAGGACTTTTCTGACATTTGTCTAGGAATTAGTGCTGTCTTCCCTGACGCAACCCCCAAACATTTTGCATTTATTTAGCTGGGCACTCGTTTCTACCTAATAGAAGATAAGATTACTGAGGACAAGGATTGTTTTGCTGTTGTCTTTATATTCCTAACACCTACATTAGCTTTATACACAATAGCTATTTCATGTAATGGACACTTAACGAATACATATTGAATTGGTTTAAAGATGTAAATATGGTTCTGGCTTGATCTCAGGTTGAGTGAAAAGAAACAAGTTGTTCAAAAAAACATGATGTGATTTTGGTAGTGTATTGCCCACTGCAGATTTCTTTTTTCTTTTTCTTTTTTCTGTTTTTAACATTCACTTTCAAAAGATTTTGAGTTCCAATTTTTTTCTCCCTCCCCTCTCCCCTTCCCAAGATGGCAAGCAATCTGATATAGACTATACATGCATAATCATATTAAACATATTTCCACATTAGCCATGTTGTGAAAGAAGAATCAGAACAAAAGGGAAAACCATGAAACAGAAAAAAACAAAAAAGAGAGAGAAAATAGTGTGCTTTGATCTGCATTCAGACTCCATAGTTCTTTTTTTTGGATATGGGTAGCATTTTCCATCATGAATCTTTTGGAACCACTGCAAATTTCAATATGTATTCAAAGAAGATTTTAAAAAATAGAACCAAACAATAACTGGTATTTATGCAATTATCTGTTTGCTAATTTTATGAATCATCTATACATACATACTCAGCAGTAACATTGATTCCAACCCTTCCCATGCCTGAAATGCTCTCCAAACAAATCTCTGTCTATTGAAATCCTGACCACCTTTGACCTTGCTATATGTCAAATGGTACCTCCTCCTCCAGTGTGATTTTTATTTATTCATTTGCTTATTTATTTATTCGCTTATTTATTTAGTCATTTATCTATTTATTTCAAAATCTCCCCCCACCCCTCCACCTCCGTTTCCCTACATTTACATCTCAGGGAAGTACTGATAAGATCAGGAGCTTCTTCAGTTAAAAGGGTGAGATGGGAGGCAGGCAGTCCCAAGACCTGAAGTCATCCATATATGGAACTCATTCAAAATCACAGGTGTGCCTACACTTTCCCTTCAATAAAGTTGTAACAAAATGTTTGCCTGCGGGACGTTTATTCAACACTTCTCTATGGTTTCTCCTTCTCTTTGGCTTCTTTTGGCTGTTTGCATGATCATTTCTCCCATCACTACAGAGAAGCTGAGGCACATGTTCTGTTGGAAGTTGTTGACAGATGCCTCCATTGGTAAAAGCCCTGGTATTTTTTCATCCTTGCAACTTTACTACTGACAACCCTGAAAACTCAGTCAAATTATTGTAACATTGCCTCATTTCAAAGGAAAATACTTTGGCTAAGCTTTTCTCCCCATAGAAATGCCCACTCTTCCCACAAGGAAAGACCAACTCAGATTCACCTCAACCATCTTATCCAAGAAAGGACACTGTTGCCAATTGCTTTCCCTCACCTTCCTCAATGTGAGAGAATCAACTGAAATGTTATTTTTTGATTTGTGAGTATGTTTTCAGTATGACTTGAAAAATTCTACCATGACCCTGAAAGTGTATTTTTCCACAGAAGCCCTCTGGATGGCTTTAAATGTCAAGAATACATTTCAGGGCCCACATCGTTTGCTTACTCTCCCTGGGATGTGAAAGTTGTTGGCTAAAATTACATGAACTAATCTGGTTTGTACAGTATTATCTGAAGTCCTGTGAATTAAAAAAATTTATAAACTTATCTTTTTTCAAATTAGACAATGTGTTCAAAATTTAGTTTAAAAATTTTGTAGCACTGGCTGAAATTAAAGTGAGTGAGCAAGAGATAGACAGGGATAAAGACGCAGAGACAAGAAGAGAGATGTACGTAGAGAGATGAGTGCAGGTTCTCTGTGTACAGTAGGAATCATTTGATTTATTGTCCTCTTTGATGAAATTTTCATATCCTGCAGTAGCATTTCAGGGCTATAATTCCAGGTTTTCCTTAACCAGTGCTAGAATCCAGCATGAATTAACCAGTTGTATATTTATTTGATTTGAATAGCTCTCAGGCATATTGCTTTGGATATCAGAATCTTTCCTTATATTCCCTCTGGATCGAAACTTCTGCATCTTGATGGAAAAAAGCCTTATCCTTAGATGTGTACATAGAGTGGCCGACCTAGGTGTGAGTGACCTTTCCCAATGGAATTAAAGTAAAGGAGAAAGACCAATGGGAATGGTCCCCAAGGGATGTACCATCTTGTATACAATAGAGACCTTCGAAGGTTTGGGGAAGAGTGAAAAAAAACAAAATTAAATATTTTGGAGGCTTTATTTGTACAAAGCCCCATTAATTTAATCCAGTTTATACCTAACTTTGTTCTCTATTGTGTGTTTATAATTTGGTCACCTATCCATAAGCCTGATAAGTAATATGTTTCTACCACACTGTTTTCCCAATATATTTTCCTACCAAATAATGAATTCTTTTCTCAAAATCTTAAATCTTTACACTTGTCAAACATAAGGTTATTATATTCATTTCATGCTGTTGTATGTCTAATCTGAGGTTTATCCTCATGGAAACTACCATGAAAAAGAAAGCTTTGTGATTCTGCTCCACATGTGTTTGTCACACCTGGTCTTCTGTGGCAGAGTTGGATCTACCAAATCCTTTGCTGATTTGTGTGCCATTCAGTAGTAAGACATTTTAATACTTTGATGTTTCTCTGATCTCCTTTATGTAGACACTCCCTCCATCTGTTCTAATGTCTTATCCACACCCTCTCTTTTTGTATGATTCTTGTCTGTTTTTTCTATAAATGCTTGAATAGTGACCTAATATCTCTAATATCATGTTGGACCAACCTGCTTGCTCTGGTCCTTTGAATACTTAATAGATAGCCATGCCACACTCAGGCTGATTACATTTTGACCCTTATACTCGAACTACATGAACAGTCTACTTCACTTTCTGGGCATACATGTCCTTGAAAAATAGAAGTTGAATTAATGTCAGTCTAGCCACTATGAATTAAAAGGGTGCAACTTTTCATCTAGAGCATAACAACAATGAAAGTGAGTTATTTTCTACATCTCCCTTATAATAGCTGTAATTTTCCTAGCTGGCTTCACTATGCACCATTATCTGTCCTTGGTACGTGCGAGGTCTCTCACAGAATGTGGTGAAATCTGTCTACTTGTAACTTCCAAACATTGGTATTAGTTTTGCCCTCTGGATGTATATAGGCTAGCTGTTCCTTTTCCCTATATTCACAAAATCAGATATTTGAAGGCAGTCATCTTATATTCCTTTAAAGCTTCTTTTCTTTGGGTTAAAGGTCTACAGACCCCATGATTGTTTCTCATTTGACATGCTTTCCAGAGTCCTGCCCATCTTTTTAAAAAAAATATATTTATTTTTAGTTTTAAACATTCATTTCTGTAAGATTTTGAGTTTCAAATGTTTTCCCCATCTCTCCTCTACCTCCCACCCAAATGGCATGCATCCTGATCCTTTCCCCCAGTCTACCTTCCCTTCTATCCTAGCCCCCTCTTATCTCTTTTCTTTCTATTTTCCTGTAGGGCAAGATAGATTTCTATACCCCATTGCTGTATTTATTATTTCCCAGTTGCATGTAAAAACAATTTTTAACATTTGTTTTTAAAACTTTTCAATCTAAATTCTCCCCTTTCTTCCTTCCCCACCTACCCTCATTGAGAAAGTAAACAATTCAATATAGGTTATAAATGTGTAGCTATGCAAAACACTTCCACAATATTCATGCTGTAAAAGACTAACTATATTTCCCTCTATCCTATCCTTCCCCCCAATTTATTCTATTTTCTCCTTTCCCCTGTCCATTTTAAAAAGTGTTTGCTTCTGACTACTCCATCCCCCAATCTGCCTTTCCTTCTATCAATCTCCCCTTATTTTCTTGCCCTCTTACTTTCCTGTAGGGTAAGATACCCGATTGAGTGGGTATGTTATTCCCTCCTTAAGCCAAATCCAGTGAAAGTAAGATTCACTCATTCCCTCTCACCACCACCCCCCTCTTTCCCTTCATTATGAAATATTTTTCTGGCCTCTTTTATGTTAGATAATTTAATCCATTCTATCTCTCCCTTTCTCCTTCTCCCAATATATTCTTCTCTTACCCCTTAATTTTATTTTTTAGATAATATCTCTTCATATTCAACTCACTCAGTGTCCTCTATTTATTTATCTATATATTTTTTAAATCGAATTCCTCCAAATACCTTAATACTGAGAAAGATTTCATGTGTTACAAATATCATCTTTCCATATAGGAATGTAAACAGTTCAACTTTAATAAGTCCCTTATCATTTCTCTTTCCTGTTTACCGTTTCATGCTTCTCTTGGTTCTTGTATTTGAAAGTCAGATTTTCTGTTCAGCTCTGGCTTTTTCATTAAGAATGCTTGAAAGCTCTCTATTTCATTGAATGTCTGTTTTTCCCCCTGAAGTATTATACTCAGTTTTACTGGGTAGGCGATTCTTGGTTTTAAACCTAGCTCCTCTGACATCCAAAATATCATATTCTAAGACCTATGATCCCTTAATGTAGAAACTGCTAGATCTTGTGTTATCCTGATTGTATTTTCACAATATTTGAATTGTTTCTTTCAGGCTGCTTGCAATATCTTCTCCTTGACCTGGGAACTCTGGAATTTGGCTACAATATTCCGAGGAGTTTTCCTTTTGGAATCTCTTTCAAGAAGTGATTGGTGGATTATTCAATTTCTCCCCTATGGTACTAGAATATCAGGGCATTTTTTCTTGATAAGTTCTTGAAAGATGATGTCTAGGCTCTTTTTTAAGCACAGCTTTCGGGTAATTCAATACTTTTAAAATTATCTCTCCTGGATCTATTTTCCAAGTCAATTGTTTTTCCAGTAAGATATTTCACATTGTCTTCCATTTTTTCATTCTTTTGATGTTTTGTAATATCTTGATTTCTCACAAAGTCATTGGCTTCCATTTGCTCCATTCTGATTTTGAAGGAATTATTTTCTTCAGTGAGCTTTTGGACCTCCTTTTCCATTTGACCAATTCTGCTTTTCAAGGCATTCTTCTCCTCATTGGCTTTTTGGACCTCTTTTTGCCATTTTAGTTAGTCTATGTTTAAGGTATTATTTTCTTCAGTATTTTTTTTGGGGGAGGGCATTTCTTTAGCAAGCTGTTACCTCATTTTTCATGAATTTCTTGCATCACTCTCATTTCTCTTCCCAATTTTTCCTCTGCTTCTCTTACTTGATTTTCAAAATCTTTCTTGAACTACTCTGTGGCATGAGACCATTTCATATTTTTCTTAGAGGCTTTTGATGTAGGAGTTTTCATTTTATTGTCTTCTTCTGGTTGTATGTTTTGATCTTCTTTGTCACAGAAGATTCTATAGTCCGACTTTTTTTTTTTTACACTGTTTACTCATCTTCCCAGCCAAATACTAAACTTTCTAATACTTTGTCAAGTTAGGACTCTGTTTCCAGTGGGAATGGGGGTAGGGGTAGGTCTACTGTCCCAGGCTTCAGGGGTTTTATATCAGCTGCCCACAGTCGGTGGGCCCAGAGCTCTACAAACAGCCACTCCTGCTGCTGCTGCTGTCACCACTGCCTCCAGCTCCATCACCCTGAGGCTGAGGCTGGACTGTACTCCTCTTTCATCTAGATCCCACAGAGTTTTCCCACTGACTTTTGTAATGATAATGAAATTTGAAGATCCCTTTGTATTGCTAAACTAAGAGGTACTTAGCAGATAGTTTTAAATTAAGCCTCTGTTAAACAAACAAAAGGTATGAACCCCTGTTGCTGATGTAACAGGAAGGGGCTGAACAGGGAGGAGCTATACCATATTTAAGGAACAGCACAAGCTGGGCAGTCAGAACTTCTTGGGATAAGCTTTGTGGAGGCAGAGCAGCTGCTGCTGGGGGGGGACAGAGAGAGACAGAGACAGAGACAGAGAGAGACAGAGAGAGAGAGAGACAGAGAGAGAGAGAGAGAAAGAGAGAGAGAGAGAGAAAGAATTTCTCTTAGCAAGCATCTGAAGGCTGGGGTGCTGCTGCTAGACTGGAACTTCCATGGAGAAACTGATTTTGAGAACAGGAGAAAGTGATTTTGATTTTGAGAACAGAGCTGCTGAGGACTTCCAAGGGCCAGCTGGAGCTGCCAGAGGAAGCATGGATGTGGTGTCAGTACTTTGTCTGTCTGTGGCTCTGTTAAGTTTTCTCTTCCAAGGAACAGAAACTGTGAAGGACTTGAGGTGAACTGGATACTGTGAGCTTCAATATGGAGCAGGAACTGCATGGAGAGCTGGATAAGGAACTGCGAGCTGTCTACCTTTGAACTCAGGTGGCAGTTGGTTAGATTCAGGTGGGAACCATAGAAGAAGAGCCATGGAAGCTAAAAGTCTTCCCTGAGTCAAGATGAAAAGACCTCTCCATGGGTACTGAGTAATGACTGATAAAATCATAATTTAATTGCACCCCAGGGGTGGAGTACTTTGACTTTTGTACTTTATATCCCTTAAAGAGGCAAGATCCTAAATGATTGAGTTACTAAATGATTGTACTTTGTTCAAAATTATGTGACCACTTTGGTGAAAACTATGGCCATTTTAGTGATAAGTTGTTGAGTTGTAACATTGTGAATGCTGTACCTTGATTTTCTGTGAATGTTTTGCTCTGATTTGTTATTGAATAAATAGAGACTTCACTATACTATGTTATCAGAACCTTGAAAGCTGTTCACAGCAGCAGTCCTCTGGAAAGCTGCTAGTTCATGGATTTAAAACCTTCCATCCTGTCTTTGGTGTTGGGGATTTAGAAGTCTGGAAACCACTGGAGCTACCAGTAATTCAGTCCCCTGAGGCCTGCTCTGGAACTGTCTGTGCCAATGCCATCCATGCCCAACTGCATTCTGCTCCCAATTTGGTGCCATATTTCTTCTAGGTTGTCTTAGATTGCAGATGTGTTTCACTCTGTCATTTTCTGGGTTCTGTAGCTCTAGAATTTGTGTAGAGTTATTTTTAAAGATATTTGGAGAGATTTGAGGGAGAACATAAGCAAGTCCCTGCTTTTACTTTGCCATCTTGGCTCCCACCCGAAGAACCCTGACTACCTTGACTGGCCTTCTTAGGATATTCTGCAGTTTTCTAGAAAATTCAAAAGGAGAAATTTTTACTCCAATTAATCAACAAGAATTTATTAAGTGACCACTATCTTTCAGGTACCTCATTAGACTTTAGGCACAGAAAGACTAAAGTGAAACAATCCCTGCCTTCAAAATGGTGGCATTTTGTTGGTGCAGACATTTTTATACATATGGACACAAAGTGTTGAAGAGACATTAGCAGTTAGAGGGATTAGAAAAGGCTCCATGAGGAAAGTGGCTTGAGTTGTATCTTGATGGAAGCTGGAGGTGGAAGTGAGGAGGGAGTGTGTTTCTGACTTGGGGTTCAGACAGTGCAAAGATTCCAGCAGAAAACACAGCACCATGTATGGGGGATAGTAAGAAAGTCTTTAAAATGACCAACAGAGAAGTTGATCTAGACTTAATAGGGAGATATTGGTGTTGATTGAATAATAGGGTCAGACTAGTGCTTTGGGGCAATCACTTTGGCAGCTATGTGGAGGATGAGCTGAAGATGAGTAAGGCTTGAAGTAAAGAGACCAGTTAAGAGGTTATGGTAATAAATAGTCTAGGTGAGGCATAGTGAGAACCTAAAATACGGTGGTGGTTGAATGGGTGGAGAGAAGATGATTGATTGGAGAGATATTGTGGAGTTAGAAACAAGATTTGGCAAGTGGCAAGATAGGTGATGTAAGAGTAAAGTGCTGAGATTAACAACTAAGTTATGAATCATAGTGGCAGGAAAGATGGTGGGGAAGTGCTCAACAGAAAAACTGAAGCTATCTGGAGGGTTAGCTTCAAGGTAAATGGCATAAATTTTAAGCAAGCTAGTTCCACCCTTTTTTCTATTTATTTTCTATATGCTTATATACATATTTGTTGTCTCCCCCATTAGAATGTAAGGTCCTTGAGAGTAGGGAATTGTTTCATCCTTTGCTTAGCACAGTGTCTGGCACACAGGTATAGAATGATATATTCCCTCATTCATTTAGCATTTATTGAGTCCTTTCAGCACTCCCTTCTGCTTCTTAAAATTCCTGCCTTCCAAGACTCAGCTAGAATCCTGCGTTCTTCAAGAAATCTTTCTTGTATCAACTCCCTCCCCCTACTGCCCCACACAGGTGCATTTCCCAACATTACCTTTCATTTTCTCTGAGTGAAACACTCTTTATGGGTGCTGTCTCTCCATCAAAATGTAAACTCTTTGAGGACAGGACAGGAATCGTCTCCCCAGAGATTAGCCCAGTGCTTGGCATATAATAAATGTGTACATATAAATATATACATTTATCTGCATATATCAGTGGTTCTCAACCTGTGGGTTGCAACCCCTTTGGGGGTTGAACAACCCTTTCACAGGGGTCACATATTTCCGATGGTCTTAGGAACTGAGACACAGCTCATCTATCCATCTCCAGGCAGGTCCGCCCACGTGCAGATTCGCCCACATATGAGTATTAAAGGGTTGCAGCCTTAGGAAGGTTGAGAACTGCTGCTCTATATGTATGCTCTATATGTATATGCTCTATATATATATGTGTACTTGTTGTTTGACTGAGTGCATATCTCTAGTGCTGGCTTTTTAACCAAAATATCAGCTAGATGCCTTTATTCTCTTTTCACCATTCTTTGTTCCTTGTTCCAGGCAATCACCAATATTTTGCTGCTGAAATTTTCCCAAAGCTCCCTATCATGTTTCCTTCATCCTACCACGTGCACACACATACCTAGTCAGGTCATTTCAGACCTCTGCTGACCTCTCGCCTATCAAAGCTTATCTGCCCTTAGTCCAAATTGTTATTCTCTTGAAGATGGCTGGCTAAATAATCCACTACACATATCTATAGTCTGGTGTTAATGAGGATTTAGTAAGTCACCTCTCTGAGATGAGACACTTGTACATTCCAGGGGATCTTGTTGCCTTGGCCATGAAAATGTGTGATGAGGAAATTTTAGACCTTTTGAAAAGGATGCTATTTGCATAAGGAGAACTGATTCACTATAGTGAAAGACTAGTTGAATGATTTTTTCCTTGAATTTATGTTAGAGACAGTTAATGGAGCTAGAGGAGTTCCTAACAACTATGCCTAAATGCCCATAAATATAGGTTTAAAAACTACTTTTTAATTATTGAAGTATATGGGGTGAGTATTTTCTATGGTTGGTAAGAGAGATGGAGATGGAAAGGGTGAAGGCGTGGGACATATAATAGGACCAGGGTTCCCCCATTTCCCTGATGTAGGAATAAGTTGTGCCTAAAAGGTTACAAAGGTATCCCTGGGATCTGGATTGACCCCTGTCTCTCTTGAGCTTGCTCTGCTGACCAGATATATTTCCGTATAGAGATGGAGAGAGGAGAAGGCCAAAAAAGCTAAGTGTCACTTTATCCTTAATGCATATCCTTGCTGTGAACTAACTAACCCCCTTAATTAACTGTTCAATGACTCGTATGTGCCTCACTTCGTCCCAACATTGACTATGAACTATCAGGGTGCCAACAGTAGGCCTGGCCGCAGAAGCATATATGAACAGGTGTACTTCAGGTATCAAAGTGAACTATTTGTTCTGAAGTATGTGGTTATATGTCATTGTAATTTTCTAATGAGCTATTCCTACGGAGATCTAGCTGTGGAGCAGGTCAGTGTTTTTCCATTCAGGTTAATATCAGTACAGTTTGTGGCATGGTGGCATAGAAATTTCATCTGACACATACTGTGTTACACTGGACTAATCATTTTACTTTTCAACGTCCCGAACAACTTTCCAGGATTCTAAGATGCATAACAGTTGCCTGTTTTGTTGAAGGCATTTTCTTTGGCTGGAGCTGCCCACAGCAATGAAATCAGGACCACCACCACCACCACAAACAAGAACCCACACAACTGTGTGTCTCCTCCCTTAGTAACTGATAAAAACAAAGACGAAGGTTGGCATTCTGCCTCTGAGACATCAGTTTCCTACATGCTCCACGGAGTTAACATGTCTTTACAGAGCATGGAAACATATTCGTAAGGATATAGGACCGAAGGTAAATTGAAAGCCTCTGGGTCTATTAGCCAATTGTTTTGGGAAGGAACTTAACTGACACACTAAAATCTTTTACATCTCGGGCTCTGCTTGAGTTTAATTCCACGGAATGGCCTAGAGGTGGCTACCTCAAGTGTTGTTACCCTGCATCTCCCCCACACCTTTTTAGTTTTCAAATGTTGATTCTGCTTTAGATTATAAACTGAGGTCAGGCACTGTCTTTCTTTTCTGTTAACTGTATCCCCAGCACTTAGCACACAGTGCTTCACATGTGGTAGATACTTAATAAATGCTGATTGGATTAGTAAAAAAACAAAACAAAACAAAACAATAAAACATAATAAATCTATGCTTTGTAAATGGTGGCTGCCTTGTAAGAGAAGACAATTTCAATCACAGAATAAGCACATAACTGCAGGAAGAAAGGCTGACTTCAGTAAAACATTTTGCATGGTAAAATTGCTGCTAGCATTCCACTGATTAAACATTTTAACTGCATAGAGAGTATATAGGTTTGGCAGTAGAAAAATCAAATGAGTCACAATCTCTGAATTCAGAAATATATTTATATAGCAGGCAATGTATGCATATGTAAACATATATAATGTACATACAAATATTTATGCATGTATGTATGTGTGTGTGTATATATACATACATACATACATATATATATATATATATATATATATATATATATATAGCTAATGCTCCTGAATTTGGAGATAATGACTTCTTACAACTCATTGTATGTGTGTGTGTGTGTGTATACATGTGTATGTGTATATATGTGTATATGTATCTGTATATGTATATGTACATGTATTGCCTGCTGCTAATATTCCTGAATTTGGAGATTATGACTTCTTATAACTCATTAAGTGTGTGTGTTTAGAGAGAGAGATTAAATAGTGAAAGTTTAAATATTTATGTTGTATTATAAATATATCATATGTTTCCTATGATATACATATACAGATATACAATTGCTTATTTTTAATTTTAGTTTTTATTCATGTTTTAAATATATAGAACAAAAATTAAAAATTAAAAGCTTAGCAATTTAATTTAAATTAATTTTTTTAAAACTCCATTTATCAAGATGACAGAGAAAGGGCAGGAAATTGTTTGAGCTCTCCCTAGAAACAACTTTAAATTAAGCCTCAAAATGAATTCTGGAGTGACAGAATCCACAAAATGAAGAGGATGAAACAATTTTCTAGCTCAAGATAACTTAGCAGGCCTGCAGCAAAAGTCTGTCTCACTTGGGTCAAAGGGGAGTACAGTCTAGCACAAGCAATGTTTAGGTAACTCTCGGGAGGCTTCTATCCTCAGCAAAGATTAGTGACCCAGGCCTCATGGCCCTGACTCCGCATGCCGGTGGCACAGAGGGTTAGAATTATTGAATTATTAGAATTCATATATAGTCAAATATCCAGTCAAAATATCCTGCTTTTTTAAACTGCCACAGTAATGCACTTGCTGTATCCCATATGTGCCCCATACAATTTGAATTCTAGACATTTATTTTAGTTTTTCTTTCTGGCTAGTATCCTCTCTCCATTGGTCCCCAGCAAGCCTCACATATCACTTGACTCATGCCTCCTTTTAGGTACTTCTCACATACTATTTTGATCTATTATTTGTGGGTAAATTTTAATACATATGTATGTACATGTACACACACACACACACACACACACACACATACACACACATATACAGAGAGAGAGAGAGCACCCTATCAGCTGTCTCCCAACTTGGCACTCACAAATTTGCAGGTTGAATCACTAGAGGATGGTTACTGGCTCATTATTTTCTTTGATTTCTTCAATTCACTCTGGAAATAAAAACAAATACTCCTTCCTCCTTCATCTTTGCTTGTCTATTTGGCCAGTCTTGTGTGTGGTAAATCTTAGTGTTATAATGGCCCTTTTCTCTTCCCTATGTCCTATTTCCATTCCACTTCTGTGATGTTTCTACTATCTGTTCTCTCCTCATATTCCCTTGGGAACCACCTTACCATAAGGTGTCATTACTACCTGCCCAGACTACTTTCATCATCTGCTAACCAGTTTCCCTGTCTCTGTATGTAGAGGGCTAGTACTGAGCCAGTCCAGTCATGGGTAGAGTCTGGGTCAGGATTTCCCTAGGCCCTGCTCCTAGTGATGGCTCATTGTTGCTCAGGGTGATTGGCTCACCATCTTTCCTTGATTAGCAAGGGAACAGGGCCTGATTACCAAGAAGTGATCACACATGCGTACAATGGAATAAAGTACTAGGAGGTAGAATACCAGATGTAATCACTTTTGCTATTAGTATATAAACCCTTACCCTCAGATAAATAAACAGACTGCCTAGACAGCTTCCCACCAGTGCCTGTGTCATTATTCCCACACTGTCATTGTTGGCCCACACCCGTTTAATGGGGACATCAAATGGTGCACTGACCCCATGATGCTGCTATAACTGTGGGAAGCTTAGGCATTTAAAAAAGGACTGTAGGTCCCCCAACAAAGGACCACAGTATAGTTCAGCTTGCCCACCATCCACTCCATGCCCTAAGTGTAAGAAAGGCAATCATCGGACCTCAGAGTGTTGTTCAAAAACAGATAAAGATGGGGACCCCATTCAGGGAAACTACCCCCGGGCCTGCTCTGGCCCCAGAAAACAATTAAAGCAGCCCTGTCCCTCACACTTTCTGTAACAGTGCCTAAGAGCAACTCCCTACACCCAATGTAAAACTTACAATTGCAGATCTCTAGCATGCGACCCCTGGAAGTGCAGGTCTCAAACTTTCATCCCAAGTCTCCCATCACATAGATGCTACTATGGAGGTCTTCTCAGTTCCCACAGGGATTTACAGGCCCCTCCCCTCTGATACCTTTGGCCTCATTCTCGGCTGCAACTCCCGCTCCCATTTGGGGCTGATGGTAGTACCCGGAGTGGTAGATGCTGACCCTCTGGAGGAAATTCATGTTCTCCTGTGGGTACAGCCACACCAAGACATTTTAATATGAAAAGGAGACAGAATAGCACAATTAGTTATACTAGAATATAAACAAGGTAAGAAAAAAGAATCAGAAATTAGGGGCAGTGGACAGTTTGGAAGTATAAGAGATCAAGCATATTGGACTCACATGATTAGCAACACAAGACACACTCTAAAGATAAGAATAGAAGGAAAAGCATTTGAGGAGTTGGTGGACACCAGAGCAGATAAATCAGTAATTGCAGAAAAACACTGGCCTTGACCTTAGCCTCTTAATCAAGCTGATGCCCCACTACAAGGGATTGGAGCAATAAGAATGCCTGGACATAGTGCAAAGTTGCTTACCTGGGAAGTAGAAGGCAGGCAAGGAAAATTCAAGCCATATGTATTAGAATCTTTGTTGATAAACCTAGAGGGAAGAGATCTATTGAGAGCCATGGAAATGGTAATTGAAACCAAACCTATCCAAGACCAGGATTTTGGATAGGGGCCAAATCAACCAATTTTCTTTGTAAAGAAAAGAAAGGTACAGGTCCCAAAGATCGCCTGGAAGGAAGAGCCCCCTATATGTGTTGAACAGTGGCCCCTCATGTCAGAAAAGATAAAGGCCCTTCAGGAAATTGTTAGGGAACAACTAGAGGCAGGATACATAGAGGAATCTGATAGTTCATGGAACTCACTGATATTTGTTATGAAAAAAGAAGATATTTGTTATAAAAAAAGAAGTCAGGAATGTGGAGAATGCTAACTGACCTTAGAAAAATAAATGAGAAAATGGAGACTATGGGAAGTTTACAGCCAGGACTGCCCTCACTAGTCATGATACCAGAGGACTGGCCTTTACAGATTATTGATTTGAAAGACTGTTTTCATATGATCCCACTTCAGCTGCAGGATTGCAAATGCTTTGCATTTTCAGTCCCATCAGTGAACTTGAGGGCACCCCACAAGAGCTATCAGTGGAAGGTCCTGTCTCAAGAAATGAAAAACAGTCCCACCATGTGTCAAAAATTTGCGGCTCAAATTATAGACCCCGTTAGGACAGGTATCCTCAGGAATATATTATCCATTACACAGATGACATACTTTGTGCTCACTCACAGGAGAGACAATCAAAATCTTAAAAGGAAATCACAGAAGTCCTTGAGGAGCAAAGTTTAAAGATAGCAGCACCAGACAAAATACAACAGGTGCCTCCATATTCCTATTTAGGACAAATAGTGGAATCAACATAAATCAGGCCCCAAAAGAGAGAGATAAGAAAAGACCTACTAATGACACATATTGATTTCCAAAAAATTATTAGGAGACATAAATTGGGTCAGATCTTATCTGAAGATAGGGACTCAGGAACTGACAGAATTATTTGAGATATTGAGAGGGGATGGAAGTCCATCCTCCTCAAGATATCTGACTCTGAAAGTGGAAGGGCAATTGAGGAAAGTACAAAAGGCTATAGAAATGTCGAAATTGTCATAGGTCCTTCAATGGCAATAGGGGGAAGTCACCATATTGCCTACTCCCAAAATTCCCTTTGCAAAGTATTCATCAGGAGAATAGATTCCTATAATGGGTTTATTTAGCAGCATGACCATCTCAAAGTCTAAGCACCTACCCTCAAATGGTGGCCAATTTAGCTCTGAAGGCTATCAAAATGGCTGTACAATTGAGTGGAGATTATCCTGTGTACATACATCAACCACATACTTGGGAACAATTAGAAGTCCTGATTGCCCAGGACATAGAATGGTAGGTCCTTGTCAGCACAAACCAAGGGAGATTTGATAATGTATATAAGAGTCCTGTCTTACAGTTTATATCTAATTATGAATGGATGACTAATACTATAACAAAGAACTCACCAATACCTCAGGCATCCACAGCATTTACAGATGCTACTAGCCATTGGATTGTGATTGCTTCATATTATATTCCCCCAGACAGGAAGAAGGTGATACACACCCCATTTTAATCTACACAACAGAACGAACTTATTCACTTTCCATCTTTTGGACATTTACAATACCTTCATATTATGGTAGACACGTGCTCCTCTTACACCATGGCAACAGCCCAAGCAGGTGAGGCTGTCATAAACATGATAGATCACCTTTTCCATTGCTTTTCTATACTTGGAATACAAAAGCAATTAAAGACAGATAAATGGACCTGCATCCACTAGCCATGCATTTAAAAAATTCTGTTTAACTTATGATATCAATCATATTACAGGCCTCCCATACAATCCAAAGAGACAGGCCATTGTTGAGAGGAAAATTAGAGATGTAAAGATGATTTTTCAAAAACAAAAAAGGGGAGAAAAGAGAATAAAAAGATGACTTGATAAGGCATTATATACAATCAATTTTTTAACACAGGGATGTATACCTCCTGAAAACCACTGTGAGCAAAAACGGGCAGGTAATGAAAAAGACATCCCAGTAATATGGAAGGATCCAAAGACAGGAAGGTGGTAGGGGCCAGATAAATTATTAACGTGGGGTCAAGGGTGTGCTTCCATCTTTTCAGATGATGTGGAGAAACTAATTTGGATCCCAGAAAGGAACATTCAACAATGTGAATACCTTGACCCACGAAATATCCCGACTGACACTAGGAAAGAACCAGAAGAAGAAAGAACACCAGATCAGAAGATGTTAGCCTCTCACAAGGAGGACTCAGACTAATAAGACATTATTGTTTCTGTTTGCCATGCTGACCATCTAGAGAGCCCAGGGACAAGAGACTCAAACACACTGAACTTATATCCAGTTCCAATGTGATTATGGATATAGTCATATTTGTGTGATGCCATATATTTGATAATCTCGCTTGGGATATAAATCAGTTGTCTTAGATAACCAGCCATATATTAGGAATTTATCCTGATAATATTACAACCATTGAATAACCTTACTTCCCTGATCCTCCACTTTATCCCATTAG
>CM053585.1:251833395-251843422 GCA_028646515.1 Pseudochirops corinnae | reverse complement strand
GAACAGCTTTTAAGGTTCTGATTACAGAGTATAGTGAACACTCTATTTATTCCATAACAAGTCAAGGCAAACATTCACAACAAATCACAATATAATATTCACAACATTACATCTTATCACAGAGAATCACAATATTGTGTTCACAACAGCTTATCATTAAAATGGCCACAAAGTTTTCACCAAAGTGGTCACAATATTTAGAACAAAGAACAAAAGAACAATCATCTGGTATCCCTAAGGAGATTTGCCTCTTTACTCAGTCATTCAGTCATTTCAGAATACAAGTCAGTCTTCCACTCATGGGGCAACTAGATTAACTTAATCAGTCACTTATATAGCAATCAGTTACTAAGTATCATTAATCACTAAATACAATCATTGGAAAATTACACAAGCCCTTCACCCCTCTGTCTCTAGTAAACTTCAATTTCATCACAGCATTCAGTATCCAAGGAGCGGCCTTTTCTTCATCTTGACTCAGGGTGGTCTCAAATTCCCTGGATCCCCTTCCATGGTCCCAGCTCCTACTTGAATCCACCAAATAGTCACCTGGATTCAGAGGCAGACAGCTCACAGGTCCTTGTCCAGTCCTCCAGGCAGTTCCTGCTACACACTGAAGCTCACAGGGTCCAGAACATCTCAAAACCTTCACAACTTCTGTTGCCAGGAACTCAAGGATCAACCAAGCCACAAACAAACAAAGTCTTATCCTGGTCATGCTTCTTCAGTCCTCCAGCAGTTTGCCTGGCCCTAGAACCCAAAAGAAATCTCAGCCTTCTAGGAGGACTTCTCAGCAGCAACTTCAGCCTTCACTAGATTTTGGTTTCAAGGAAATCCTCTCTAAGTTTTCAGTAAGCTTGCAGGTGCTCATTGAGAGAAACTCTCTCCTCTACCAGGAGCCCGCCAGGAGAAAAATTCTGCTAGTGCCTCTCTGGGGCTTTTCTTAAACACACACACACATACACACACACACACACACACACACACACACACACACACACACTTCCTGTTTCAGACAAACTCTTCCTGTTATGTCAGCAACAGGAGCCAGAGTTCACACCCTCTGCCACTTTCACAGAGGCTTGACTAAGGGCTAAGTACCTGCTTACTTGACATAACAAAAAGGGGTATTCAAATTTAAATTAATTACCATTACACACTTTGTATTATTCACTCTGTTGGTAGGTCACTCTTGGCTCTGGGGACAGAAATTCGTGGACTCAAGTTAATTGCAAATAAAGGGGAAGATGTAGAGGGCCAGTACTGAGCCAGTCTAGTCATGGGTAGAGGCTGGGTCAGGATTTCCCTAGACTTTGCTCCTAGTGAGGGCTTATTGTTGCTCAGGGTGATTGGCTCACCATCTTTCCTTGATTAACAAGGGAACAGGGCCTGATTACCAAGAAGTGATCACACATGCATACAATGGAATAAAGTACTAGGAGGTAGAATACCAGATGTAATCACTTTTGCTATTGATATATAAACCCTTACCCTCAGATAAATAAACAGACTGCCTAGACAGCTTCCCACCTGGCATGTGTCTCATCATTCCCACACTCATTTTCAGCCCACACCCTTTTGGTTCAGGCATCATCTGTGCCTTCCTATCTACTCTTCATATTGCTGCTCAGTTTATTTATCTTCTTAAGAGACTAATCAATTCATAATATGTCATGTTCATCCTCTATAAAACGATGCTATGATTTCTTATTCCTTCTTGAATATAATCTCTTCCCATGAAGTTGACAGCTTTTTGAATCAGAGACTGTCCTACCTTTCTGATCTTATAATTTTTTCTCTGTGTTCTACAACCATCCAAATGGATGACCTATTGTCATCCCTTATATATGTACCATATGTTTGGCTTTGGTTAGGATGCAAATTCACCCCAGTGTTCCCAAACCTCGTAATAAAATTTTAATCCTTGAAAACCACAGTGTAAATAGTATCTCTTCCACAAAACATTCTCTAGTTATCCTGCCTACCTAGAATCAGATAGAGCACTGGTTCTGGAGTCAGGAAGACCTGAATTTAAACCTGACTTCAGAAACTTACTAGCTGTGTGACCCTGTGGAGGTCACTTAATCTCTGCCTGCCTCAACTTTCTCTACTATAAAATGAGAATAATAGGACCAACTTTACAAGGGAGTTGTAAGAGAATCAAGTAAGATATATGTGAAGTGCTTAGCACAGCATCTGGCATGTAGCACCCATTTAATAAATTCCTGTTTCCCTTATTCCACTTCCTTTTGTTCCCCATCTCCAGATAAAAAGAACTTAATTCCTTGGATCCTGACAGTCCTTTTTTCATCTTTTAATCATTTAATTCCATTTATTTTTTATGACTTATTAAAATCCTATGATTTAACAGCTCCCTGTGATGTGAAAGTGACACTGACTTCTTATTGGCTAATCCAGCAGTGTGTAGGCTTTGCTAGTTCCTGCCAGATAGGAAAGGCTTCAGGTGTGCTGATATGTTCATCATTTGAAGGTCTAGCTACCTAAGTCTGCAGAAACTCATGACCATAGGAACTCTTAGGTGATTTGTTTTTCTTTCTTAAACCAAAGCAACTCTTGGATATCTGACTAATAGGAAGAATTGGTGAAGGGAGTGACATTGTTATTATTCAGTCATTCTCAGTTCTGTCTGACTCTTTGTGACCCTATTTGGGGTTTTCTTGGCAAAGATACTAGATTGCTTTTGCCATTTTGTTCTCTGACCTATTTTACAGATGAGGAAACTGAGGCAAACAGGGTTAAGTGAGTCATTCAGGCTCACACAACTAGGAAGTATTTGAGGCTGGATTTGAACTCAGAAAGAGCAATCTTCCTGATTCTAGGCCTGGCGTTCTATCCATTGTATCACCTAACTTGCCCTAAATACACACACACACACACACACACACACACACACACACCTGCACATACATAGCATCATTTCTCCTCCCTGGTTCTCTCTCTTTCTCTCTCTTTCTCTCTCTCTCTCTTTCTCTCTTGGATGGTAGGGATGGAATAATATTTACTTTATTTCAGCCCAAATATCTAGCATAAGACCTCATGTTGAAGCAGCTAAATGACATACTGCATAAAGGATTGAGCCTGAAGTGAAAAAGATCTCAGTTCAAATCTAACTGTGTGCTCTTGGGTGAGACACTTAACTACTATTTACCTTAGTTTCTTTAACTTTAAAATTGGAATTATAACGACATCTACTTCCCAGGGTTGTTGTGAAAATCAAATAAGATAATATTTGTAAAGCATTTAGCACAGTGCCTGGAACAATCACCATTCTCATTTCTGGGATAACATGGTTGCCTGAACAGGTGGTAGGTTGACTAGCTCCCAAATTACCTACTCCTTATATTCACAACAGACTGAAAAATGATGAAAAAAATTCAGTGAAAACCATAGTAAGCAATTTTTCCCACTTTATAACTGTGTGTGAGCCAGATTTCCCAAAACAGTAGACAAGAGATCCACTCAAGTGAGGTTAGTTCCACGGAAATGAGCAAATTCAGCCACCCAAGTTAAAGAGGAAATGTGAAGCCTTTGAGGTTCTTTGTCTGGAGACAGCAAGTCAAAGGGTTCCCACAAGAAAGACCCAAGAAGATTAGAAAGCCCCAGGGTAGGTACCTTGTAAGTGTTGGGGAATAGCAGTAGCCATGACTAGCCAAAAGAAAGATAATGCTCCTAATGAGATACTGTGGATCTAGAGGCTCTGATATGGCAGAAAGTGCTTTAAGCTTCAGCACTCAGAGTGTCGAAGTTCCAGGGGGACAAAACTCAAGTCAGATGAAGTTATCACAGGAGCCCTGGGCAAGACTGCAGAACCAAACAAATCACCCAAAAAGTACAGAAAAGGGTACAACCTGGCTCCATCACAAAGCCCCAATTCAGGAACTAAATTTGGAGAGATGAATAAACCAAATAAGATATCAACTGGTACAAAAAGACTATTGCCAAGCGGGGTGAAGTCAAGATGGCAGCATAGAAGCAGGAAAACTCTGGGCTCCCCCCATAAACACCTCAAATACCTATAAAATATGACTCTAAACAAATTTTAGAGCTATAGAATCCACAAAATGAAAGAGAGAAAGAAATCTCCCGCTGAAGGCAGCTCAGCAGTCTGGCTGGAAGGGTCCATTGCAGCATGCTGGGAGGAGAACCCAGCCCCTTGTGAGCCTGCAGTTTTAGCCCAAGGGTGGCCCCCAACCAGTGGCTACAGCAGACTTTGGGAGACTGGATCACCAGCAGCTGTGGAGCTTTCCAGAATTATCAACCCACAAATGCCAAAGACAAAGTAAAAAGGTCAGTGGAACTCTGCTGGATCTCAGAGGGACAGAAGTATGATCTAGCCTCTGCTCTGGGAGTGAGAAGCAGCAGCCCTGCAGCTGACTTCATGTGGCTGCTTCAGAGCTCCTGGCCTGTAGATTGCAGGGGGGCCACGCAACCATTCAGAGGCTAAGCACTCTTGCCTTAACCTGCCTGCATCTGGATCATGTTCTTGGGTGGTAGTCCTGAGGTGTGTGACCTATGAGCCAAAGCTGGTGGAGGCTGTAGAGATGGTGCCCTCCTAATGGCTCCAGCAGCTGTGAAAACCCCAGCAATTTGGGACAAAGCTCTCCCCTTTGGAAACAGAGTTCTACTGTGGCAATGAGCTCAAAAGTCAAGTAATTGACTGGTAACACGAGCAAACAAGGAAGGTGGTTATGGGGGGAGCTCATGGAGTTTTCCTGCATCTTTACTGCCATCTTGGCTCCACCCCCCAAGACTCACTATTTGAAAAACCCAAAACAAAAAAACAAAACAACAACAACAAAAAACAAACAAGTCTTGGAAAAACTGGTTAGCAGTTTGGCAAGAATTACATTACACTAATATCTATCACCATATGCAAAGATAAGTCTCAAATGGAAATATATCAGATATAAGAAATCATATCATAAATCAGAGGAGCAAAGAAGTAATTTCCTTTTGAATCCGTAGATGGGGAAGAGTTTATGACTGAGTAAGGGATAGAAGGAACACATTAAAAATTAACAGTTTTATTTATGTTAAATTTTAAAAGTTTTTGCACAAATAAATCTAATGTAACAATTAAGAACAACAGGTCATTGGGAAAATTTTTGAAACAAGTTTTTTTTTTTTAATAAAATTCCTTTTTTTAAAAAGCCATATAAGGAGCTGCAAATATAGAAAACTCAGAGCCATTTCCTAATACATAAGTCAAAGGATATAAATTGGTTGGTTGGTTATTGTCCTTGCTTTTCAAAATACAAGCTGTCAGCAATCATATGAAAAAAATGCTCTAATTCATTAATATTTAGAAAATGCAGATTAAAGTAACTTATGATTCTACTCACACCTATCAGTCTGGTAGAGATGATAAAAGAGAAAAATGAGAAATGTTGGAAAAGTTGTGGAAAAACAGGTACACTTGGGCACTGTGTATAGAGCTTTCAATTGGTCCAGTCATTCTGGAAAGCAATTTAGAACCATGCCAAAGAGTAAAAGGTTCTATGTGCACGAAAATATGGCAGCTATTTTGTGTCAGACAGAAATTGGAAAATAAAAGGGTGTTCTCCTGGGTAATGGCTAACCTTATTATGGCATCTGAATGTAATTACAACAATGTCACATTGTTGTACCATTAGAACTAATTAAATGGACAGTTTTAAAAGAAATTGGGAAAACCTTTATGAAATGTTGCAGAATAAAGTGAGCAGAACTAAGAGAGCAGTTTATAAGATAACAACATTATAGAGGAAACTTTGAAATACTTTAAAACTCTGCATAATGTAATGTTAAACCACGAGTTCAATATATACTGATTTTATATCTATAGCTATAAATATATATATATACATATATATATACATATGCTCACAATATACATATATTTGATCTATATATATACACAAATGAATATATGTATATACTTGATGTATATACACACACCTAAAACGTACTATTCTATATATTTATATGTGTGTATATGCATGTACATATGTGTATTGTGGATTTATACATATAGATATGCACACACTTATACATATGCATACATATACATAATATGCATATGTGTATATGTGTGCATACATACAAACATACAGAATCTCTCTATATACACACATATATGGAATCTCTATATACACACATTTTGAAGTTATACACACACAAACACACACACACATATATGTATATGTACGTGTATATATCTGTATAGCTCCCTATCTCCCAGGTCTTTCACACTCCAAGGGTAGCCCTCTACCATACCATGCTTACCACTTAAGTATGATAAAAGCATGAGAAACTGTATGTGCATTAATTTCTTGTGCCTGTTGGTATGTTAATAATTGATGACCAAATTATATTTTTATGTGTTTATTTCTGAGTCATACTTTTATTTGAACATGATACCTTAGAATTCTAGATAGCAGTTTATAAAAGACATTTTAACTAAAGCCTGCTCTGTGACTTCTGTAAGACCAGATTTTCTTGGAAATAGTGATATAAAAAAGTGACATGCCTTGTGGGATTTTTAAATGTAATTGTAGAATAAGCAAGAACCATGTGATTTTTCCTTGCATGGCAGTTGCCTTGATAGGTAGAATAAAAATCAATGAATCAGTATCTCAGAGTTAGAAGGAACCTCTGGGCCATCCAGTCCAGTTCATACTGAATAAAGAATATCTACTAAAACACACCTGAAAAGAAGGTATTGGGGCCTTTTTCTTGAAAACTTCTTACGGAGAGGCATCCCTGATGCAGGCCACCTCACTTTTGGATAGTTCTATTTATAGGGAGGTTTTTCCTTATCAAGCCATATTTGCCTCTACAACCCTCATCCATCACTGCTAGTTTTGTCTTCTTTTATCAAGCAGAACAAATCTATTCCCTTTTCCACATGAGAGTCTTTTAAGTATTTAGATAATATCCTCTCTAAGTCTGCTCTTATCCAGGTTAAATATCTATACTTCCTTTGATTAGACCTTTAAAATCAGACACCCCCAACCCAAGGAAGTCAAAATTTAAGAGAAATAAAGGTAATCAATAAGCATTGGCTAAGTGCTTTATTAAGTGGCAGAAACATAGGATACCAAGACAAAAGTACAATGATCTCCATCTTTAAGGAGCTTACAAGTATACATCTAAGTTTCTGTCTATCTATCTATCTATCTATCTATCTATCTATCTATCTATCTATCTGTCTATCTGTCTATCTATCTACCTATGTATATATACACATATATGCATATGTATATTAAAATGGAAACAAGATAACCTTTCAACTAGCCCTTAGAACAGTGTCTGGCATGTAGTAGTTCTATAATAAATGGTAGCTGACTGACTATAATGGGAAAGCACTAGAAAGAGTTTGGGAATGTATTAGGACAATACAGTGGTATATCCTAGCTAAGAGATATCATTAAAAAGTGAAGACAGGAATATTTTATGTGCAGATGAGTCTGCTGAACATTATGTCCAATGATCACAGAATGTCAGAGTTGGAATGGACCACAGGGACCCTGGAAGCAAACTAATGCATGGAAAAAAATACCTTGTACACCAAGTGTAGAGTCTAGTCATCCAAACTTGACTTTAAGACTTCAAATTAGGGGTAACGATCACCTCCCAAGGCAGCCCATTCCACTTTTGGGTAATTCTAATCGTTAGAAAATTCTCCTGCACCCTCACATTGAGGCTACAATTTCTTTCTATTTAACTTTCACTCATTACTTGTAGTCCATTCTCTGGGGTCCTGCAAAGTTTAACCCTTTTTCTGCCTAACAACATATATGAACACATACACATCCCTTCCTAATGGGTTGACTCTTCCAATTGAAACCAGGGGATTTTTCAATATTCTATTTGTTTCTCCAGTGCTTATTATAGTACTGAGCACATAGTAAGTGCCTATTAAATGCTTTTCACTACATTGCCTATTTTTTCCCACAAGTCTTTTCTTCTCCAGGCTAACCCTTCCCAGTTCTTTCAACAAATCTTCAAATGGCATGAACTTAATGCCTTTCACCTTTTTTGGTTTTCTTTCTATAACCACCCTATAGCTTATCAATGTGTTTCTGTTTAAAATGTGGGCACCAGTTTGGAACATAATACTCCAGCTGTGGTCTAAAAAGTACAAAGAATAGTGAGCTTATCCCTTTCTGATTCTTGGACACTGAGATTCTTTCAATACAGTGTAAATTAACACATACTTTCTTAGCAGCCCTGCTACATTGTTCACTAATATTGAATTGAAATTCACTAAAAACTTCATTTTTTAAGATAAATTGTCATTTAGTCACAGCTCCTATGTCTTGTACTTATGTAGCTGATTTTAAAAAACTTTAATTTTAAGATTTTGCCTTTGTCCCTATTAAATTTTACATTATTAGATTCAGTTCAATTTTCTAGCCTGATGTATTAGTAAAGACTGAGATACCATTGGCTAAGCAAACAAGAAATGGGTATTCCCTTATGTATAGTTGATCAAGCCAACTAGTTTCATAAAGCCTTTAAGAAACAACACATTTTATTGATATCTTTGTTTTTACATCACTAGAATTGCTCCCAGAGTTTCACCAAGAGAGATATTACATATAAAATAATAATATTTAAATAAAAAAAGACAAAGAGAAAAAAGAACAGCATTAATCATTACAAAGGAAGAAGTCTTAACATGTGTGCAATTTACCTCAACTGTGGACCTTCTACCTCAGCAAAGGAGGGGATTTGAGTGTTTTCTCATATGTCTTCCTGGAAGTTATCTTTGTTCTTTGTCATTTTGCAATATGCACTTATTATTTTGTGCTTGTTTTCTCCAATGACGTTTTGAAATCATTGTGGCTGTTGTTTTCATAGTTCAGCTTACTTCAGTCTGTATCAGATTATGTAAGACTTCCCATGCTTTTCTGTATTCATATTTGTTTTTTCTTATATCACAATAATATTCCATAATACTATGCATCAATATTAATTGAATTATTCCCTGATTGATGAGCATTTTCCTTGTCTCCAATTATTTGCTGCTCCAAAAACTACTGTTACAAATATTTTGATGTACATGAGGATATTTTTCCTCATTAATGACTGACTGGGGGTTTAAATCTTGTAGTACAAACTATGTGTTACAGGATATGGGCACTTAATAACTTAATTTTTGTAATTTCAAAGTCCTTTCTGGAATGTTTGTATTGATTCACTGATCCAACCACAAAACACTAGCAAGCCTATCTTCCCACAACCCTTCCAATATTGACTCCTGCCATCTTTTGTCATCTTTGTCAACTTTCTGGGTGTGAGATGAATCATCAGGGTTGTTTTGATTTGCATTTTTATTATTAATGATTTGGAACATTCTTTCATGTGGTTGCTAATAGCACATAATTCTTTTGATAGCTGTTCATATCCTTAAATCACTTATCTAATGTGAATTGTTTTGTTAGATAGATAGATAGACAGATGATATAGATATATAGATATATAGATATAGATATATAGATACATAGATGGATATCTGTACATCTATCTAATCTATCTAATCATCTATTATCTACCTATCTATCATCTATCCCTTGGATTCCAAACTCTTCTCTGAGAAATTGGATATAAAGATTTTTTTCCCCACAATTGGCCTCTTCATTTCTTCTCTTAGATGTATCAATTATCATTATACAGAAACTTTTCAGTTCCATACACTCTAGTACCTATTTTATCCTTTGATATTGCCTATATCCTTTATTTGATTAATGTACCCATAAATACCCATAACTGTGGACAAAGTTATGTGTATACATACATACATGCAAATGTATATCTTCAAACACATATATACATATGTTGTGTATATATACATATAAAATTAATGTCATATAATTGGATACATATTATATCCTAAATGCCATATTATATATTATAAACATGTAATTATTTGTTAAAATAAAATGATATAAATGTGTTTGAAGATATACATTTGCATGTATGTATGTATACACATAACTTTGTCCACAGTTATGGGTATTTA
>CM053585.1:251817042-251832895 GCA_028646515.1 Pseudochirops corinnae | reverse complement strand
TGATCCTGTGCCCTCTGTCTATGTATACATGTACACATATATACACATGCTCATATAGGTATTTATACACACATACACCCTCCTATACATACATATATATGTATGTATACATATATACATATATATTCCCTTCAACTATCCTCATACTGAGAAAAGTCTCATGAGTTACAATGATCATTTTTCTGTGTAGGAATGTAAATAGTTCAACTTTGATAAATTCCTTATGATTTCTTTTCCCTGTTTACCTTCTCATGCTTCTCTTGCTTCTTGTATTCGAATGTCAATTTTTCTATCCAACTCTGGTTTTTTCATTAAGAATACTTGAAAGTGCTCTATTTCATTGAATGACCATATTTTGCCCTGAAGCATTATACTCAATTTTGCTGGGTGGGTGATTTTTGACTTTAATCTCAGCTCCTCTGACCTCTGGAATATGATATTCCAAGCCCTTTGATCCCTTAATGTAGAAGCTGCTAGATCTTGAGTTATCCTGATTGTGTTTCTGCAATACTCAAATTATTTCTTCCTGACAGCTTATAATATCTTGTCCTTGACCAGGGAGGGAACTCTGGGAGTTTTCTTTTTTGGATCTTTTTCAAGAGGTGATCAGTGAATTATATTCCTGGGAGTTTTCTTTTTTTGGATCTTTTTCAAGAGGTGATCAGTGAATTCGTCCAATTTCTATTTTGCCCTCTGGTTCTAGAATGTCAGGGCAATTTTCCTTGAGAATTTCTTGAAGGATGATTTCTAGGCTTTTTTTTTGATCATGGCTTTCAGGTACTCCAATAATTTTTAAATGACCTCTCCTGGATCTATTTTCAGGTCAGTGTTTTTTTCAATAAGACATTTCGCATTGCCTTCTATTTTTTTTCATTTGTTTGGATCTGTTTTATAGTATCTTGATTTCTCATAAAGTCATTAGCTTCCATTTGCTCCAGAATAATTTTGAAGGAATTTTTCTCTTCAGTAAGTTTTTGAAATTCCTTTTCGATCTGGGCAATTCACATTTTTAAAGTATTCTTCTCTTCCTTGGCTTTTGGGGCCTCTTTTACCATTTGAGTTAGTCTACTTTTTAAGGTGTTATTTTGTTCAGTATTTTTTTGGGTATCCTTTAGCAGGCTGTTGACTCTCTTTTCATGATTTTCTTCCATCATTCTCATTTCTCTTCTCAATGTTTCTTCCACTTCTCTTACTTGATTTTCAAAATTCTTGGGCTCCTCTATGGCCTGTAACCAATTCATATTTTTTCCTAGAAGCTTATGATGCAGGAGTTTTGACTTTGTTGTCTTCTTCTGGTTCCATGTTTTAATCCTTTTTGTCTCCCCGAAAAGGATTCTATGGTCTGATTGTGCTTCCTCTGCTTGCTCATCTTTCCAACCAATGATCTGACTTTTGAGCTCTTTGCCGTGGTAGAACCCTGCTTCCAGAGTGGACAGAGCTGAGCCCCAAATTGCTGGAGTTTTCACAAATGTCGTCAGACCTTTGAGGAGAGTGCCTTTTCTACAGCCACCACAAGCTCTGGCACACTGGTCACACACCCCAGGACTACCACTGAAGACCATGATCGAGCTCCAAGCAGGTTAAAGCAAAAGTGATTGCCCTCTGAATGGTCACTTGGTCCCCCTATGATTGTGGGCCAGGAGCTTTGGAGGCAGCCACAGGGCAGCAACTGAAGCCATCATGCCTCCACCATCTCTTGTTCCAGGGGCAGGGGCTAGACCCTGCTCTTCCATCACCCTGTTCCAGCAGAGTTCACCTCTGACCTTTTACTTTCTCTTTGGTGTTCATGGGTTCAGAAGTCTGGAAACACCACAGCTGCTGGTGATTCACTGTCCTGAAGTCTGCTTTGGCCCATGTGTGCCACTTGTCAGGCTGCCCCATTTCTGGGTCCCTATGGCTCATGCAGGACTCTGATCAGCGCCCAGCCCCTTGAAATAGACCCTTCCTGTTGCCCTGCCAGGCTGCCTTCAGTGGGAGATTTGTTTCTCTCTGTCACTTTGTAGGTTCTGTAGCTCTAAAATCTATATAGAGTCATTTTTTTTAAAGGTATTTGAGGTGGTTGGAGTGGAACCTCTGCAAGTTCCTGCTTTTAGTCCTCCATCTTGGCTCTGCCACATGCTATTTCCATTTTGGGCCAATTTCAATGAGGGGTAATGTTCACATGATTTCTGCCACTCCATCTTCCCCTCCTTTGCCTTCCAGAGAATTATATTCTACTTTAATGTAGAAGCTGCTAAATTTTGTATCCTGATTGTGGCTCCACAATATTAAATTGTTTCTTTTTGGCTGCTTGCAATATTTTTCCCTTTGCCTGAGAGCTCTGGAATTTAGGTATAATATTCCTGGGTGTTTTCATTTTGAGTTCTCTTTCAGGACATGATCAGTGTATTCCTTCAATTATTATTCTACCCTCTAGTTCTAGGATATCAAGGTAGTTTTCTTTGATCATTTCTTGAAATGTGATGTATGGATTACTTTTTTAAATCCCAGTTTTCACATAGTTCAATAATTCTTAAAACATCTTCCTGGATCTATTTTCCAGGTCAGCTATTTTTCCAAGGAGATATTCCACATTTTCTTCTATTTTTTCCATTTTTTTTGATTTTGTTTTATTCCTTTTTGATGTCCTAGAGATATACCTTCCACTTGCCCAATTGTATTTTTTTAAAATTCCCTAATTCTAATTTTTAAGGAATCATTTTCTTCAGTGAGCTTTCATACTTTCTTTTCAATTTGGCCAATTCCACTTTTTCCATTTGACCAATTCTTCTTTTTAATGAGTCCTTCTCTTCATTTAATTTTTGTTTATCTTTTCCCATTTTATAAATTCTGATTTTTTTAAAGTCATTCTTCTTTTCTGTGGATTTTTGTGCCTCTTTTACAATATGGCCTATTATGTTTTTAGAGGGATTAGCTCCTATGTTAAAATGATAAAGCTGGATCCAAAAAGTCCTTGATGGGTTAAGATGTTGGGCTGAATTGAATAAGATAGAATTTAATATGGAAAAAAGTAAAACTTTTCCCTTGGAGTTGAAAAATCAAGTTTACAAGTACAAGGAAAATGTGTTTATAGAGGAGTTTACCTGAAACAATATTTTTTAAAGACCCGGAGGCTTAAGTGGACAGCCAGCTCAATATGAGTCATCACCACTGTGACAGGACCACCAAAGAAATTAATGCTCTCTTACACATGATGTCCAGGCATTTGTTGACAAAGGAGAACCAATCAAACTATCAGCAAGAAATTATTAATCACCTACTATGTGCCAGACACTGTGCTGAGTGATGGAAATTTAGGGGTAAAACTAGAAAAATTAGGAAACAACTGTTAACTTTATGAAATGACTCCAGAATACCTCCTTTCAAGGTCTCTGCACCCTAAATCCCAGTAGCAAGTTCTTTTCAGTTTCTGTATTCTGCCACCTGGAGAAGAAACACTGATGCTTCCTTTTCTGAGATCCAGGATACCTGTGCTATTCATGAAACTTCATATTAGGTAAGAACAGCTAGAATTCAGTAGAAATAGACAGTACTTTGCAACCAATGGAATTTACAACATCACTAACACCTTTATTGTCTGCAAGTAAACACTTGTTTGGCAAATATATAGGCTTCTATCTCTAAATCTGAGAGCTCTAATGATATCAATAGCCTCACTGATGTCTAATCTTTCTTTTCTCTCTGATGCTTAATAGAAATTTCAACATTATGTAGTCTGGGTGATTTATGCTTAGTACAAGTATTTGTAACTGTTAGATAAGAACCTGGACTGAGCCCAAGTTGAAAAAAAAAAGATTTTCTACAGGTAATGACAGCTTAAAAGGGATGAATGGACTAAGTTTTCTCATTCTTTAGTCCCTGCTATACAGATTTACTCTATAGTGAGGGGCAACATAGGTTCCTGCTACGGCATTACAGCCACAAATTTAAGCTAGACCAGAGAGAATCATAACCCAGAAGCTTCACTCATGACTCCCACCAAACAATAGGATTTGACCACCTTAAATCCATGGAAAAACTGTCAAAGGAGACCTTTATCTTTTCCTCTCTTTGGGAGTTTTTTCTTCTTTCTGGTGTTCTTCTGATGTTTCTGTTCGTAGATGACATCAATCATGTTAGTTATATCAAGTTCTGGAAATGGCAGGACCAACTGGAATAGAACTGTAATCATTTTTAGAAAGTTTGACCTGACCATCTACACAAAGGGGAAAAATTCCAAATGGATGAATGATATCTTTTGCCCATATTATGATATACAGTTAATGAGCCAACCTATAGAGTTTCCACCATCAGAGTGTGATGTGACTGTATGTACATTATCTTTCATACATAACTCATTTTTTTCTACTATTATAATCTCTATTATTGAAATTCCCCTGAAATTGAAAATAAGTTGGTTCTAGAATTAAATGAGAGAAAGATATTGGGATGAAATGCCAAATTGCATATCTCTTTTAATCATCTCAAACATTCCCCATAAATAGAAGTCTATATTTTTTAAATGTTCATAATTCTGCTGCTGCTGCTATGTGACTGAGTACTGGAATACTATAGTTTCTGAAGAATTAAAATATTTGTCACAGAAAGTAATGGATAGGTACAGGCTGTAACCTATAACAAATAAAGTACTTCTAATGAGAAGTGGAGTAAAAGAAACCATCACAATAATGTGTAACCAAAAAATAATGATGGGTTAGTCTCATGGAAAGTGGACAATATAGCAGGTAGAGAGCCTGAATGCTCCACTGATATTCTTGCTATGTTAAGGGAAAGTGAGAAAGCCCTCCAGCATGTTGGGTGGAGCTTTTGTGGCAAGTTTTTGGGAGAATAACGGTAAGAGTCAAATAGGATGAGCAAGTGTAGATGGGTTGCAATCTGTATGAGTGGAAACACATCTAAACCGATGAGATCACACATCCATTTGGACATTTGATGTCTGGTTGGGCATTTTTATTCAGTCTAAGTCTTAGTTTGGCTGCCCAAATATTTGAAAGGTAAGACAGTGATTCTTTGGAGAAGGGAAAGTACGTGAAATGTTACTGGAAATTCATTGTTTACACAACATTTTTTTTTTCTTAAAGATTAATTTGACACCAAAGCAATATTTTCCTCAATCACTTTGATTTTTATTAATCTGTTTAGGGATATTTCTGTGATCCAAGAGCCTGACCAGGTTGCCTAGACTATCCTTTTCTGGAAAACTTCATTTGTGATCTTGACTGCCAATAAACAGCTTTCCTTTGTAGCTTCCAGGAACGCACTAGTGCATTTGCATGACTGAGCTCTTTGTTATACACCTCATTCACTTTGCCCTAAAAAATGCTTTGGATGCTGTGCTTTCTCCCATTCATTCTGTCTGTACTGGTACCCAGAAGGGATACAGCTGAAAAAGAAAAACAAAAATAAACTGGTGCAAAAACTACCTATAAATGTTAAGCAAGGAGGTTAACACCTCTAAAGATAGAAAAAAGCTTAGGGACTTCAAAGTCATGAAACTAACAGCATGGAGGACTAGACATTTTTCCTTATGACCTCTCCAACCTTTCCAAAATAGGAATTATGACCAAGAGATCATTTCAGCTGTCTCAGTAGTGAAGGACAACAAGAATCCAAACAAGGTAAAAACCTGATGAGCAAACAGAATAGAAGCCTAATCCTTAACCCTAAATGTGCTCACTCAGCACTCTCTTCCTTGCTTCTCATCAAAGTCCAACTGCTTGGCTGACTCATAGCCTTGTAACAGAACTCAACTCTTCCCCCTCCCTTATCCCAATTCCAGGAAAATCCAAAAGGTAGAAACTTGCTCTGGCTTGGTCAGCCTTGTGGTTGTGCTACAACAGAGTTTAATCGGAGAACTGAGGAACAGAGGGAACTGGGAAAAAGATGTGTGTGTGTGTGTGTGTGTGTGTGTGTGTGTGTTCGTTTATGTAGGTGGGTAGGTAGTTGTGTGGCACCCTACAGGTGAAATGATGAAAAAAAAGGTAGGGACGAAGGGGAAATAGCACTTTCAGACCTCAAACTATATTATAAAACTGCAGTCAACAAAACCATCTGTCATAGGTTAAAAAAGAAAGAGGTGGTTTAATGGGACAGGCTAGACAAATGAGATTTAGAAACAACAGAATTCAATAACTCTGTGTGCAATAAATCATAAAACCAAAATTACTTGAGAAAAAGCTTTCTGTATGATAGAAAAACAACAACAAAAGAACCCAAAAAACCCCACACCTCCCCTCAAAAAAAACAGCTGGGAAAACTTGAAAGCAGTTTGTCAGAAATTAGGGTCATACCAATACTTTACACTATATTCAGCAATATAGTCTAAATTCATATGTAACCTTAATATTAAAGATTGCACTATTAAAAAAAAATAGAACTCATATACCTCTCACAGTTATGGGTAGGACAAGTATTCTTGACCTAAAATGGATAGAGGCAATTGCAAAAGATAAAACAGATAACTTTGTTTGCATGTATGGAAAAGCTCCTGCAAAATGAAATTAATGTGCCCAGGATAAGAAAGAAAGCAATTGAATGGGAAAAATCTTTGTATCAAATTTCTCTAAGGGTTTGGTTTCCAAGATGTATAATGTTAGTAGATACACACGTGCATATATACACGTGTATACAATATACACGCACAAGCCATGTCTATATACATGTATATTAGTATATAAATATGCATGTGCATACACATATGCATATATGTGTGTATGTGTGCATGTACATGGATGTACATGTATTAAATACCACACAGAGAAAATTGATGCAAAGATTTTCCACATTCGACTGTTTTCCTTCTTATTCTGGGTGCCATTAATCTCATTTGTGCAGAAGAATGCACACACTTACATATATATAAATGCATATGTATATGCATATATGAGGCAGCTAGGTAGTACAGTGGAGAGGGTATAATGTCAGACTAGATGTGTGACCCTGGGCAAGTCACTTACCCCTGTTTGCCTCAGATACATGAAGACAATAACCCTATCTCTTGGCAGAGGTGAGAGGGCCACAGGTGTGGTGTAGTGCACATAGTCTGAGGTACTTTTTATGGATTGTAGAGGAGTGCTCATTTTTTCCATTTTCTTTTCCTTTCCTTTTTTAAAAAAATTTGTCTTTCAAAAATACTATTTGTTATAAGGATAGGTTTTCTAGGAAGGGAAGATGGAATTCCACTTCGGGGGGAAGAGACATCAATAAACAGATTAAAAAAGAAAAACAGGTTTTGGAATATTTTTTTCTACAGAGAAAGGAAGATAGAGTTCTTTTCAAAGGAGGAAACTGATTAATGCTAACCAAGTTGAATTGATTTGGCCTAGGCAGCCCCTGAAGGTGTTCTGGACTCTTTTCTCCCAGGGAATATCTGGTGGAAAAGATTTTGTCTCTGGAATGCTAGGGATTGCTCCACTTTTAATGTTCCTTCTTTGGTAATACCATAAATGAAAGTAGATTAATAAGCCCCTCTCTGGTCTACTTGAGGCAACATAGAATATTGGATAGAGAATGGACCTTAAAGCAATACAGAGCTGTGTTCTAGGTCTGGCTTTGATACATATAGGCTACATGATCCCAAGCAAGTCACTGAATCTCTCAGTGTACCAGGTAAATCTCTGAAAATATAAATTGCAATTACAGACTTATATTGACAGAGGAAAATTTATAACTCTGCAGCTCCTTATATTAATAAATCACAGGTCCAGTCCCTATCACTATTCTCCTCTGGCTTGAACTTAGACTTCTATATCATTATAGTAAGCTGTCCATGAATATTAGGATATAATTCATATGTTCCATAATATTTTCTTTATGGATTGCTAACCCTAATGAGTAGATCGTAATGTTTTTTAGCCTATACTTTATTCAGTTAAATAGTTCCCAATTACATGTAAAAAAAACTTTAAAAATCATTTTTAAAAATTGAGTCCCAGATTCTCTCCCAAACTTTTCCCCTCCTTGAGAAAGCAAGCAATTTGACATTTATTGTACACATGAAATCATGCAAAACATTTCCACATAAGTCTTGTTGCAAGTGAAAATGCAAACAAAATAAGGTAAAAACAAAAAAAAAATATGTTTCAATCTGTATTCAAAAATTTTCCTCCCTTAGGAGGTAAATAGCATTTTCAATTCCTCTGGTATCATCTTGAATCATTGCCTTGATCAAAATATTCAAGCTTTTCTCAGTTGATCGTCCTAGCAAATATTGCTTTAACTATGTACAATGTTCTCCTGGTTCTGCTCACTTCACTTTGCATCAGTTTATATAAATTTTCTCAGTTTTTTTTTTCTGAAACCATCTAGCTCATCATTTCTTATAGCACAATAGTATGCAACAACAATCATATTCCATGACTTGTTCAGTCATTCTGTAATTTATGGACATTTCCTCAATTTCCAATTCCTTGCTCTTATAAAAAGAGCTGGTGAGTGAGTGTGTGTGTATATGTGTGCATGTGTGTGTGTGCGTGTGTGTCTGTGTGTGTGTATGTGTCTGTGTATGAACAGTGTTATAGCTCTTCGGGCCTAGTTCCAAATTGTTCTCCAGAAAGGTTCAAGACTACTTCACAACTCCACCAACAGTGCATTAGTGTCCCAGTTTTTCCACATCTCCTCTAGCATTTGTCATATTTCTTTTCTATAATTTTAGCCTATCTGATAGGTTTAAGGTGGTATTTCGGCGTTGGTTCAATTTATATTTCTACTACTAATCAGTAGTAATTTAGAGGATTTTGTAATAAAATTTATCAGGAACTTTGATTTCTTCTGAAAACTGCCGGTTCATATCCTTTAACTATTTATCATCTGGCAAATCACTCATATTTTTTTTTTTATCAGTTTGGCTCTGTCCTCTATATATTTGAGAAATGAGGCTGTAAATCAGAGAAATTTGCTGTAAATTCTGTTTTCCTTTTAATTTTGGCTTCATTAGTTTTTTTTCTGTGGAAAACCTTTTTATTTTCATATAATCAAAATTATCTATTTATTTCCTATGATACACTTTATCTTTTATATGTTCATAAACTTCCCTTACCCATAGATCTGGCTGGTACATTTTAATTTACTTATGATAACACCCTTTGTATCTAAATAATTTATCAATTTTGACCTTATCTTGGTACATGGTATGAGATGTTGGTCTATGACTAGTTTCTGCCAAACTGCTTTGAAGTTTTCCCAGAAATTTTTGTCAAATGTTGAGTTCTTATATCAAAAGTTTGGATCTTTGGGTTTATCAAAAAAACTAGAATAATGTAGTTATTTACTATTGTGCATTGTCTACCTAATCTTTCCACTGATCCACCATTCTATTTCTTAGCCAGTACCAGATTGTTTTGATGATCACCTCTTTGTAATATATTTTGAGATCTGGAACTACTAGATAACCTGCTTTCACATTTTTTTCCCATTGATTCCTTTGATATTCTTGAACCTTCATTCTTCCAGATGAATTCAGTTATTATATTTTCTAGTTCTCTAAGATAATTCTTTTGTTGTTTGATTGGTATGACATTGAATAAGTGAATCAATTTAGGTAGAATTGATATTTTTGTTACATTGGCTGAACCTATCCATAAGCAAGTAATATATCTCCAATTGTTTAGATCTGTCCCTATTTGTGTGAAACATGTTTTGTAATTGTAATCCCTGGGTTTATCCTGGCAAATAGATGCATAAGTATTATATTGTATGCAGTTATTTTAAATGAAAATTTTCTTTCTATCTCCTGTTGCTGTTTTTTTAGTAGCATATATAAATGCTCATGATTTTATGTGGATTTATTTTATATCCTGTAATTTTGCTAAAGTTGTTGATTGTTTCGACTAGTTTTTTTTTTAGTTGATTCTCTAGGGTTGTCTAAGTACACCAGATGATCACCTGCAAAGAATGATTCTGTTTTTTTATTACCTATTTTTATTCCTTTAAATTTTTTCTCGTCTGATTGCTATACCTAATATTTCTAGCACAATATTGAATAATAGTGGCAATAACTGATATCCTTGCTTGATCCCTGACCTTATTGGGAAGGCTTCAAGTTTGTCCCCCTTCTAAGTAATGCTTACTCTTAGTTTTTCATAGATTATAACTTATTGTTTTAAGAAAGGTTCCATTGATTCCTATAGTTTTTGATGTTTTTAATAGGAATGAGTGTTGAATCTTTTCAGAGGCTTTTTCTACATCTGTTGATGTAATTACATTATGTTTGTTGTTCTTATTAACACGACCAACTATGCTAATAGTTTTCCTATTATTGAATCAGATGTGCATTTCTGGTATAAATTTCACGTTGTCATAGTATATGATTATTGTGGTATGTGGTTGTGATATCCTTGCTAATGTTTTGTTTAAAATTTTTGTATTAATATTCATTAAGGAAATTGGTCTAGTTTTCCTTTCTCTGTTTTTGTTATTCTCGATTTAGGTATCAAGTCCATATTTTTGTCATAAGAGGAATACAATAGGGATCTTTCTTTACCTATTTTTCCAAATAGTTTATATAGTATTAGGATTAATTATTCCTAAAAATTTTGGTAGAGTTTACTTGTAAAATCCATCTGGTCCTGGGGATTTTTTTTTTCCTCAGGGAGCTTATATATGGATTGCTTTTTTTTTCCCCTCCTAAAATAGGATTATTTAAGCATTCTATTTCTTCTGGTAATCTAAGCAGCTTATGTTTTTGTAAATATTCATTCATTTAACTTAGATTGTTAGTTTTACTGGCATGTATTTGGACAAAATAACTCTTAATAATTACTTTAATTTCATATTCTTTGGTGGTTCCTTCAACCTTTTAATTTTTTGATATTAGCTATTTGGTTATTTTCTTTTTTTTTAAATTAAACTAACCAATTGTTATCTATTTTATTGGATTTTCCACAAATCCAGTTACTAGTTTTATTCAATATCTTTTGCTTTCAACTTTGTTTTGGATTTTCAGGATTTCCATTTTATTGTTTCATTGGGATTTTTAATTTGCTCTTTTTCTAGGTATTTTAATTGCAAGACAAATCCATTGATCTGCTCTTTGTCTCTTTCATTGATGTACATTCAGAGATATAGATTTTCCCCTAAGTACAACTTTGGCTGCATCCCATAAATTCTGGAATGTTGTCTTTTTGTTGTCATTCTCTTTAACGAAATTATTGATTATTTCTATGATTTATTCTTTGACCCACTAAATCCTTAGGGTTGTATTTTTTAATGTTCAATTAAATTTTAATCTATGATTCCACGACCCTTTATTAAAACTAATTTGTATTGTATTATGGTCTGAAAAACTTACATTTAGTATTTTACATTCATAGTGTTCTGAAGACAAAATCTGAGGTTCCATCATTCACTGGGGCTAGTTAGCTTGGGCTATTTCCATGACGAAAGTTTTATTCCCAGCAGCCAATTTACAAGTACATTCTTATCAGAAAGAAGACAGAAGAGGATTTGAATGTATCCATATAAATCTCTATCTCCTATTGGAAAAACTCCAGTACTATTCCAGAGTAGCTATATGGTATAGCCAAAGGAACATGGGAGTCAGTTAAAAGACTGGGGTTCAAATCCCAGTTCTGCTACCCCCTAGCTATGTCAGAGAGTCAGTCAATTAGTCAGTTAATAGACATTTATTAAATTCTTACTATGTACCAGGCTCTGTGCTAAGCCTTGGGAGATACAAAGAAAGGCAAAAGATGACCCTTATTCTCAAGAAACTTACAGTCTAATTGGGGAGACAATTGTGTACCAAAAAAAAAAAAAAATCTCCATATAGGGAAAATTTGAAATAGTTAGCAAGGGGGAGACACTAGAATAAAATGGGAATTGAAAAAGCTTCCTATAGAAAGTAGGATTTTAGCTGGGACTTGAAGGATGCTGGGGAAGTCGGGAGGTAGAGATAAGGAGGGAGAGCATTCCAGACATGGCGGATAGCCAGTTACAATGATTGGAGTCCAGAGATGGTGTTTCTTATTTGAAGAATAGCATCAGAGGCTGTCACTGTATCACAGTATGGGCACAAGCAACATATTTAAGCTCCCTGAGCCTTGATTTCTTATCTATAAAATGAAGTGTTTGTGTACTTGATCTATATGGACTCTTCAGCTCTAAATCCTGTGATCCTATATATAAAGGAGAATGATACATTTAAGAGGGCACTTTCTATCAGGGAGTTGTTTAGAATCTCAGATAGTTGGGCTTATCCTTTGAGTCTTCCTTTTATCTAAGTAGCTTGTTGTTCAGTCCTTTTCCATTATGTTTGACTCTTCACGACCCCATTTGTGTTTTCTTGGCAAAGACACTGGAATGATTTACTATTTTCTTCTCCAGCTCATTTGACAGATGAGGAAACTGGGGCAAAAAGACTCAGACTTAGTTTGGATGGTTTCACTTACTATTTGAAATAGATTACTCTATTTAGTGCAATCATTTATGATACAGAAATAATAAAATTTGTTGTTGCTGTTCAGTCACGTCCAACTTTTCATGACCTTATTTAGAGTTCTCTTGGCAGAGATACTAGAGTGGTTTGCCATTTCCTTTTCCAGCTTATTTTACAAATGAGGAACTGAGGCAAACAAGGTGAAGTGACTTGCCTAGGGTCCCACAGCTAGTAATTTTCTGAGACCATATTTAAACTCAAGAAGATAAGTCTTGTTGTCTTCATGACCAGAACATCTATCCAGTGCAATGTACCACCTAGCTACCTCATCTAAATAACTTACTTTATTCAAATAGATAAAGTAGCTTTAAATAGATTAAAGTTTCTGTCATGGTGCTTAAAATATCAAGATATGGGAATACTTGGATTTGCTTAATGAAATGATTCTGAAAATTCCCATACTAATCTGCATAAATATGAATTCCTTTATCACTGTTTTCAGGAATCCAGGGGTAAATTCTTTTTGTAAAGTGAAAAGTTCTTTTAAAAGTCAACAAATATTAACAGAGTATCAGTTATCTATAACACACAGGGCTACATCTTGGAGGAGATACAGCATTTAGTTTAGCTATTTTATTTGTCCTTCTGGAGCTTTCAGATTAGAAGGAAGTGAGAAATAAATACAGGTAATAATAATACGCATTATGACATTAGAAAGGCACAAAATAAAGCATTATGGAATATCTGAACAAAGCTATTGTTGACATGGATCCCCAAAGACTTGTGGAAGCTATAGTATTTCAGTGGTGTTTTATATCCTGGGAAGAAATTCACCAGATGAAGAAGATGTGACATTTCAGGCATGGGGAACACAAAGAAGGGAAAATGTGGGTTGTATATGGGAGACAATGAATGCTACAAAGAAGGGAGTAATATGAAAAAAAAAAGACTGGAGAAAATGGTATTAGCTTGCAGATGGTTTTAAACAACAGACTAAGCAGTTTGAACTTTGTAAAATATAGAGAGCTATTGATAGCTTTTGAGCAAAGGAGTAAAAGGCATTAGCAGATCCACAAAGGTAACAATCTGTATTCTTCAATTGAATCATTCTATAAATTGATATAACTAGATATCCAATGTGTTTGAAGTGAGTCTCTTTTGTAATTGTCTAATTTTGTTATCTTAGGGGAAGCTAGGTGGCTCAGTGGATAGAATCAGATCTGAAATTAGCAAGATTCATCTCCTGAGTTCAAATCTGGCCTCAGACACTTACTAGTTGTGCGACCCTGGGCAAGTCACTTAACCTTGTTTACCTCAGTTCCTCATTTGTAAAATGAGCTAGAGAAGGAAACGGCAAACCACTCCAGTATCTCTGCCAAGAGGACTCTAAATGAGGTCATGAAAAGTTGGACGTGACTGAACAACAACAACAAATTTTGTTATCTGTGTACCATAAAAGATTTCACTAAATAGAGTAATCTACTTCAAACAGTAAATGAAACCATCCAAACTAAGTCTGAGTCTTTTCCCTGACTAGATATGTAGCCCTTTTCTGGACTCCTATGAAATTCCTTAAAATTGTTTAAACCTTTTACAATGCTTCTGAGAAAACCAAACCAAACCTAAAACAAGCCTCCAGTTACTATAACCAGGAATGAGTATGCACAATGATATTCATTATACTGTGTTCTTTTACAGACTCTTACTTTGTAGTCTCTTGAAGGTCTCTATCCCCACTCCAAGTCCAAGACTAAGGCAAGACCTCCCATGGAATTGGGATCATCATTGAGCCTCATAAAAATCTTTGCTTTAAAAAGAGGAGGGATGATGGGGTATAGCTGAATCAACACTGGATTTTGATTCAGAAGATCTGATTTCTAAACTTTCTTTCTCAATACTTACATGACATTGGATAAGTCATTTAACTTCTGTGGTCATCAGTTTCCTCCACTATAAAATGGGGGAATTGGACCTCATGACCTAATCAGTTCCTTTTCACTCTAAATCCCATGGGTCCATGGCTATAAGACTGACGGTGCGACAAGGTATACATAATTGTTATCTTGACTGGAAACTAACTTGACTCTCAGATTGTCTTTCAGTGAAGTCATATTGAAGGAGTTAATATTTTTCCCTTTCTGATAAGGTTAAAGATGTAATACAGAATACTCCTAGAACCACAAGGAAGAATATTTATTAAATATAGCTATTTTCCTTTCATCTAGTTGGCTGATGCTCCCAACCATAATCTAATTTCCTCTAACATTTTCCATGGAACAGGATGGGAGTTCCAAACCCCACAGCATGTAACCATCTCTTAATGACCAGTGGTAAAGCCTGATGTTGTCATCCCAGGAGTGGTTGCTAGTGAGTAGAAGTAGCTCAGAGATAAAAATAACCAACTGAGCCGGAGAGAGAGAGTCAGTTTTGCTGATTTCTGATTTCTGCACTATTTAATTTAGGGATCTATACTATTGATGCTTAGATCAGAGGATAAAGATATTTCAGGGTATTCCATCCCAGGTATTGAAAGGTCATCTCACCTACTGATGGGCTCTGTATGAGCTCCGTACTTACAAAAAATAGATTGTACATTCAGAGAACCAGAGAGATTACTTTGAAAGTATTATTTAAGAAAATTGTGTCGTCTCTCCAGGACTTAACTAGAGTCTTATAGTTAATAAGCTTCCAAGGCATAACTTGAATGTATATACTCTGAATCCATAGCCAGTACTCCTTCTACTGTGGTTCTACTTTCTTCACTTAAGTTCAAATTTTGGTGTAGAAATTAGCCTGAGTTCTCAATGTTCCAGAAGAAGAGCTCATCTAGCTGAAAGGACAAGAACTCTTTATCTAGATTCATTTTCAGGTTAACTTCAAATGATGAATTTTTGATCACCTTAGCTCTTGAAAACTTTCTACCAAATGGGCAGAGTAGAAATGGCGCAGGATTATAATCTTGGCTAGTTGAGGAAGTATACAGTATCATGAAACTACGAATCCTAGAAGACTGAAGGGAGATTTCATTTTACTTGATTATTTAATATTAATAGAATCTGAAATGGAGGGAGTCAACAGCCCTGGATTTGAATCCCTGCTCTGATGTTTATTCACTGTGTGACCTTGGGCAAGTCCTATACCCTCTGTATGTCTCAGTTTCTTCATTTATGAAATGAAGATACCACCTTTTAGGTTTATTGTCAAGTGCTATAGAAATATAACCATGAACTATCATGAACTATGAACTATTATCATGTTCTGTTGGATATCAGTGAAAGTAAAAGTCCTGAAAACTGGAAAAAAATCCATCCTGAACTTTTGTCTCCATGACAGAATGCCCTGTGGCTCAGTGGAAACAAAACTAGACTTGAGGTCAGAAGAATTGGTTCTAGTCTTGGCTCTGATACTAGCTTTCTATGTGACCTCAAAAAACTTTTATCCATCCATCCATCCACATATACATACATGCACACACACATA
>CM053585.1:251769463-251816542 GCA_028646515.1 Pseudochirops corinnae | reverse complement strand
AAATGGATAGTCTCTAAGCTTCCTTCCAGCTCTATTCCTATGCCCTTTCAAACAAGTTTCTTAACTTCTCCTTTCCTGCCTTCTCTCCCTAGATCCCCAGAAAAGAATCTGGAAAGTCCTTTCCAGTTATAACATGTTCTAAGAACCTTTCCAGATCTAACATTTCATGTTTTATACAATTTAGGCTAAAGTGCCTAAAGTATTCTAGTATTCTCTATTTCAGCACTAACATTTCATGTTCTCGATTCTAACATGGTCTCTTCTAATGTCCCTTTTGGCTCTTACATTCTGCCTTCTATGAAGCATTTGGAAAATCCCAAATAATCTCTTTCCCTCCTGCCTTATTATTTATCATTTCGTGTCCTCATTTCCACTTTTGGTTTGCCATTGCTGAAGAGCTACTTTAATAGTATTCATTACCTAAAACAAGGAAAATAACTCCAGAATTAGATTCCCAGACAGAGTCTCCTAAGTTAGGACAGTGAGGATGAGGATGTGAGCCATGGGTGTTTAACTTGTAGAGCTCTGCTAATGAGCATTTAGGCCAAGTTTGAACAACAACAAAAAAATAATGCAAGTGACTAAGTTAAACAAACTGAGTATCTTTGACTTTGTGGACTTAGATGCATTATATTGTTATGTTTCTGTCAGGCAAAAAATTATCAGTTTTGGTGACAAAACAATGTCTTATGTTGCTAGAATGGACAATTTCAACCATTAGTGAAGTGTCTGGAAATTACATTTCTAAAAACCAAGCACACACACACACACACACACACACACACACACACACACACACACACATGCACACCAGCCAAGGAAATATAGATTAGCTCATAGCTCTGAAAGAAATCAGAGTGAGCTTTGGGGAAAACAGGCAAGAGGCCTAAAGGAAACTGAATTTCCTCTGCCACTCTTTGATGGGGTCATTCTTCTTGGATCCATGGTAGGGGTAAATAGTGGATCAGTATGTATCTGCTGCAGGCCAATCTCCTTAGTGAGGTATGGGAATTTGGTCAAGCCAGTGGTCATCTTCTAACTCTGAAATATTATGTCCAGGGCTCCAGTTTATCCCTCTCCCCCCCATCCCTAGCATATGACTACCTTAAATTTTAACCTAGTAAGAACTGGAAGAAAAATATTGTAAGAAAGGCATTGCATAGTTTAAGGAAAAAAACATATTCTTCTTTTCGATTTTAGCAAAATGGTCTGAAAATAGTAAAGGATAGATAAGGATACGAATGAGGTTAAGGAACATCTGCTGATCCAGTAAGTTAGTGGCAGCCCTGTGAATGGAGCAAGCCTGTATAGTGATTGCATCTGTTTTTCATCTAGGGAAGAGGACATATGTAATTTGGTCTGAAGGACTTCCAAAAGCAGGGGTTTGCATGCATCTACTCACTTCTCTAAATCTTAGAGGAGAGCCTAGAAGTTGCTTAATAAGGACGCTAAGAAAAAAAAAAAAAGAATTATAACTAGTAGGGGACATTTGAGCCTTTACCCCAGGGTACCAAGATGGGGGAGGGCACCTCTTCCCATTCCCACATCTTGTTTTTAATTTCTCTGCTAGTCTGTGCTTCAATGAAGGGAGCTGCCATCTCTGGGGTCCTTTTGAAAGAGCCACATCAATATAATATGGTCACTATCATGCTATGGTGTCCCTCTCTTGGTTTCAATTTTTTTCCTAACCCTCCTGGTAAAAAAGTGACAGACCAACCTTCTCCTGGCCTGACATCCCCAACAAAATTATCTCCAAGGTAGAAAAAAAATCTAGTCATGACTCTAGTAGGAAATGTATAAATATTTAAAAGATTATTCTTATGCGGTGAATTTCCTTTGTACTATGGGATACTCTTAAGAAATGAAGATTAGTGACAAGTATTACAAAGACCAGTATTGGCTCTCCTACAAAATCTCTACCTGATCACTGAGAGATAAATCTCAGCAGACCTATGATTTCATTGAGGTGGGTACTTAGTCCAAGAGTATACATTTCAACCCATCCAAGCATCCTTTGCCAGCTTGACTCTTGCTCAGGGGATTCCCTATGTACTTCGTACAGGATTCATGCAGTGTGGTGGGAGCTTTTGTTCTTTCTTCTTCCCTATATCTCTTGACATTGTGCAGATCCCAATGAAACACATAAATTCTAATGCACTAGTAATCCCTTGAACTTGTTACATAAATGCACACCTCCTTTTTGATCATGCATGTCTCCTGATAATATCCTTTGCATTACTTCTACATAATTCCTCATTGTTAATGTGCTATATAGCCTATTCATAGCTAACAGGTACCTATACATTATTGCTAATTTACAACTTTAACTCTTTAAAAACTATGATATTACAATATTCACAACCATACAGTATTCCAGGAAGACTATTTCTCTTAAATTATGGATCTTTGCATTAGGGAGAAGCTTGAGGGTTATTAAAACTATTGACAGATATCCCAAAGGCAATACGTTTTGTCCCCTTCCTTTAATTTAATTCTCAGTTCAGTTCCATATTCACCCAATATATAAATGCACAAGCATCTTTTTACAATAGCCACTTTTCAGAACGTGCCTTGTAAAGTGCAAATATGACCTATTACTTTGCCATGTTGATGCATATTATTACTTTGTTTTATTAATATTACTCTAACAATAAGAGACTGGTATAGTGGATAGAGAACAGATCTCAAAACTAAACAGATCTAGGTTCAAATGCAGTCTCTCACAAATACCGACTGTGTGATCCTAAGTAATTCTCTTAACCCCTCAGTGCCCCAGGCAACTTTTAAAGACCTTAATGTGCCCTTTTTGATATCTCTTCACGGGGTGAACATGACCTTGGGTTCTCAAAGCCTATGCCATTGTAGAGTCAGTTGTGGCAGGTCACACCAAGGTCACACCATATGCAGATCCCAATGAAACACATAAATTCTAATGCACTAGTAATCCCTTGAACTTGTTACATAAATGCACACATGGGCTCTACATATGGGCTCAACATTTATTCATTTACTTAGCAAATATTCAGTTATATACTGATCTATACAAGGACTGTACCAAGTTATACAGATATAGAGATAAAAAATTAACTGTCCTAGCCTTCAAGAAATTTATATTTTACTGGGACAATGTACAGTGTATCTGTCATCCAAGTATCAACCCAAGTTCAATGTGGGGAGGGAGAGAAATGATCTGAATCCATCTACACAGTACCCCAATCTATGAAGCCATGGATTCTCAGAGGACTGAAATTATATCTTTAATATATTTTTAATTTTATTTAATATATAATTTTGTAAAATTATCCAATTTATGAAGTGCTTTCCTGACTACAATCCTTTGAAGCAGGTGGCACAAGTATTAGCATGCCCATTCTCCAGATGATGAGGTTCAAGCTCGGATGAAATAACATGTCCAAGGTTGATATCATTAAGTAAGTTATTTAGTTCAAGTTTTCCATGCTCTGTGCACTATATTATGTTACTTCTATTGGATTTCACATCCAGGTCAGATGCTGATGTCCAGGAAGAGTGTTATATTCATTTAAACTTCATTTCTGGTCACATGGAGAAATGATCATGATTAGAGAAGATCACATTGCGATTTGTTGCCAGAGAATCATAGGATGAAACAGTCAATGAATTTCATTTCATCTTTGCTGAAATAGGAGCTCTAGGGTTTGTATTGTTTATGGTTGTAAGTAAAATTTGTACAATTTTACATCAATTGCTAGCATTTACACAGCACTTTAAGGTTTGCAAAGCACTGTATAAAAGCTGTCTTCTTTGTTCCTCACAACCACCCTATGAAACGCTTGCTATTATTGCCCTCATTTTTACAGATGCCGAAACTGAAATATACAAAGGTTAAGTGACTTATCCAGAGCCACAGAGTTAGCAAACATCTGGATTTCAAATGCTCTAGGTCCAGCACTCTAACCACTCTACCAGCTAACTGTCTTTTACAGCAAATAGGAAACACAATTGTGTGTGTGTGTGTTTGTGTGTTGGGGCTGGGGCTGCATTGACTAGGACACAAAGGTCTTTTACAGCTTCTCCTGTCCCCAGCTTACACTAGAGTTTGCTGAACTTTCACAGAATACGTGTCTTCTTAGAGCAGACATTATCCTTCCAGATGTAAGCACACTAGGGAGGCCCCCAAGAAAGAAATAAAAGTAACTTGAAAGGAGAAAATTTTCTGAGATCATTCCTCTGATGATGGGCCATTCTTTCCAGTCAAAGAAACTACCTTGTAGTTGAGTTCTTTGTTCTTCCTGCCCTTTTTTTTTTAACCCAGATCTTTCTCAGAGGTCCCCTGAAAAAGAAATAGTATGCTCTGTGCCTGTAAGGCCTTTGTTTTCCCTAGATGGATGGGAGACAGCTTTAGACAGATAACACAATTTAAAATCCGGTCTTTTTGCTGACCTGACTCAACCCCTGCATGCACCATCCTTTGCACATGCAAGATGCTACATCATCTTTTCTCCCCAGCAAGTCTTATTGCTCTGTTCCATTTTCCATACTGAGTGACGTTATTTGATTAGTGCCATACTTATAAAAGCAGACTTTTGTTCCTTTTTTAAAATTCAGCTTCTTTAATTTTTTTTTCTTTTCTTCTTCTTCTTTCTTTCCTTTTTTTTGGGAGGGCAATTGGGGTTAAGTGACTTGTCCAAAGTCACATGGCTTGTAAGTGTGTCAAGTGTCTGAGGCTGGATTTGAACTCAGGTCCTCCTGACTCCAGTACCAGTGCTCTATTCACTGCGCCACCTAACTGCCCCCCTTTTCATTTCTTAATTGAGAACTGACTGTCTCAATCATCTCCAGGCTAATTGGCTACTCCACTCCTTTGGGATAGATGCCAATAGATTAATAGAATCAAAGATGACTCTCTTAAGACACTGCCCTTTGACCTCAATTTGATAGTTATTTTGGGTCAAATTCAGTTTGTTGTGAAAGGTGAATTGACTTTTTAGTATCACAGGATTAGGACTTCAGTGTTGGAAAAGACTTTATCATCTAGCCTTGATCCCTCATTTTATAGAAGAGTAACTTGGGGCCCAGGGAGGTGAGGGACTTGCCTAAGGTCACAGAGGTAGTCTGGGGGAGATCTTGGATTTGAATCCACATCTTCTAACTCTAGGTCCAGTGCACTTTCCATCATACTTATTTGTCAATATGGAGAAAGTGAGAGGGAGAGCAAGAGAGACAGAGAAAGAGGGAGACAGAGACAGAAAGACAGAGACAGAGAGACAGAGAGAGAGACAGAGACAGACAGACAGAGTGACAGACAGAGACACAGAGACAGGAGAAGAAAAGAGAGGGAGGGAAGGAAGGAAAGGAGAGGGAATTTTAAGATTTTAGGTAAAGAAAGAGAGTTACCACTTTTCATCATTCTTATCTCCAGGGTTAGCACAGTGCTTTGCACATAGTCTACACCTGATAAATATTCAATTGCATTGAATTGATTAGAAAACTTGATCATTATTGGACTTTGCAACTTTTTATGAACATAGCATGAGCCCGAATAGTGCCTCAATACTATATTGTGTACCCTGGTGATGATCAATTGATGTTTTTCCAAAAGGCCAACAAAAGCAGAATTCGCCTCTAGAAAAGTGATTTTGGTATAACCAAAAGGCAATAAAATTCACCTTAGAGGAATCACAACTTGAAGGAATAAAACTCCTGCCCTGTTTCCTGAAGCAGGAGGCCACTGCAGCTCCATCACTCTTTGCGCATAGTGCACAAAGAATCTTCTTATATTACTGGCATGTGGAAAAATCTATTTAAGTTCTTTACTTGGCCAGTATCTAAAAAAGGAAAGAAAAAGGGGGGAAAACCCCTCTGAAGACTTGCCATTTATATTATGTGTGTGTGTATTTCCTTTGCATCAAAGAGACATCTAACCTAAAAACCTGGTTTGTTTTTATTCATAGGGAACGAGGATCTGTCATAAATTATTTGGTCCTCTGGAGTGGCTAAGTTGCCCCAGACTCTAATTTGAGCAGGTACAGATAAAGCTACCTTTTTTCTCTCAGAGAGATCTAAAAGTTATAGCTAGCAAAGGAAACTTCCTACCTGTAATCCATTTAGGCCCTACCTCTTCCAAGGCACAGAAAAGAAGCTGTAGTGACTCCATGGGGCTCTAGTCTAAAGATATGAAAGAAGAGAATGGATAGGAACAGAGGATTCTTATTAAGAAAACTTCCCATGAGTCAGTCTCCTGTTTCCTTCCAGCCCAGGTAAAAATAGGAGGGCTAATGAGGTATTATGTAAAAAAGAAGACCCTAGGCTAGACAAAAAGATATTTTTGAAGCCAAAGTTATTTTTCTATCATATGGTAATATCTCAAGTGCCAGGCAGAGAGACTGATGGGCAGTTGTAAGGGGAAAGCCACGGTGGTTCCAGATTGGTGAAGCATGTATCCAGGAAGGCCCTGGCTAGGCATCTTACCTAAATGTATCTTTTTTTTTTTTTTTCCAGCAGACATGGATCACACCTGCACTGACTAGCTCTCTTTTGTGGCTTGGTCAACTTCCCAGCCAATTAAAATAAAATGTCTTAGAGAGATGGGGAAGGAAGAAGAAGAAAGTTTTTTCAGGGAGCTGAGCCAATGTTCCAAGGACTATGTGGATAAAATAGAGCAACACTTGTGAGAATAAATTGAGACTTGTAGGGGGTAAGGGTAGGAAGGGGATATTCCCTCCTATTCTCTACCCCTCCACCCACCATTGAAAATCGGATCTTCTTTCGTGTCTTGAGTTGCTTTGGACTTTCTGGCAATTCTTCCCCTTTTTTAGACTGACTAAACCATTTAACTTCTTATCCTTTTGGATCTTTGGCCTGGTTTCACTCATGGGACCCCTTCCAGGGCTTTGGAAGCTCATCCAGCCCTCTGCCCAGCTGAGTAACTCCCTGGGTCACATAGTTCCACAGGGTAAAGCTCTGTCTAATTTAAGCACGTTAGTCCAACATAAAGTTGCCTCACATAGGCTATACCTTTTAATACCACCATCCCCCCACCATAAAAGCTGAAAGATTCAAAGTCTAAAGCAAGATGAAGGCAGAGTGGGAAAAGATATAAAAGATGAAATGTAATAAGTCTTTATTGGACAGGTTTTGGGATACGATGTCCAAATTAGTTTGGAAAATGGTAATCTTTCTCTTTCTACACTCTTTCCCCTGCCCTATCATACCTAATTTCCTTCTGTCATTGAAAGAGAATCAAGTCTGGCATCTCCTTTTTCCCTTAGACAAGTGATATCAAGACCAAGGATAAAAGGGAGTAATCTTTTCAACCAGATCTTACTGTTAATATTTAGAAATAGAGTTAGTGAGGCTACTGGTTCAGATGTCTGGAGGGAATCTTTAAATAATGAAATTTCATTTGTTTTCAAAAAAAGATGTTTGATAGTGGGGGCACTCAAGAAAGGAGTCTCACTACAATCTTCAAGCTTGAGATTTCCTTTAGGATTTTTATGAATATTCATAATGACAATATACATTTCTATAGTGCTTTTATAGTTTACAAAACATTGTGCACTCTAAGTCATTTGCTCATAAATTTAGAGCTGATAGGAACCTTTAGACCCCATTCAGTGTAACCCCTTCACTTTACAGATGAGGAAACTGAGGCCCAGAGAGATTAAGTGATTCAGCCAATATCAGAGATGTACCAAGTGGGAGACAAAGGATTGAAACCTACTTCCTCTGATTCCAAAGCTAGTGTCTTTTCACTCTGTCTCTCTAGTGTCTTTGAATTGAATTCAGCAAATATTTATTAAGCATTTCCTATAACTGAGGCACTATGCTGGGTCCTGCACACAAAATAATCAAAACAGATAAGTGGACAGACAGAAGGAAACAATCTCTGACCTCACGGAATTTCTCTTTTACTGGGAAGGGCAAGATGCAATGTGTACACAGAGAAATAAACGTAAGATGACTTCCTTAAAACAACTTGGAGAAATTGGTAGTGGGAAATTTATAATATCCATTTTTAAAGATGAAAAAACTGAGGCTTGGACAGGTACAATGACTTACCTATAGTCACATAGCCATTAAGTCATAGAGCCAAGGTTTGAGCTCACATCATCTGACTGTTAAGTGTAGTGTTCTTTCCACTTCCCCACGTTACAAGGTAGATGTATCTAAGTAGAACAATTTGGAAATGCTCTCTGGAACACCATGCTAGTTTTATGGTGTTACAATCCTATAACTCCCCCATCTTACTTACAAGGTTGCCAATGAGGCCCCATTGGACAGGTGACAAAAACAGCAGTTTTCCTAATAAAACTAAACACTGAACTTAGATGAGACGTGAGAGAAAATCTCATTCAAACTCCCTCTCAGTTCAGAAATCCTCTCTTACGATGTCGTTCACATGCCTCTGTTTGAATACTTTCAGACTGGGACATCTTTCTCCCTCCCACAATGCCATTCTTACATAGTCATATTTTGCAGTTTTTTTGTTAAGCTAAGAGAAAAATCTACCCCCTTGTAATTTCTAGGTAGATTTCTAGAGTCCTAGAGCTAGAATGGTCCTTAGAGATAATTTTATAGATGAGAAAGCTAAAGACCCACAGAAGTTAAATGGATTACCTAAGGTAACAATTAATGCCCTGCCTGATTCTATCCCAGTGATCCCAGGTCAATGTTATTGGCTTATTTCCATCCATTATGTCTTCTGGAATAATTTAGATGTAGAATTTAACATCAACTTAGTTGTTCCCCTTACATAAGGGTCCCCTGAAATATAACTTCCAGGAAAGTTCAAATATACTTGATTCACTTCTAAGGCATTCTTCCCTCTAATATCACACTCTCAGAGTCACATTCTATTAAAATTTAAGTTTCGTTTTTGTGGGTTTCTTTTCCACCTGGATGGGAAAAGTCCTTGACTATGGAACCACACCTGGACAGTGATACCACAGAAGTTTGATATCTTGTGCTCATAATTGGCAGATGGCTAAGAAGAGAGGCACATTTATCTTCTCCATATCTATGTGCATGAATTTTGCTTGGGGTAGGGGATAGCAGCTTACTTTGGCTCAAAGACCATCAATTCCAAAGATCCAACATTTTGAAATGGGGGAGGAGGGAGTATTGGGAGAGGGCCATGGCTGTTCAGCCTATTTTTATAGAAGCTACAGCAGTCCCTGATAAATGAAGCTGTTTCTAGGCTCAGAGCTAATTAGGAAAAAATCTCATGTGGGTGGCAGACAGGAAAGAAATCCCAAGATAGGCAGATCCTTGGCATAGGAGGCAATGGGCAAAGTCTCTTTCCAGTTTGGAATAAACAAGAGCTGTACTCAGCAAACCACCCCACCCCCCAAAAAGGAGGGAGCGTCTGAGAAAAGCTGGCTTGGAACTGAAGGATGTAAAGAGGGAGGAAGAGAGGGGAAAAGATCAGAGAACTTCCATAGCCTGCAAATGGTGAAGAACTCCTACCCAGCTTTTGTCAACGAATATCCTGATGACACTTTCTGGAGAAGCCAGAGGACTGACTATACCTTAATTCAAATACTTTGAATGTGACTTAAGGGAGGCAGAATGATCTGATGATACATGAGGAAAAAGAAACTTGGCAAAGACCTCATGGCAAATGAGCTGAGAAGAGGCCAGGGGACAGGGGGAGATCCTGCCAGGACCCCCTTGCATCCCCTTTCCCCGGGGACCACCCTCTGTGTTTCCGGAGGAATCAATCTACTGGATAGGTCTTGACGGTTCTCACAAAATAGTGACAGGAGGACCCCCACGATGTATGGCATACTTTCATTCAGAAACAGGATTTAGCATAGAGGGGACATTAGGATGGGTCAGTGAAGGCCCTCTAGGAGGGGTAGAAGTCTCTTAGTAACCCATATGACTCAATTACTCAGCATGGTGGGGTGTCCCTCCTCCCCTATATGGTGAGGGCATATGTTCCCCTCCCTGTCATGTTGTTTCAAGTCCCTAGCATAAAAGATAATTATGATAATACATGTCCTCAGGATGCAGCTTGATTTAAATGTCCTACCATGCTGGGGAATTTGTAACATCTTTGTAAGTAGTTTGCAAAAATCATTATGCTACACAAATTCCCTGTGGCCCATGACCTTGACCTGACTCCCATTTTCCAGTGCTACTCCTCCACCCCTACCTCCCCTCCACTCCTACCCTCACCTCCCCTTCACTCCCACCCTCACCTCCCCTCATGCACCGGATTGGTCATATGCAAACATAATGCTCCTCCATTCTACCCTTCTATCAGTCCCCTAATAGATACAATTCCCAAGAAACCTGAATTCAAGAAGAGGAAGGAGAGCCAGAATGTATTAAATCACTTTTAGGCTGTATGCCTGATTTTCAATTTGTCTACCCTGATTTCTTTTACTTTCCAAGACATATGAGCCGCTGTTTCTTTCTATGGTGATTTACAGCTGCCATAAATCAACTCAAACATTTCTACCCCAGGAAATGCACAGCACATTGAAGAGACATGAATCTTCTTTACATGATTCTTCTTCAGAGGAAAATCTAGTGAGCTTTGTATGATAGACATTAATGGAGATGACCAGTGGCACAGATAATTCCCCAAATCTCATTTGGCTTTGAGGAATTATATGATGCACATGGAGATTTTTAAGGAGAGATTAGACAAATATCTTTCTTAGGGGGTGAGAAGTTGTTACATATGTAACCATCTCACAATAGCTGGGTTGGACTTAATAATAACTTGGCATCCCTTCTAGCTGTAAGATGATTTAATTGTCTTTCAATCAAACTAATTAATTGAAATTAATTCTTTTCAATTAATTCATTCATTGTGATTCAATCAGTCAACAAGCATTTATTTAAAATCTATTATGGCACAGTCAGAAACTGGGGACAAAATGACCCAAAACAACCAAAAAGGCCCTGCCCTTGAGGGGCTTATAGTCTACTGAATTCTATAATGATAATAACTAGCATGTGTGAAGTGCTTTAAATACAACAACCCTATGAGGTAGGCACTATTATTTTTTTTCCCATTTTACAGATGAGGAAACAGATTGAGTGAGGTTAAGTGAATTACTTGGGGTCATACAGCTAGCAAATGTGTGGAGTGGTTTTTGAACTTAGTCCTGAACCCCAAAATCAAGCAGTCTCTCTACTAGCTGCCTTAAGCTTAATCAACAGCACTCTGAAAATTCCCTGACTAGAAGAGGAATGAAAGATTCCTGTGGATAAGAATTGTCACCTAGAGACTTTTCCCAAAGTAAGAAAACTCACAGAAGAATTTCATTTTCAGTTTCTTGTCAAATATGGGGCTTTGATGAAGGTAAATATAGGCCAAAAAGATGGTGTAGGTTTAAGCTAGAGCCAGATGTCAAAACTCCATTTGGATGCGGCATAATTTCTATTGATGTCAAGGGGAGTAGAGGATATTTACTTAATAAGTAATAGTTTAACTTTTCCTACAAGAGCCGAACATGTCAAAAGGACCCAGAAGACTTTGGGGGTTATATGGGACTATTGAGATACTTAGGGCCACTGAGAACTATGAATTACTAGGAAAGTATGACCTGTACTGGAGAAGACAATACATTCCAGATCATTGGTCTGTCTGTCTGGCTTGAGATATGGTCAGTATAGAAGCTGGTTTTACCTTTTCTCCAACCTGCCCAAACCAACAGTGCAGAAGTGATGGAAGTGGCTGAAAGTTAGGAAAATGAGTCAGATCATTTGAGAGCAAGAGCCCAGAGCTTCCAGCTCCATGAAGTTTTCCCAAGAACTCAGCAGTCCCCTGTTGCCTGGTTAGACCTAGAAACATTCTAAGATAGCATGAAAACCAAGAAGATAATGGGAGCTCATTGATTATGGGTAAGAAGAGTTCAAGGCACCTTGGGCCTGATGAACAGGGCCAAAGTAACAGCGTTCTGGGCTTCCCCAAAAAACGGAAAAAGCCCCTGAAAAATTGGTGGCGAGCTTTTGTGTGTGCAAGAAAGGAGAAGCCCTGATTTTCCACTTTGCTTCTGGCATTCATAGATCCCGAACTGGCTAAAGGAATAGAAAATACAATCTGTCCAACAACCACAGCAGACATTTTGGGTTGGACGTCAACACAACTATAAAATAAGCAAAAATTGTCTTTGATCTCCAATGTCTCCCTAAACCAAGACCAGATCTTAAGTCTTAATTAGTTGTGAATGAATCCAGCTATGGTTGATAAAGGTATAAGGTATTTTTTTCTTGGAATAATTGAGAAAGGAGGTCTTTGCATTTTCAGATGGTTTGAGAGAGAGAAAGAGAGAGAGAGAGAACAACCACAAATAATTAAGTTCTTAATTAGATTTAAAGGACACTACTTTGCTGCCTGTGTAAGCATTTAACCTCTATGAACTTCGTCTTTAGTTCATACATCTTTAAAAACGAGATCATTGTATTAGATAGATAGTCTCTAAGGTCATGTCCTCATATGTAATAGGGATGTTTTCACCTAGAACAAAACTTGTTGATGCAAGCCTTCTAGAGGACAATCTGAGACTGGGGATAAATCATGATGGTGGGTAGGGGGTTTCTGACCCTTGACCTCATCATCCTTAGATAGGAAGTCTAGTACATTCCCTCTTTTGATGATTCCCAATTTATCCTGTGTAGAGCCCCCATATAGATCATAATTATTTGCATGTTTTCTCCCCCGTTAGACTGGTAAGTCCTTGAGAGCAGCGACTGTCTTTTTCCTTTCTTTGTATTCCCAGCTCTTAGCAAAATGTCTGATACATAGTAGGCACTTAGCAAATGTTTGCTGATTGCTTGACTTTATGGACTGACCTACTCTTTACAGCTTATGCAAAGGGCTATTGGAAGACTGTGAGATAAGGCATAGAAGTGCTTCCAGGGGAGTTCCTCCAAGCCAGGAAGGGTGATGCCCTCATGTCAGTGCCCTGACACGAAGACATCAGCTTCATACTAGTTGTGGCTTTAATTCTCTGACCCAAAAGAACAAATCTCTAATGGCAGAATTTTGGGCAATGTGAAGGAGGTCTTGAGCAGTTCTCAAGCTATACTATATTTATCAGTGGTCAGCAAAACCTATCTACATCCTGTTTTATATGAGTTAAAAATAGTACTTAAACTTTTAAAATAGAATTAAATGTACTTATTCTTGATAACTGGCCTATAGATACCATTGAGGGATCTCATTTGCAGTGTAAAGTATTTGCAGCATTAGAGACCATGGGAAAACAGTTGACAAAAAAATGTATAAGAGGAGACCGCATGCTCTACTGGATTTGGAATCAAAATACTATACCATAATCCAGTCTGCAAAATGATGGGGTTGAAATGGATGATCTCAAAAAATCTCTTCTTGGTCTTGGTCCTCTAAGTCAATAATTTGTTATTCATTTGATAGATCATACTTAACAATGAAAAGGCAAGTGCCATCCCCACACTCTGTCTTTAAGCTTGCCTTTCCCCACATCCTACCCCCAATCAAGTGAGAAAAAAGACAAAAATGGAAAATGAATTTTAAAATATCTTGCTCTTGTCTTCAATATCTTTTTTTTCACGTCACCCCTGCTGAAATTGGTCTTCTTTCTTATAATATAGTGGTGTCCAACTCTTCCCACTCTCCAAGCTCCCTGTCTCAGTTTTGGGACCTTGGTGAAAGACATTCATGCTCCTTAAGTAAGGGGAGGCTTTTCTTCTCTCACTATATTATCAAAACTGCATGAACCTAAATTTGGTAGCTTTCTAGGACTGGGCCAGTATTGGTCAGATACCCAACACAAAGGGTCCAGGTGGACATCTTACAGAATCACAGAGTATCAAAGTTGGAGGTGACTGGAAAGGTCTGCTGTCCTTTGCCTGATTGGGAAGGCCTACTGCAATGTACCTAACAAACTTTTCATCCATGCTCTGTTTTAAAACCCCAATGACTCTTAAGGGAGCCAATTCTAGTTTGAGACAGCTTTAACTTCTGGAAACTCCTCTATTTTAGAGAGCCCCAAACTGCCTCCCTTCAAATTTGTTTCAAGTCCTGTCTTCTTGGACCAGGCAGAATAAATGATAAGATTATAGTTCTAGAGCTAGAAAGTACATCAAAGGCTATTTAATCTATTTTAGAGACGAAAAAACTGAGACTCAGATAGTTTAAGTGACTTGACCAATGTCAACAAGGTAGACATCAGAGAAAAGATATTTCCTCTTCTACATAACAGGTCTTCCAATATTTAAAGACAACTTTCATGTATTCCCTATCTCATCTCTTTACCAGGCTAAGTTTCAGTGAATGCCTATTTATTTAGCACCAAGTGCCTCACACTGTGTTAGATGCTGGGAATACAAAGGAAAAAAATGAACTAAGTAGTTTACATTTTTGGTCTAAGGGTCCCTATATTCTGTAACTATATGACATACGTATGGTGTGATCTCTAATTCTCACCCCATTCTAGTTGCCTTCTTTTGTCACATTCTGGCTAGTTAATGATCTTGCTAAAATATATTGACCAGGGCTTAACACAGTCCTCCAGATGTGTTCAGATAAGGGTAGAGGACAATAGTGGGGAGGGAGATGAGGTTTCTAGCTTTTACATATGAGTTTATTGTACATCTTCATAGAACCACAGAACTTAGAAAGTAGGTGGCTCAGTTTCTTACCCTGTCTGGTTATGTTTTCACAAACTCTTTTCCCAAAGTAAGAATGGCAGAACTCTTTCCTAAAGAAACAATCCTACTTAGCCATTTTTTCTTTAGTTGAAGAAGCTGTGCTATGTGTATTGGGGAGACAAGGCCTGTTGAGAGGCATTTCTGAATAAATGTACAGCTATGGCAATAATGATAATAGCAGAAATTGAGAACAGAAACATTCCAAAGGAACTAAAGACAAGAGGTGTGGTAGGAAATGACCTGAAGGTGCCAGGGACCCTTCCCAACCCACACTCTGTCATGCCCATGTCACATGCAATCATCTCGAGACTCCATTATGGGAATCTCTTATTTGGAAGAATTAAATCTGCAGATGCTCAAGGAAATAACGGTCCAGAAGCTTTTGCAGTTTACCGTCTGGCTCATAATACCCATGATAAAGGCTTCACATGCTGGAAAGAGCTTAGCCCACATTCTAACCTCAAATCCATCTTCAGATTTCCAGAAGGAAGGGCAAGGCTTTTTAACCTTCTAAAGTCGACATCCCATTTAGCAGCGTTTGGAGATGCCTGGCCTCACTAGGTCCCACCAAAAAAAATGAAACAAACCAAAAATCAGGTTCTGTTATTTATTTACAAAATCCAACTAATCAAATGAGAGTCTTGGAAACTAAAATTTATTAGAATATAGTATATTTATCATATTGCATCTGATAAATAAAGCATTTATCAAACTCTGACCAGAAGATCAGTGACAGCTAATACATGAAGGTAATATTTATTTAGTACTTTAAGATTTGCAAAAATAGTTTACATATTTCATCTCATTTGATCCTCAGAATAACTGGGGATATAGGTGCTATTGTAATCTCCATTTTGCAGATGAAGAAATTGAGGTAATGTGAGGCTAGGTTACACGCTGATAGTCACAAATCTAGCAGGCATCTGAAGTGAGATTTGAACTCAAGTGTTCCAAGTCCACTCTATTCATTATGCCAACTAATTGCCCCAGGACAATACTTGTCCTGCTCAATCTCATTCTCCAGCCATATGCTTGCTGATAATACAAAGGTGGCATCAGCGAACCATATACCTAAAGTTGGTTTTCAAATTAATATGTATTTATGGAATACTTATTATATGCCTAAGCCCATTAAGTTCTGAGTGACAGATAAAGAGACAATACAAACCAAGTTCTAAGTATGTTCATAACGAAGGAAAAGGGTAGATAATAAAATGCTAGCTATACAGATAATAATGTTGAAGAAGTTCAAGGAAAGGAGATAACTCTGAGAAGTAAGTATTGGCCTTTGAAGAATAGGTTGGATTTAGATAAATCAAGAGGGGGAAAGGGGCTACTTAAAGCCAGAGGAACAGGTGTAGAGGAAGGAATGAGAAGGAAATATCCTAAGGCACTGTTCTGAGAAGAGAAAAAAAAAATGTTCATCTAGTGCAGTGGTTCTCAACCTGTGGGTTATGTTCAATTTGTAACAATGAAAATACATCCTGCATATCAGATATTTACATTGCAATTCATAACAGGAGCAAAATGACAGTTATGAAGTAGCAATGAAAATAATTTTATGGTTGGGAGTCACCACAACATGAGGATTTGTATTAAAGGGTCGCAGCATTAGGAAGGTTGAGAACCAATGATCTAGTGGGACATGAACTTATTAGAAAGGTATATTATAAAAAGCCTCTAATGTCACACTGAGCAGACTGGATACAAGTCACTAGGAGACTGGGAACTATTGTAGATTCTTAAACAACACAGTAATATGAGAATAGTATGATAGAGACATTCAATTTCCTGCTTTGGAAAAATATGTTGGAGACAGGTGAGAGGTGGGCTACAGTCAGTTCTAACTGACTTATAGAACAGGTTTTAAAATTTTCAGTGTATTTACACCTCAGACATCAGCAATTGCTATAAATCATGGATTGATTTATACTGAAAGCTTAATGATTTGCCCAGGGTCACATAACCAGTATGGGTCAAAGATGAGATTCTCCTTCTACCCTCCACCTATGCTACGGCTGCCTCTCCAACAGAGAAAGAGGGATTTAATATGACTCCAATTTTGTGAACACTGAAAGAAAAAAGAAACAGTTAATTTGTTGGGGAAGGAACTGAATTTGTCTTGAGACATATTGAATTTTACATGGATACTCAAATAGAGGCATCTCAAAACCATTTGGATATGGGGAATGGGACCCTCAGATGAAATGAGAATGCAAATTTAGGAATCAGCAGCATGGGGATTACATGTGAATTTGTGAGAGTACAGAACGTTTCAGTGTAGGAGCCAAAAGTGGAATCAAGAGAGTAGCTGGAGAGGTTAAAATGGCATCATGTCAGAGAAAGTTAAAGGAAGGGAGATTTTTAAGAAGGTTGTTGTAACTAAAAGTGTCTAATGAATCAGAGAGGTGCAGGAGTAGAGGGCTGAGGAAAGTTAATTGGATTAAGCTATGAAGAGTTCATTTGTGACCTTGAAAGACTGGTCTCAGCAGAGTAGTCTGGATGTAAGGTGAAATGGAGATAAAGAGACAGAGGATGGTGAGGATGTTTACATAGACTAGTAGTGTGGCTGCATTCCTCCGATGTACCCACAATGTCCTTTGTGATCAAAGATCCACAAGCAAGTAAGTTGGAGTTTTATCTTTGGCCAGGAAAAAGAATGAAGTTAATTGGAGTAAAGTTAAAATGGAGATTGAACCCATGTCCAACCTTGGCCTCATTAACAATAATGGACATGTTCCTATTTGAGGGGAGAATTGTGAGAGGGCTTAGCACAAAAATGAAGCAGACTGTCCTACAGGGGGTGGGGGGATGAAACCAGGAACTGATGAAGGTGGGACTTTGGATTCCTGGGAGACAGATGGATATACTGACTAGTTATCATTAATAATCAGTATTGAGTATATGACTATATGGCACACAATCCTTTGCAGTTGTGGTTTTAGAGTCTGACATGGAAGATTTGGCTCCAGCTGCCTTCAGTGATGCTGGATGATTGTAGCAGATTTGTGTGTCTCCTCTGTTTCTGCCATTCTCGCTTTGTGTAAAATCAATGAGTGTTTTTAGCTTAAAAGACAGATCCGTTCTTTGCTATATATAGCCATATGAGAGAGGAGGGTTACAATATTTGCTTTCCATAAATTTGCAAAGAGAAATATTTTTTTCCTTCCACCCCCATTTCATGGTCTTCCCATGTATGGCCACATATATGGATATCCTGCTATATATCTCTGGAGAAGGAACAGGGGTATGGGGAGGAGTAGGAAGACTGATGAATAGGACTATTCACTCAGTTTTTCCTCAATAGGCATACTTACTTTCTTTTAAGCAGCAAATTTCTCCAACTTTGACCACACAGCTGGATGTGTTGCCAAGTGAAAGACTTTGCCCAATAACTCTTAGTTGATTCATATTTGAATATTTGGGTTGACAATAGGACCTTTCTGTCAAAGGTGGTAGCCCTAGCATGAAGGAGGTATCTTTCTCTTGATGTCTGGGAAGAAAGAAGTGGGGAGTTGAGTATGATAAATCTGGGGTAATGAAGGACAGGAAATAAAAGGGGAAAAGAGAAGGATATATTAATGTTTTTCTCTGGGAGCATTTTAAAAAGTGGGTTAAACATTCCCATTTCATTTTACCCAACAATACCTTAGTTCTCCATCTGAAATTCACCAGCTTTTCTCAATGTTTTCTCAATATTTTTTTTAAATTCAGGATTCAGAATTGAATAAAGTTTTCCAGGTGTGGTCTGGTCAGTACAGAGTATAATGGGCATGTAACACTTTCCCCTTCTTGATCTGGATACCACATTTCTATTAATGCAAATTAAGATAGCATTAGATTTTTCAGCAGCAGTAGTATGTTTTTGATCCATACTGAATTTGTGGGCAATTAAATTTGCTAGGCTATTTTTTCCCCTCTCATTAAGTATTGCCATTCTTGCCATTGCTTCTGAAAATGATTTAAAAACCACTACGAACAACAACAACAAAAACACCCAAGGTTCAGTACTTAGGGGAAAAAAAATCTGTATTTATCACCTTCGTTTCTTCAACTATCTTCTCAACCCTTGCAATCTGGCTTCTTATCTGATCACTGACTGACACAGTTCTCTCTAAAGTTACTGGTAATCTTTTCATTGCTAAATCTGATGGAGTTTTGTTTTGTTTTTTCAGTCTTTCCTTGTCTTTTTACCTAATGCATGTGGTACATTTTGACACAGTTGACCATCATCTCCTCCTGGATAGTCTCTTGTTTCTGGCTTTCTGTGATACAGTTGTCATCTGTTTTTCCCCCTTTACCTAAATATTCTATCTCAGTCCCCTCTGCTGTCTTATCATTCATATTACGCCACCTAACTGTGACTTGGGCACTTTGTTCTGGACTATCTCTCCCTTCCCATCAATGTCATCCTCTCTCTCTCTCTCTCTCTCTCTCTCTCTCTTTCTCTCTCTCTCTCTTTCCTGTGCTTAGTCATTGTTCATGGGTTTAGTTATGCATGTGACTAATAGATCTACATATCTGCGCTCCATCTTGCCCCTGAACTTCACTCCTCCATACCAGTTGCCTACTGGATGTTTGTTTCAAACTGTCTAAAACAGAGCTCATTGTATTTCCCTACAAACCCATACTTCTTCCAAACTTCCCTAGTTCTTTCAAAGGCACCATCATTCTTTTGGTCTCCCAGATTTGGAACCTTAGCATTATCCCCAACTCCTTATTTTCCCTCATCCCTCATATCCGATTGGTTGCCATATCTTATTATTTCTATAGCAAATTCACAACTCTTGCATCTGACCCTTTCTATACACAAAACTGGCAAATTAAGTTAGAACTTCATCTCCTCTCTCAGAGATTACTTCAGTGGCTGCCTAGTCTTGTCTCAAGTTCACCCATCACACAATTACTAAAGTGATTTTCCTTAACAGCAGCCCAGACTATGTCACTCTCTTACTTAAACTCTAGTCTCCTTATTGCTTCTGGGATGAAATATAAATTCCTCTGTTTAGTTTTTGAACTTTTTCATAATCTGGACCTTAATCTTTCCAGCCTCCTTTTAAATTTCTTCCTCTTTGTCATTCTGTAAACAATCTAAAGTGGCCTTCTCTCTGTCCCTCACACATTCTGTTTCTCCATCGCCCATTACCTTGCCTTTTCATTGGACATCCCCCATGCCTGGAATTCATTTCCTCATCACCTCTACTTTATATAATCCCTCTCTTCTTTGAAAATAATGTTTATTCCCCACCTTCTACATTAAACCATTCTTAATGCCCATTTGCTCCCAGGGACTTCTCTTCCAAACTATGTTTATTAAAGTACTTTGTATTTATTTGTACTTATTCTCTTTATAATTATTCTGTATAGTTATATGTGTACTCATCTTTCCATTAGACTATAAACTCATTGAAGCTATGGATTGCTTCATTTTTTGTATCCCTAGCACAGTGACCAGCATATAGTAGGAGCTTCACAAATGCTTGTTGACTGATTGACTTAACATTTATCCATGCTAGAATTCCATCTTTCATAGATTCATATGCTATTAGAAAGAGAAATGACCTTAAAATAATCTAGTCAAACTCTATCAGTTTATAGGCCAACAATCAAAGGCATACGGTTAAGTTCCCTTATTCAAGCACCCACAGCTAGCTTGTGGCAAAGACAGAACTCAAGTTCTTGTTGCTGATTAGTCTAGTTTATTTTCTATGACATCATTTATTTTCAGTCCATTGGACCACCCTTTGAAACTTTGGGCAAGTCATTTTAATCTTTTTGGGCCTTAGTTTCTTAACCTGTAACATGAGAGAATTGGATTGTATGATTACTTCTACCTCTGAATCTGTGATCATCATCCCTCCAAATTCTCTTTTTATCACTCAACATGATAAGCATGTTTCTATGTTTTCATCAAACTCAGAGATGAATTTTTCTTGTTGCTCAGTCATTCCAGTTGTGTCTGACTCCACTTGGGGTTGTCTTGGCAAAGATACTGGAGTGGTTTGCCATTTCCTTCTCTAGTTTATTTTAGAGATGAAGCAACTGAGGCAAACAGGATTAAGTGACTTGCCCAAGATCACAAAGTTAGTAAGTGTCTGAGGCTGGATTTGAACTCAGGTCCTCCTGACTCCAGGACCAGCACCACTTATTCACTGTACCACTTAGCTGCCCAGAAGTGAATTATTCACTAGGAGATTAGGGAACAGGCATGATTAATCTCAAAGTACTGTTGCCTTGGGAAGATAAGGAATAAATAGTTGACAGAGGAAAAGGTATGGCAGTAGCTTTTTTTCCAATTCTTTCTCATTTTCTTCCTTCCTTGATCCTCCTATTTAGAGATAATTTATCTCTTCCTTGGATTTCACATTGCATTTAATTTTTACTGCTCTCATAGATTTACATAACATTCTGTATTATGGATGCTTAATGGTAACGATGATAATAACAGACATCAATCTAGCACAGTAAGATTTTTAAAAGTGTTTCACATATATGATGTAATTCTCACAACAATTCTGTAAGGTAGGAACTACAGGAATCATTGTTTCCATTTTACAGATGAGGGAACTGAGGAACAAATGAGATCAGTGACTTGCCAATGGGTCACACAAGTAGGGAGTTATTGAGGTCAGATTTAATAGGTTCTTTCACAAGTTCAGGCTCATATTTGTATGTCACAGCCCCTCTATTAGATCATTGTATCCGTGACAAGAACAATGTTTTGAATCTAGCCAAACTCTATATGCATAATAAACCTTGGTTGAATTGAAAAAAAGGTTAGAAATACTGGAGTTTTCCGATGGTTTGTCCCTTTTCTATTTGAAGAGTTGAGTAAACCAACTACATGGATTTCAAAGGCCAGTTCTGTCTTCTGATTTTTTTTGGAGTCGTACAGCCTAAAGGAGCCCTAGCAAATGTGACCAAGATAGTAACTGTGTAGGATGAGCAATCTCTTCATCCCTGTATTTGCCAGTTACCACGGTGGCTGTGCCATTACAGAGTAACAATTGATAGAAAACATTTATTAGTCTGGGAAAGAGTGGGGAAGGTGGGTGGGCAGAGAGGGAATGCTTCTCTGACTCCTAAGCCTTCTATAATGTCAGTGCCCTCAAAGAGTCTACCCTTTGAGCATGTAGTTAGTTAGCTGGGTGGCTAAAGCAAATCCTTTATCTACCTGCTCCTAGATTATGTCCTTGCTTGTTGGAGCAGAGGTGTTAGTTTAATGATGTAAGGGAGGACTGTGAAGAACAGAGGTACTCTTGGGTGAGAATCAATATTATGCTCCAACAGTAGGTTCCAAGGAGGGTCCTTCTTGGAAATGGGAGGAACAGGCTCCAGTTTTCATGGAAGGGCATTTCTGCTGGAATAGTATCATATTGTAAGTCACTGAAAGAGAGGAAAGCAATTGGATTTCCAGACTAGGAACTGCCCAAAGGAATTTCCAGCAGACATATTCTTCTCATGTTAACATTGGCCAAGCTAAAAGGGAACATGATTTGCATTTTGAGAATAAATACAGTGACTTTCTTTACTCTTTCCCTGATTTACTCCTCTCAGGGCTTAATATACAAGATATCATATACCTAAGTGAAGAGAGAAAAAAATCAGTCTGTCATCCAGATTAATTTCATTCATTCAGTATTTACTACATACTATGTGCAAAGCTCTGTACTTGGTACTATAAAGGGATACAAAGATACATAAGGTGTAGTTCCTGCTCTTACAAAGTTTACAGTTAGTAAAAAACAAAAACAAATTAAAAAAAAACACCTGATCTCACCACAAAATTGATAGAACTTTTCGAGTTTCCCCTAGAGATTCTTTGTTGGACACAATTAGACACTTTCCATATCCTTTCCTGAAACCTTCTTTTGAATCTTGCCTTCCCTCCTTCTGAAATAGATTTAGAACTAGAAAAACAATCTGAGGCTTTCTAGTCTAACCCCTTCATTTTAAAGATGAAGAAACCATGGCACAGGGAGGTTTAGTGAGTTGTCCAAGATCATACAGAGTATGAAAGACAGGAACCATTCTCATTTCTCACTTCTATGTCTATCTATGACAGATGTTCCAGTTAGTGAATAAAATGATGGCTATCATGTAGAGGGCTTAGAAGAAGGGTAAAGAAACATATCAAGAGGGGGAAAACAAAGAATTTTCTAAAAGAATACAGGAAAATGGGGACAAGGGTATAGAATAAAATTGCTCTAAATATTTTCTTCAAATGTTTAAAGAGCTACCTGTGAGAAGGATTTGACTTATACTACTTCCCCTGTGTCCCAACTCACAGACAGAAATGAGAGCCATAGGTGGAAATTCCATGAGGATGGGGTAGGTGAAACACCAAGGAAACACCTAGCCTGGGATGGAGGAACCTGAAAACTTGAGGCCACATGTGGCCTTCTAGGTCCTTGGGTGCAGCTTTTTGACTCAGTTCAAATTTTACAGAGCATATCCTTTTATTAAGAGGATCTATGGAGTCGCTAGGTGGTGCAGTGAATAGAGCACCAGCCCTGGAGTCAGGAGGACCTGAGTTCAAAAGTGACCTCAGACACTTAACACTTACTAGCTCTGTGACCTTGGGCAAGTCACTTAACCCCAACTGCCCTGCCTTCCACACTCCAAAAACAAACAAACAAAAAAGAGGATTTGTTCTGTGAATCTTGGATTCAATGAAAGAGTAACACTTGAGGACCTAGAGGGGCACATGTGACCTTGAGGTCACAGGTTCCCCTACCTGGCCTAGATTTTGCTCCCTCAATCCAAAGTACCAAATGTTTTAGCATAAAGCTAGAATACATATGGCCCAATGTCTATCAAACCAGGTAGATCTCCTCTTTGCCCTGATTACATAAGGAAAACAAACTAAACAGTCAGCCCATCTCAGAATGGATGTCTCACCTCAGAGAGATCCCCATTGACTGTGAGTTATAAGTAAAAGCCGGATGCCTCTTATCACATGGTTACAGAAGTGATTTTTGCCCCCCTCTACTAATGCTACATGACTTCCTTCCATCCCAAAGATTCTGCCAGTACAGAGACACATTGGGCAAGTTTTGAAGCAAATTAATATGTCTTAAGTGCATGTTTTTGAGTTTTCTTCCTAAGCTATTCATTTATCCAGTCCTTCCAGACTTTTCTTCCTAGAATTTTATTTCCTGGGTCTAAAACTCTCTCTCTCTCTCTCTCTCTCTCTCTCTCTCTCTCTCTCTCTCTCTCTCTCTCTTTCTCTCTCTTTCCCCCTCTTCAGGGATAGGATGGGCAGAAATCAATTTTGTCAATCAAATTTAAAAGCAAGTAAGCTAATTCGAGTTTTTCTCCCCACATAGATCGATTCCTTCTGAGAGCTACATGCTTTCTGCTGCTGTCAAACTTCAATTCTTCAAAAGATTAGGACATTCTTGTGTTGCTACAAAAACTTTTATTCCCTGGCAAACAAAATTCCCAGACTGGTTCTCATCCTAATTAGTTAGGCAGTCCTTTCTTCCTTTCATAAGAGGCATGCACAGGTTGGGTGATGGGCTGAATCCTTTCTGGCATTTTAAGATCAAGCGTTAATATTACTTCTACATTTGTTCTGCATTTTTTAAAAGAGACTTAACGATTTCATTTGAAAAGGGAACTCATAATGAGGGTAATGAAGGGTAATGAAACCTATCAAGAGGGAAAGAGTAATTCTCTAAGAGAATACAGGGAAATGGGGACCATGGGATGGAATAAAATTGCTCAAAATATTTTCTTCAAATGTTTAAAGAACTGCTCATGAAAAGGATTCAGCTTCCACTTCCCCCCATGTCAATGTATATTGGTAACTCTACTGTAATTTGTAATTGTAGAAAGGGATTTGGGATGCCAACAGGTTAAGTGACTTATCTAGTGTCACAAAGTCTGTACTTGTCAGAGAAAGGACTTGAACCTAGGCTTCCTGACTCTCAGGTCAGTTCCCCACCCACCTCTAATAGGCTTAATGACTTAACCCAAAGAATTGCTTTTAATGATGGGAGTTTCCAAAATCAAGGTAGATCTCACCAAGGAGAGAGTTAGGAGCAGGATATTTGGGGGGCATTTGGTACTGCTCACAGGGATAGTAGTTGATTGTGTTTGCAGGAAGAGTTTTTGATCTCTGAGTTGTATCTTCAATTTATTCTAACAGCTCATTCATCAGCCTGTGTTTGTCACTTGGGTGGGCTGGTAACTGTCTCTCTAAGACATCTTTTTCAAAAATATATTTCTAATTAAGCTATGGAAATGTTTGCATTAGGTTGTTTTTTGGTTTTGTCTTTTTTTTTCCTTTTTTTTGGAGGGGGAAGGCAGGGGAATTGGGGTTAAGTGACTTGCCCAAGGTCACACAGCTAATAAGTATTAAGTGTCTGAGGCTGGATTTGAACCCAGGTCCTCCTGACTCCAGGACTGCATCACCTAGCTGCCCCCATTTGTTGTTGTTTACTGTTCTTCCCTCTCTCAGAGGTGAGTTTGACTCATAGATTCTACTTTGTGGGGGGGGTTCTCTGCTCCCCCTTACCACTGCTGAATATAATCTGGGAAACTCCTTTTGGAACCCAAGGGAATATGACACCAATGGTTTGTTGGAGCCAGGGTAAGGAGAAGAGAATATGATGCTTAGGGTATAACAATAAAAAAAAGCATATTGGAGGGATTTAGTGAAAACAGATCTATTATTGCATTACTGCAGAGAATAACAATAATAACAAAAATTTACTAAGTGCCTACTATGTGCAGGATCAGATGCCATAATGTAGTGTCTGTTGATGGACCTCATTTTCCTTGAAACCTTCTTGAATCATGTAATTTTAAAAACAAACAAACAACATTGACCATAAAACATTTTTTAAAAAGGATATGCTTAACCTGTTAGTGCTTTCTATGGCCAGTCTTTAAAGACTCTCTTGTCATTCATGGAATCTTGGGAAAGGTTTGACCCCTACTACTCAGTTATCTCTCTGAAGACTAGTTTTCCAAATTTCCTTTTTCATCATTGTTATGGAATTCAGTCAAAGGGGGACCTTTGTTTATTTAGGGTTCACCCTACTCTGTGGCCTTATCTTTTGTTTGGGATTACACAGCTGGTTGCTGGGGAAGTTGTATATTGAATGAAGAATTATGATTGTTGCCAAGCCAAGCACACAAGGTTCAAAGACATTATTCAGAAGTAGAGCTTGTGGAGACTACTGCGCTCCAGGATCTGAGTTGTAAAGGACTCTCCTCTCAAAGCTCATTAAGACTAGCGTTTTTCCTCCTTAACCATACCTGATCCTCACAAATGGCTGGTCAGGGATCTTGTGAATGGGCCAGATGTAGTAAACCCCTGTAGCTTCTAGTTAGGATGAATACTATTGTGTTCCATAAGGTGAGAGAGGAAGACACTTAGAGGAGGAGAGAATGGGAAGGGAAGAAGCATTTACTAAGTCCCTACTAAGTGCCAAACACAATGCTAAGTGCTTTACAAATGCCCCATTTGATCCTTACAAAAACACTTAGCCTTATTTTTTATTTGAGGAAACTAAGGCTGGTTGGTTGTTGTCTTTTGTTCTCCAAGAGGACCAAAAGGACATCACTATGCTAGAGTCAAGTGACAATGCCTCTAGCTGCTACTGATCAGACTAGTACAAGCTCAGAATGCTCTACCACAGGTTGGACACAAATAGGTCATGAGAATATTTGGGATGAATTCTCTAAACTTGTACATCTCATGTTTCTTTTGAGCTACTTTAATTCTGCTTTGCTCATAGAGCACAGTGCCTTCCCTGATGAGGGCACACCATGCTTGGCCATCCTATGCCAGTGTCTCCCATATCAAACAATCAATTCAAAAGTTCTTAAGAGAGACCTGAGAGTAACCTTGTATTGCTTTGGAGGCAGACAGAGGTTAAATGACCTGCCCAAGGTCACACAGTAATGAGCTGAAGTCAAATTTGAACTTGGGTCTTCCTAACTCTAATCCCAGCACTTTATCCACCATGCCTCCCAGCCACCCATCTTGTCAGGAAGAACTTGATAAGTAGGTCGATCTTTAGGAAATGGGTCTAATGAGTCAAATCTATACAGAGCAGAAAGTAAAGCAAGAAGTGGCAGTTATCCAGGGTAGCCAAGGGAACCAGTGCTCAGCACATTGTAAGGATTTTTTTTTAAATGTTCCACAAACATATGAAATAAGCCTGATAATTTAGGATCAGAATCTTCAAGTTCTCAAACCACGTAGACCTATTCTGGAATAATCTGAACGGCATAATGTATAGGAGGCTAGATCCGAAAGAACCTGGGTTAAAAATCTGGATAAGAAGAGCTTAGGTTCAAATCCTGCCTCAGATACCTACTACTTGGGGTTGTGGGCAAATCTTTTAACTTCTCTGAGCCTTCCTGTCCTTAGCTGTAAAATATTGGTCCTAGAACTTCCCTTGAAGGGTTGTTGTTAGGAGCCAAATGAGGTAATGTATAGAAGGTGGTTTGTAAATCTATGTAAATCTTGGCTATAATTATCTGTCAGTCTAAAAGGCCACCAAGCCACATAGCAGAATGTGATTACACACAGAAGAAATATTATAGCTAGTTGCAAAAAGATCTAAACAATTCAAAAGCTTTCCAAACAAGTTTTCTGATGAGTCCATTTCTTTGGCAGAGCCAGCTCTTGGAGCAGACGAGGCACCAGAAGCAGCCTGAAAGGAAGCGGCCGGGAGCGCCACGTGAGCTCCTGCATGTGAGCCTAGCATGTTTGTTATGCTCCTTGTTTACGTCAATTTGTAACTAAGGCAAAACACACAGCACCATTTATCAGATGAGAGAGCTCACTTTTGACAGAAGTCTCAATTTTCCATAATCTGGTTCCTCTCTTTGTCCATTCAAGCTGCTTTCTCATAACTGCATGAGCATCTGCTTTTAACTTGCTGCTCCCAAGTTCCATTTCATATCATTTATCATTTTAAGAAGGAAGATCTTCTGCCAACCCCTGTCTCGGCAGCATTCAACCTTTGATGCAATGCCATTTTGAACTACCTAAGCCCTTTCAACAGAGGTGCTCCATGATGATCGTTATAGACATACTTGAGATACAGATAATGAAGTCAGATGTTCAGGACTTTATGTGCTAAATAATAAAGGTATGATATTATCCAATGTCCTTGGAACAGTCTGAGAATGGAATTTCAGACCAAATGATGCTTGTTGTTATTTGAAAAGGTCATTTTTGACCACATCCACTAAGCAAAAAACAAAAATTAGTTTTTTTTGTTTCCAAAAGATGGTATGAATTAGACTTTCTTGTCATGGTCATGGTGCAGTTTGGAACAGAAATCCAACTGTTTGACACAGAAACATTAGAACTATTTCCAAAGTATTTATTCAATGTCTACTGTGAGAAAAATTTTATGTGAGGCAGTGAATAGAGATACAAAAAAAAAAAGTATTAATCATAGTCTTGACCCTTAAGGGACTTCCAATCTGGTTGGAAAAACAAAGCAGAAACACACAGATAGTTAAAATGCTGAAGTTAAGTAACTATACATGAGATGTCACAAGGCACTACGCGATGTGTGCTAACTGAAAGATACTGACCCTAAGTGCTATAAGATTATAGAGTAGTATTCCAGATTATGGAGATGACTGTTGTCTGGAGTTTTCAAAGAAGATATCCTAGAGAAGTAAGATAATCTGGGCTTTACAGGATGAGTGGGATTTGGATGCACAAAGTGGGGAAAGCTGACACAAGCTATCACTATCATAGATCTAGAGCAAAGATGTCATGTGGGCAGAAGACCCAGGGAGGTGAGATGACTTTGTCTAAGGTCACAAAATCAGTAATGTTTGATTTTGTCCTTTGGCTCCAAATCCAATGCCCTTTCCTCTAAGATACACTGCTTCCCTTATGGATTGGGGGTATTGTGATTTTATGGTGATAACAACAAATTATCTCCATTGGGGATGTTTCACTCTTGCTCATTATATCATAAGATGTGGAAATGGAGACCACTTTGACCTGTGATGGACTGAATATCTTACTTTGTGTCTATGTGAAAACAGTTCATTTTAATGGTATTGAAGGGGTGACTTTCCTAGTTCCACCTACTAGGAATACTAGTAGAAAGCTTATTTGTTGTTGTTCAGCCATTAATCATGTCGGATTCTTTGTGACTCCATTTAGGGTTTTCTTGGCAAAGATATTGAAATGGTTTACCATTTCCTTCTCCAGCTCATTTTACAGCTGAGGAAGCTGTGGCAAACAGGATTAAATGACTTACCCAGGGTCACCTAGGCAGTAAATATCTGAGGCCAGATTTGAACTCACAAAGATAAATCTTTCTAACTCCAGGCTGGCACTCTCCAATGAGCTTATTAATTAATATTGGACAATATTGTTATCTATATCAGTTTCTCCTCTTCCAGCATAAGTTCCCTGCCATCTCTCATCCAAATTTGTGTCTTGCCTAGCACAAATAAGTATTCTATTTGCAATCTTATTTGTTACATAGCACTAAATGTGAGAGATAGGATTTCAAATCCAGGCCTGACTCTTGTTACTATATCAAGGTGTCCCTCAGATTGTTCACTGACCAAAGGACATTTCAGTTCAGCACTAGGTAGAAAATGTGAGATTCCAATAGGATTGACAGTATCCTTCCAGAGAGAAGACATCACACTATAATTCCATTTCACAGTTCAAGAATCTCATTTTTCCTTGAACACCATCACTACTAGCTAAGAGATTTACAGTTTGGGGATTCATCTCAATTTCCCACCATTTAGGTAACTCTGAGCTGGATGTTGTCGCTTAAGAGTGTAGATATGTAACTCTTTGCTCCAAATAGGGTGCATTCAAGAGGCTCCCTGGAGTGCCACCTTGTGTCTGGTCCTTGTAGTAGGAAAAAGAAAATGACTTTTCACAAAAGAATACTGCCTATTCCCAAAGCATCACTTTTTCAATTAATAGCTGGGATTTACTCTCAACTATTCATTTTTCTTTTTGATGAATTTTAATGGTGTAAGACAGATAGATGCTTTGCAAACTGATAAAGATAAAAGAAAAAATAATCAGGACTGAAGGTCAGGCTCTCTATCCAAACTCTTTCCTAGACAGAAGGGGAAAAAAAAAAAGAATTCCTAGACCGTATATTCCTTTATCCCTATTGGGAACACAAAGATTCCTTCTGGCAGGGTGGGATTCTCCTCCACATTTTCCACTTTGCTTTCCTTTCAGATGGAAATATATATCAAAACTATTTTCTTTCCCTTTCAGATCTCAGGATGTTTCCATAGAATTAGGATGGGTCCCAAGCAAGATTAAAAAGCTTACTATTCCTCTTCTGATGCTTCATGATGGGTAAGAAGTTTGGAGTTTGGGCCTTCTGGGTATCTAAAAGAACTGGAGATTCTTAGCATAGGGAAAGAAGGATTTAGAAGGGCCTTCATAATTCTGTCCGAGGTATCAAGTGAATGACCTTTGTCTCAGGGATGGAAGATTAGACTTATTCTCGTTCTGTGATGAAAAGCCTAAAGACAATGGAGAGATTTGCAAAGGCAGATTTCTGCTTAATATGAAGAAACACTTCCTGCTAAGCAGGCTGCCCCAAATGGGAGAGTCTTCTTCTGTTATGAGACAGGGTCTTCCCTCCCACTGGAGGCCTTCACTTTTCAAAGACATTGTGAAGGGAATTCTTAGTCCTTAGGGAAGATTCTGACTTGATGCTCCATTCAGGTCCCTTTCAATTCTGAGATTCTGCTTTTGTCTGTCCTCTGTCAAAACTATGCTGTGCTCCTTTCCTTCAGGGCTCTGTGTTCTCTCTGCTGGGAGTAACAATCTAATGGAATCATTCTGTTAGAAGGGGTCTCAAGAGCCAGCTTCCCAAACCAAGAGACTGTCCCTGAAACAGACCTGATCTTAAGAGAAGCCACAACTCAAAGGAGATTTATCAAGTGCCTTACACGGGTCAGGTATTGTAGGAGGCTTTGGAGACGATGGCTCTGGGCATTCTCTCTGCCTGTCCCCCTGCCTATGATGCTCTTCTTCCTCCACTCCAACTATTGACCTCCCTGCTTCCTTTAATCCCAACTAAAATCCTGCCTTTTAAAGCAAGCCTCCATCATTCCCTCCATTCCAGTGCTTTCCCTCTTTTAATGATTCACTAATTATCCTATATGTAGCTTGATTTGTATACATTTGTTTGCATGTTGTCTACCCCCTTAGAATGTAAGCTTCTTGAAGGTAGGGTCTGTGGTTTCATGTGTGTGTGTGTGTGTGTGTGTGTGTGTGTGTGTGTTTTATTTTGTCTCTTTTTGTATTCCCAAAGCTTAGCACAGTTTTCAGCACGCAGTAGGCATTTAATAAATGTTGATTGATTTATTGATGGATGTGAAGAAATATACCTAACAGTCCCTTCCCACAAGGAACACGCATTTACCAGGGAGGGAAACAACATAGATACAAATTAAGATAGATATAATATAGGGAGAATAAATAGAGAGCCATCGAGGATGTATGGGATGGAGAGTATTAACAATGCAGGGATGAGGAAAAGCCTCCTGTAGATGGGAGTGCCTGAGATGGACTCTGAAGGAAGCTAGAGCTTCTAAGACACTGAGTGGAGTAGGGAGAATATTCCAACCAGGGAAGGCAGAAGGAAGAGATGGATGGTCATGGTAGAGGTGTAAGGAGGCTACTATGAAGAGCATATGAAGGGGACTAATATGACATTCATCTAAAAAGAGGTATTGGAACCAGATTGCGGATGATTCTAAATGTAAGACAAAGATCTTTGCATTTTATCATAGAAGCAATAGGGAACCACCAGAGATTAAGTAGGCCATTTGCCTGGTTGGAACTAATCTCTTGATTTTTCTGGGCTGTTGTTTGAATGGATCTCTCTCCTTACCAAAGAACATATTTACACATTAATGAGGATGTTCAAGACTTTAATACTAAAGAATGGGAATTTCAGGTGCTAGTACGGGAGAAAGATTTAGAAAGTGAGGTCATTTGATGTCTCTCTTTTGCAGTCAGTGACATCTTGGTAGAGTGAGAAGAAGGTTACATTTGGAATTAGGAGTTGGGACATATCTTGATTTGAACATTTAGTAAGTATATAATTGTGGACAAGTCATAAAACTTCTCAGCCTCAGTTTACTCATCTGGAAAATAAAGACCAATGCCTGCTTCCTAGGCATCTGAACAAAGCTCTTTGCAAAAAGCTTAGTTGTTATCTGGTTGTTTCTCAGCTGTGCCTGGCTCTTCATGACCCCATTTGAGGTTTTCTTGGCAAAGGTACTATAGTGGTTTGCCATTTCTTTCTCCAGCTCATTTTATGAGGATGATGGAATAATGGGATGATTGGATGAAAGGATGAGGAAACTGAGGCAAGCAGGGTTAAGTGACTTGCCCAGGGTCACAAATCTAGTAAGTATCTGAGTCTGGATTTGAACCCAGGTCTTCCTGACTCCAGGCCCAGCACTCTAACCACTGTGTCACCTAACTGCCCTTGTAAAAGGTACTAGTGTATAAATGTGAGAGATATTATTTGAGTAACAAAGGCAGCTACCTACTCTGACAATGGAGAGAGAGTCAATGGGATATGTTGTGGTAGGAAGGGCATAGATAGCATTTATTCTGCTTAAGGAAAAGCAGTCTGAGAGATGAAGGAGTAGATATTCTGAGTAATTGGTTTAAATCCGGCTCTTAGAACAATTGCAAACTGAAAGTCTATCCAAGCAGAAGAGACGATTGTGCATGTACAAAATTAAGCAATACTATATTTAGAGCTGGAAGAAACATTAAAGGCCATCCAGTGCCAACTCCTTCATTTTACAGATGAGAAAACTGAAGTCCAGAGAGGTTAAGGGACTTGCTTTAGGTCACATATCCAATAAGTGGTAGTCAGGATTCAGTTCCATACCCTCTTCACTTACCACCAGGTTATGCTCCCCCAAACTTCTCCTACATGCCCCAGGAAACTCTTCATCTTGGAAGATTTCAGGCTTAGAATTCTCACCTTGGAAGCACCTTCTGCTCCTGGGCAGAGGCCCCTATTTCTGATTGGATGATTCCTCCCAGAATCTTCATTTAGTGCTAGACATAGCTAACCATCTCATCCTTTCTCACTAAGCTATATTCCTTTGACCTTATGATCCTGGCTGGGTACCTTATCCTTCTCCACCATGATTTTTAGCTCCCTTTTATATGTTCTCTTCCTCATTAAAATGTAACCTCTTTGAGAACTGAGTCTGTCTTTATTTTTTGCTTGAATAAACATTTCCAGTCCTTAGCCCTGTCTTTGGCACATTGTGCAGTGTTTTGGTTTGTCCCTTGTTAATTCAAAATCCAGAGATCATGCCACTGCACCATCTTGCTTCTGATGACATTCTAGTATTTGTTGTTGAGATTAGAGAGCCAGCACAATGTGGTAGAATAAACCCTGGATTGGGAGCCAAGAGAGGTTTATTCTCTTTATTATTAAGAGCTAATTATCTAACCTTGGGCAGATTACTTCAGTGCTCTAGCTCACGGTTTTCACCTCTCCCTAAATGGTGGGTTGAATTGGATGATGAGAGCAAGTTGGTCTTGTTGTTATTCTTTACACAAGTACATGATAGATCTCTCTCTGTGCCTTTGCAAGGACCATCCTTATACCTAGAGTTTTCTCCTTTCTCCTTTCTGTCTCAAATGATCTTTACTCCAAGATTCAACCAAAGTGCTACCTTCTCTAGGAAGGATTTCCTGATCCCACTGAGAGATCCCTCTCTCTCCTAAACTATCTTGCATTTATTCTACATATCTTCATATAGATACATGTTGTCTCCACCAATAGGATGTAAGATCCTTGAGAGCAGGAATTTCTTCATTTTATCTTTGGTTCCCCAAAAGCTAGAACAATTTCTGGCACAAAATAGGCACTTATTGTCATCAGCACACATCTATTCATTTTTTACCACGTAGTAAGTATTAAGAAAGGCAAAAAGAGCATCCCTGCCCTGAAAGAGATCACATTTGAACACATGAGACAATATGCAGAATATGTCTGTATGTATATATAAGACATATACAGTGTAATTGGAAGCTCACCTCAAAGGGAAGACTACCTGTGGGAGGGGCAAAGGGTTGCAGATGGTGAGACTTGAGCTGAGTACTGAAGGAAGCCAAGAATGCCTGGAGGCAGAAGTAAGGAGGGAGAACATTGCAGGTATCAGGGATAAAATGAAAAGTCATGGAACTGGGAGGTAGAATGTCATGCAAGAGGGTCAGCAAGGGGACCAGTGGTCCTGGGCTATAGAATAGGCAAAGGGGAATAAAGAAAACTGGAAAAGGAAAGGAGAGACCAAGTTGTAAAAGGCTTTGAATGTCAAACAGAAGATTTTATATTTGATCTTGGGGGTAAAAGAGAACCACCAGAATTTAGTGGTGGCATGGTCAGACCTGAACTTTAAGAAGATTACTTTGACTGATGATCAAAAGACAGACTAGAATAGTGAGAGACATCAAGCAGTGTAAGCAGAGAGATCAACCAGAAGTCTAATGTAATAGTTCAGGTATCAGGTGATGAGGGTTTGCACTAGCGTGGTGGAAATGTCAGAGGAAGGAAGGGAACATATATAAGATAGGTGGTAAAGGCAGAAACAAGACTTGGCAACAGATTGAGCATGGTGGGGGGAGGATTGCATGTGGGGAGTCATAGATGATATCAAGTTTACAAGCTTGGGGGACTGCAGGAGTGGTGATGCCCTCATCATTAACTGGGAAGTTTGGAAGAGAGGAAGAAAGTTTGGGAAGAAAGTCAATGAGTTCTGTTTGGGGTATGTTGATTTTGAGATACACATGGTTGGAGATGTCTAGTAGGAAGTTGGTGACATGAAATTGGAGTTCAGGAGAGAGGTTAGGATTTGCTTGTTGATTGATCAACCCCTTTCAGCTTTAACATTCTATTTTCTAAAATCTTTTTCAGTTCTGATATTCTGCAATTATACATGAAATGAGAGAGATGAAGTGATTTGCTTAGAGAAACATAGGAAGGAAGTGTCAAAGGAAGACTTTGAACCTGGGTCTTTCCTCAGTCCAGTTGCTGTGCTCTCTCTACCATGGTGCTTGTCTGTTATAAAGTGGCAGTGATTACAGAAGTTTCATTTCTCTGGGTGATGGTGCAGTAACCATCTGAGATGTCCATCTAGGGACATTTCTTTGTGTTTATTTAAGAGATTACAATGCTCTTTTCTCTCATTGGCCATTTTTTCCCCTTTGAATCACATCAACATTTCATTAGCCTAGACCAAAGTGGGATGGGTGGGGGGGAATATTACTATGAAAACTGTCAGGAGAAATCAGAGGAAATGTTTGTTTACTGATCTATTCAGGCTTCATCATTTAGCCCTGGCTCCTTTGAAAAGAGCCTGCAGTGGAAAGGGGATCTCATTTACTAAACAAACTGTCCAGTAGCATAAATAAGCCATTTGGGGTTCTTTTAAATTGGGATTCACATGACACCAGATCCTTGAATCACCAATAAAAGAACACAGCTGCTCCCTTGCTACTCTCTTCTCAGTATGAGCCATGAAGTAATATTCAATCCACACTGCTTTAAAACCAATCCAATTTTCTTCAGGAGTCTGGCACAGAGCCAAAGCTCCAGGATGGCTCCCAGGCCATCCACTTCTCTTCTCCCAGAGGCTTGGGGGCCTGTGACAGCACATATGTTGTACTGTAAGGGGAGCCTCGGAGGCATGAGTCAGGGAATGAATGAAAACCATGTATGAAAACCATGTGAGATGACTTTGTAGGTTTAAACCGTTCTGTACCTAAATGCCATCCCATTCATACTTGTCAGAGGTGCTGACACCTCAATTAACTGATTTGGGCAAATGCAAGGAAAGTCTTGTTAAATGTAAATGTTATCTAGAGAAAGAATACCTTAACCCATTGTCAATACTTAACACTCAATATAAATGAATGTATTAGGTTAATTAACCAGTAAGGCTCAGAGGGAAGAGGGCTCAATGATCTAAGGGAAGACTCATCAAAGTAGAGGTACAGAGAATCTGCCAGTCCTTCATAATCCAGTCAATCAACCAACATGCACTATTAAGGCACCAAGCACTGGGAATACAAAAACAGAAATGAAACAGTCTTTGCCCGTGAAGAGCTTATAACTTATCTGAGGGAAAAGCATGTATACATCAATCAATCACTAGGCAATTATTAAGTACCTATTCATGTCCCAGGTGATATGTTAGGTGGTGGAGCTACAAAGACAAAAATGAAACAGTTCCTGCCTTCAAGCAGCTTATACTTTTTCAGGGGAAACAACCTGTAGAAATTTAAATGGAAAATGTGTTCAATGTAAATATGAGATTAGGCGTGGGATGGTGAGGGACAGAAAGGTACTAGCCGCTGGGAGATGAGGAAATACTTATATAGGAGAGAGATAGCACTTGACCTGAGCTTTCATGGAGTCTAAGAGGTAGAGATGATAGAGTGGGCATAGAGCAGAAAGATAGACTCTTATGTGTAAGGGACAGGAGGTAGGTCAATAAAGTGGGACCAAAGTCTTTCTAAAGGGCAGCACCATGTAATTGGACAGCTTCAAATAGCCAGCAAAGTGGTCTTCCTAAAGCACCATGATAGTCAAATCACACTCTACTCAAAAACCTTCAGTGTTTCCATTATGTTCTACCAAATATTGATGCTAGCATTGAGGACCCTCTAAAACAGCGGTTCTCAACCTAGTTCCTAATGCTGCGACCCTTTAATACTCTTATGTGAGTGTATCTGCATGTGGGCGGACCCACCTGGAGATGAATAAAGGAGCAGTGTCTCGGTTCCTAAGACTATCAGATCTATAGGATCTGGGAGGGGAACAAAGAATGATCAGCTTTGCCCCTTCCCCCAAATAGATGCCCCAGCCAGTATTCACCAGTGGGAGGAGGGGCCAGTACGGCAGAAGGATGTTCCAGGGTGAGAAGGCCCCAGGTGCTGAGAGAAGTTTCAGAATGAGAAGGCAGCTGAGACAAGTTTGGGAACTTTCCCACCCTCTCCCATCTGTCTTTTCTCACACCCTTCTCTCACCTCTTACCTCCCATCAATATGCTTTGAATAGACTCTTTTCTCTTTTCGAGCTCTGTTACTAACAGCTTTAAGATTTTCAAAATTCTTTACATAAATGTTCTCATTTGATCAATAAACAAATAATTATGAAATACCTGCTGTTAGCCAGTACTGTACTGTATAGTGCCAGACCCTGTACTAACTACTGGGGACAGTTACAAAGCAAAAAACTAAGTAGTCTCTGTCTTCAAGGAGCTTATACTCTAATGGGAGAGATATGTCCTTATGTAAATCATTTATTTATTATCACATATGTGATTCATATATATGATTCATATATATATTCACATATGAATCATAATATATTCAAAGTAGTTTTTAGAAGGGGCTACATTAACAGCTGAAGGGTTTAAGAAAAGCTTCAAGTAGTAGATAGCATTTAAGCTGAGTTCTGAAAGAATCCAGGGATTTCAAAAGGCAGAAGTGCCAAAGGAATTCTTTCCAACATGGGAGGCAGCCAGTATAAAGTCACAGAGACAGAAAATGGAACATTCTGTGTCGGGAACAGCAAGTAGGTCAGTATAGCTGCATAAAAGAGTGTATGGAAAGAAGTCCTAGGAGACTGGCCAACGAGCCCAGTCTCTATGAGTATGCACAGTGTGCCACTGAGGGACTACCCGCATGGAAGATGCTAGGAAACCTACTTGTGGGAGAGTTGTGATAATATATGATGGAAGTGCCTTGTGTAGATATTTTATAACGAGTTTTAGTCTTCTAACTCAATAATGAATAAGAGACTTGATTTGCTGAAGTTGTGGATATGGAACTAGGAGCTCAGGGGGAACATTCCAAAGTATTTACCTCTCCAAAGTCCTTCATCTCTCTCGGTTTGACTTGTTTTTGGCTGACTTATTTCTGGTCAATTTGTATCCCTAGCACTTGTTGAACAATTTACGGTACCTCGTAAGAGACAAAGCTGTAAGGGGGGTTGGGGTGGGAAGGAGGGAGGATTCTCATGTCCTATCTCCAACTAAGGGCAATGAGAGGTGGCAGAGATGCTGCATTCAGACATGAATTTGAGATCTATGTAAGTAGAAACTACATAGGTCTGACCGTACTCTCCCCAAAGAGTGAGAAGTTAAAAGGGAGAATATGATCCCGTGATGTTGGGAGGGAGGGTTAGATATACTTTTGTTCTTGCTATGTACTCAATCCCCTTGAAATATGCATATTAGCTTGTTAAATGAAACTAAAAGCTAAGAGTTGGGAGGCACCATATGAGAATGTGGGCTTTAGCCTCTTGGGGAAAGTAATAAGCATTTATTTAGTACCTAATATATACCAAACATTGTGCTAAGCACTTTTATGACTATTTCCTCATTAGAAGTATCATTACAAATATACCCAACCCCCTAAGGAGTATGTCTAGAGCTCTGACGGAGCAATGTAGCCATGATCCCTCAAGGTGAGCAAGACTAGAGCGCTTCCTCTGTGTTTAAGAAGCCTGAAAACGTAGGAAGGAGCCAGGATGTGAAGACATATATTTAATTCGTTAGCTAATAGAGGATAAACTGATGTTTATAAATGGGAAGGAAGGCATGTTCAGACTGTATTTGTAGTTAAATCACCTTGGCAACTGTATGGAGAATGGATGAAGCAAAGAAAGGCTTGATGTAGGGACAACAAATGGGATCCTATTGTAATAGCCCAGGTAAGAGGTGATAAAAACATGAACTAGGACGGTAGATTGTGAGTGGATAGTATGAGACTTATTTGAGAGATGCTGTGGAAGTAGAAACATTTGATTTGGTAATTGGATATGTGGGCTGAGTGAGTGAGAAGTCTAGTGTATTGCTAAAGTTATGCCCTGACTACTTAGAAGCATGGTAGTGTCCTCTACAGTAATAAAAAAAAAAGTTCAGAAGAGAATGGATTTGGGGACAAAATGTGAGTTGTCTTTTGGTTATGTTGAGCTCAGATTATCTATGGAATATCTAGTTCAAAATAGCCAATAAATACTTGGTTAATTCATAATGAGGAATTGGAGCCCAGGAGAGATACTAGGTTTGCATCCATAGTTTTGGGAAGTCATTTTCACAGAGATTACATTTGAATTCATGGAAGCTGATGAGTTTACCAAGTGAGAGTATAGAAAGGAAAGAGAAGAAGACCCAGGACAGAGCACTGTACTACACCCAAATTTAGTAGGCATGAGATGGATGATGAATCAGCAAAGGTGAATGATGTTAGAAGAGATCAGTGTCACAACATCCTGGAATGGAGTAGGTGCTGAACAAAATAAAAACAAACAAACAAACCTGCCAAGAGGTCAAGAAGGATGAGGATTGAGAAGAGACCATTTGATTATGGTTGGTCAAGTCAATAAACATCTGTTAAGTGCCTACTATATGCCAGACATTATGCCAAGCACTGGGGTTCAAATATGGGGAAAAAATAAGTCCCTGCCCTCAAGGAATATACGATCTAAAGGAGAATGGCAACACATAAGAAAGGAAGCTGAAAAATGGCAAGGGTTAGAGAAGACACCCTACATGAAGTGGGGCTTGATGGAGAAGTCCAAAGAAGTACATTTGAGTATAAATGGGAGATGACTAGCCTGAGCACCCTCCTTAAATAGATGTATTGGAAAGGGCTCTCCATTTCACATTCTGATCAAAGAAGTCCCAGGACAGAAAGTAAATTGCCATTTTATTTGGTAATTAAGAGATGATTAGTCACTTTGGAAAGGGAAATTCCAGTGGAATGATTAAGGTGAAAGTCAGATTTCAAGGGCTTAAAAGAGAGTGAGAGGAGAGGAAGTATAAATACCAAGTAGAAAGTCTTAAGGATGTTGGCTAAGAAAGGGAGATCTAGGATGATATATGGACAGTAGGATCTAGCAAGGATTTTTTTTTAAAGAATGGGGGAACTTTGTTATTTTTGTAGACAGCAGGAAAGGAACTAGTAGATAAAGAAAGACTGAAGAATAAAGACAAGGGAGGATAATAAGGGGAAATTTGAAAGAGGTGGGAGAGAATAGCATCAAGGGTACAGATAAAGGTCTTGATCTTGGAGGGGAGAAGGACACCTCTTCATCAGAGCCTGGAAAAAAGAAATAAATGATAGGGGGTAAGGCCAAGAGGTTATGAGATAAAACAGGGAAGAGAATGGACACTCAGGGAATGGTTTTAATCCTCATAACAGCCCTAGGTGTTGAAAGTATAATTATTTTAATCTCCATTTGGCCAAGAAAACTGAGGACTATACAGTTATGGCTCATCAAATGGCCAGTAAGTAAGGCAGGATTCAAAGCCAAATCTTCCTCACTATAGGTATGGTACTATCCCAACTACCACCACCACTCCTACCACTTCTAGATCTATTCCCCTTTATGGAGCCTGCAACATGATCAAATTAACTTTGCCATTGTCCCTGAATGATGTATGTGTCAGATTTCCCCCAGAAACTTCTACCCTTATCCATCCAATTTCTCTACCAAAGTGAACTTCCCTGGCTACTCCTCCTACATATCTACTGATTCTCCCAATAGAATGTAAACTCTATAATGGCAGGGGCTATCTTTGGTATCCCCAGCACTATATACAGTATTCAATACATACTAAATACTTAATAAATGCCTTTTCATTCCTTCATTTATGCATCATGCTGTCACTCAACTGTTGAAATTCCTCACTATCTTCAAGATCCAACTAAAATCTCACCTCTAGTGAAGTCTCCCCAGACATAGCCAGGTGAAACTGACCTTTCCTTGCTCAAATTTCTCAAAGTACTTTGCCTGATCATCCTTTGGCCCTAAAACATCTTCCCCCTTAATTTCCCAATGAAATTTTAAGTTTCTTAAAGTCAGAGACTGTGCCTTTATCTGTCTTTCTTTTCCTTTTCATTTTTTTTGTATTTCAGTGCCTAATAAATAGTATGCATTAATGGATAAGTTTTTGTTAAGTTGTTGAGTTAATGAAGACACTGGACACCATGGAGAAGTATAAAAAAGTAAAATAAGAAAAAAAAAAGTGAGGACGCTGGGTTGGGGAATGAGGAAAAATGGAGGATCTGAAACCTGTAATAAGATCAAAAAATTTACTTATTTGAAATAAGTTGCCCTGTTATGGGAAAATGCTTTAGACAGGGACAAATTCTGTGGCCTTCTCAAAGTTGAGTTACCTTCCAATCAGTATGGAATCCATGGAGGCCAGAAGATAAGGCATCCAGAAACCTGGGTTTCAGTCTCAACTTGACCAGTATTTCTCTATGTCCCTACCTTCTCTCATCTTTATTTTCCTCTCAAATGAGTAGATATGCTAACATAACAAAAGGAGCAATACAAAAAGGATGATAAAGATATATTTTTGTGCAGAATGTTCTGTGAAGTTCCTGGAACTCTTTGGCAGTATCGACTGGATGCAAGGTACTATAATTTTGGTCAATGCCTCCTGTCTCTTTGTCCAAACCCAACCCCAGATACATGCCTTTAACCAAGAAAAATATCCTAACTACAGTGAGGATGAGAGGGAAGAAGTATCCTCTATTACTAGAACCTCAGGCTGCAAGTGACCTTAGAGATCTTAATTTTATAGATGAAGAAAACGAGGTCCAGGGAAGGGAATGAGGCTCCAACTCACACATTAATTACAGAGCCCTGGATCTGAATCCTAGCACTCTGAGAACCAATCCAGTTGTTCTTCATCCCTTTCCCACTCCAACATTTTGTCCATCACCTGGAGTTAATGTTATCATGGGAATAAACTGGAGACTCCATTAAAGACATTCTTGTCTACACACAAACCATTTGAATACCTCCTCTTATTCTCTAAGCCTCTTTATACCCAACAGAACCCACCTCATGGTGGTAAAAAACCTTGGGTTATAAGCAGGCTATGTTAGATAATTCCTACATAACCTAACATTATAAATCAGGCCTTCACACTGATCGTGCCTTTGGGGTACACTGTCATGACCTGGGAAAGGAAGTCCCTGGCTATTTCAGAGGTTGCAGCTGTCAGAATCATTAGTCTATCCTTGGCCAGCCAATGTGGCCAACACTTTTAAGAGGCACCCAATGTTAAAGGAATTGCAGAGAGCTGGCTGGTCTCTTTGTTTCATTTGGGGAATGAGTCATAGGATTATAAGATTTAAAGCTGTGGAAGGAACCTTGGAGATCACCTCGTTCTGGACACACTTGACAACTCACCCTTTGGGAAAGTAACAAGAAAGGACTAGAGGAGCTGATTTAGAGGGAGGGCTTAGCAGTACTGAGTCAGTGTGGCTTGTTTGAGCTATGACTAAGGTAGCCAGGATGATAGATGGAAGTGTCCAAAGTACCAGGCAAAGGGAAGAATTATTTTGTCTAATACATGAGTGGATGGTGAAGAGTCACATATTTATGGAAGGTAAAGTATAGACTGACTGTTATGAAAAGAGAAACTATTTAAAGGAGGCAGCCTGGAACAGTAGAGGAGTACTGATCCTGATCCAGATCCTGGCTTTACTAACTATAGAACCATGAGCAAGATACTTAACTTACCTGCGTCTCAGTTTCCTCATGTATAAAGTGAGAGGATTGGGCTAAATGGACCCTTTCATCTCTAGATAAAAGATCCTATGATTCATCTGGAATTAAGGTGGACTTTATTAAAGGGAAAGGTAAAAAAAAACAATTGACAAGATTAGTATGAATAAATGGCCTGTGTCTGTTGGACTTCTTCATTGTTGCACCTAAGTAGCTATGTGGAATAGCAGATACAGTACTGGGTCTGAAGTCAGGAAGACCTGAGTTCAAATTTGGTCCCAGACATTTAATAGTCGGGTGACCTTGGGCAAGTCACTTGACCTAGTTTGCCTGAGTTTCCTCATCTGTAAAATAAGCTGGAGAAGGAAATGGCAAACCACTCTTGATATCTTTGTCAAGAAAACCCCACATAGGATCACAAAGAGTCAGACAGTGCTGAAAAAAAAAACAAAAACTGAATGACAATTATAGCACCCATATTCAGTCCTGAGGGGACCTATGTATGACCTTGCTGCGAAAACTTGACTAATTTACTCTGAAATCAATGAGATAAAGTCCATTAAGGGTATTCTATTATTTAGAGTAACCAAAGAGCAAATTATGTAGCTATGGTGATCTTAGTCAACTCCCTTTACTTTTCAGGGTTTCTATTTTCTTATTTATGAAACAAGAGGTTTAAAATGAGAGAATTCCTGAAGGGCTCATCTTGCCCTTATATTCTGTATCCTGTGGTAACTTTAAGATGCCATATTTTGTGGTCTTAGGCCACTTCTAGCTTAAAAATTCTATGTCCTAACAGTACATTTTGGTTTTCCTAGAAGCAGCTAGGTAGTTCAGTTGTAAAAATCACTTTACCTCTTTCTGCCTCAGTTTCCTCAACTAATATTTGGAAATCAAAGTAGCACCTACCTTCCCTTGTTGTGAGGATCACATAAGATAATATATTTAAAGTGCTTAGCACAGTGACTGGCACATATTAACCACTTAATAAATGTTTGCTTCCTTCCTTCTGTTTTTAATATTCTTCAGGTTTATAATTTTACAATGGACAAGTCAAGATTACTCACTTCTTTCCTTTGTTTCAAGAATATTCCTTCCTCCAACCCCACACACCCCTAACCTATGTAAGTCCTTTTTATATTCCCAGGACCTTTTAAAAGTAAAAATATTTTCCTATGCCAGTTGTACTCCCCCTAGGACATCATAGCTTTCCCATAGAGAAGGATCTAGTTAATGAGTACTTTTCATCTGAGGCTAGCAATTTGGATGCACAATTTGTTTATATCAGGACATTCTTTCTTTGTTCCTGATGTATCAGAGAAGATCAGCCAGGCCCAGTTTATACAATCCTATTATTTAAGTTTTAGTAAGAACTTTAGATATTATCTAGACCAACCTCCTTGTTTTATACTGTATTTTTAAAAGATTTTTTTAAATGAACAGAAATCATATTTTTCATCTCTCAAAACCTCCTCCCCAATGGAAAAAAAAAAGAAAAGAAAAACAAATCTCTTGAAACAAATATGTGTAGTCAGGAAAAAATACCTTCATTGGCCATGCTCAGAAAATATGTCTCATTCTGCACCTTAAGTCCAATATGTCTCTGTCAAGAGATTGATACCATGAGCCATCATTGGTCCTCTGGAACTACGGATGGCTATTGCCTTAATCACAGTTCTTAAAGCGTTCAAAGTTATTTGTCGTTATGGTAGTTTTTTGTTGTGAAAATTATTCTACTGGTTCTGTTCATTTCATTCTTCATCAGCTTAAAAAGTCTTCAGAATTGTCCATTTTTATAATATTGATATAATAATGTAAATTGTTTTTTCTGGTTCTACTCATTTACCTCAACATCAGTTCATACATGTTTTTTCCAGTTTTCTTTGGAATTATCTATTTCTTATAGCAAAATAGTTTGCCACATTTCCATGGCACAATTTGTTTACCCATTTTCTACTTAATGGGCATCCCTTAATTTCCCTTTTTGTTTGTTTCCTTGTTTTAGTTTGGTTTAGACCATAACAAAAAGAGCTGGTATAAATGTCTAAAAATATAGGAACTTTTATCTTATATTTCTTTTGGGTATAAGTCTAGCAGTGGGATGTCTAAGTCAAAGGGAATGCCCTCTCTGGTAACTTTTTGTATATAATCCTGAACTGTTTTTCAGAATGATTGAACCTATAAACAGGACCACTAACACAGTGTGAATATACCTATTTTCCCACAGCCACTCCAATATTTATAATTTTCCATTTTTGTCATCTTTGCTAATCTGATGAATAGGAAGTGGAAGCTCAGAATTACTTTGATGTGCATTTATCTAATTGTAAGTGTCTGGGAACAATTGTTCCCTTATTTCTATAAATAGCCTGAATTTTTCACCTGGAGAACAACCAGTTTACATCCATAGACCATTTATCTGTTAGGGAATGGTTATTATTCATCTGAATTTGAATAATTTCTTTATGTATCTTGGAAATGAGACCTTCCTTTATCAGAAAAAAATGTGGTAAAGATTTACACCAGTTAATTATTTTTGTTTTAATCTTAGCTTTTTTAGATTTGTTTGTGAAAAAAAACCCTCTTTAATTCAACATAATTAAATTCATCCATTTTATCTTCTACAATCCCTTTTATTCCTTGTCTCACACTTATTAGGTATGTAACAGATCAGGTGTTGGTTGTTTGGCTATTAATAGTTGGTTAAGGGGGACAGAGCCAAGATGGCAGCATAGAAGCAGAAAAATTCTGTAAGCTCCCCCACAACCACCTCAAATACCTATAAAATATGACTCTAAACAAATTTTAGAGCTAAAGAACCCACAAAGTGACAGATAGAAACAAATCTCCTGCTGAAGGCAGCCTGGCAGGCCAACAGGAAGGGTCCATCACACCATGCTAGGAAGAGAGCACAGTTCCACTTGAGCCATGTGGTTTTAGCCTCAGGGTCGCCCCCGAACAGCTGGAGCAGACTTCAGGAGAATGAATCACCAGCAGCTGTGGTGGTTTCCAGACATATCAACCACACCAAAGACAAAGTAAAAGGTCAGTGTGGACCTCTGTGAAATATTTCATTGGAAAAACCACTGACCTGGAAAATAGATCCAGGAAAGAGAATTTTAAAATTATTGGACTACCTGAAAGCCATGATCAAAAAAAGAACCTAGAACTCATCCTTCAAGAAATTCTCAAGGAAAATTGCCCTGATATTTTAGAACCAGGGGGCAAAATAGAGGTTGAAAGAATTCACTGGTCACCTCTCGAAAAAGATCCCAAAAAGAAAACTTAGAGGAATATTATAGCCAAATTCCAGAGTTCCCAGGTCAAGAACAAAATATTGCAAGCAGCCAAGAAGAAGTAATTTGAATATTGTGGTAACACAATCAGGATAACACAAGACCTAGCAGCTTCTACATTAAGGAACTGAAGGGCTTGGGATATCATATTCCAGAGGTCAAAGCAACTAGGATTAAAATCCATAATCACCTATCCAGCAAAACTGAGTGTAATGTTTAGGGGAAAATATGATAATTCAATTAAATAGTGGACTTTCAAACATTCTTGATGAAAAAAAACAGAGTTGAATAGAAAATTTGACGTTCAAATACAAGAAGCATGAGAAGGTAAACGGAAAAAAAAAACCATAAAGAACTTATTAAAATTGAACTATTTCCATTCCTACATGGAAAAATGAAAATTGTGACTTTTGAAACTTTTCTCAGTATGAGGATAGTTGAAGGGAATATAAATAGATATGTTTACATGCATATATGTGTTTATAAAGGAGGGTTTATGTGCAGATAAATATATAAGTGAGTGTGTGTATATACGTGTACATGTATACATAGACAGAGGGCACAGGATCAGTTGAATAGGAAGGGATGATATCTAAAAAATAAAATCAAGAGGTGAGAGAGGAATATAATGAGAAGAGATAGGGAGAGACAGAATAGGGTATATCATCTCATATAAAAGAGGCAAGAGAAAACTGTTACAATGGAGGGGAAGAACAGGAAGGCAAAAGGGAATGGGTCAATGTTACTCTCATTGAATTTGGCTTAAGAGGGGAACAACATACACACTAAATTGGGTATCTTACCCTATAAGAAAGTAGGAAGGAAGGGGATAAGTAGGGGATGATACATGGAAGGGCAGATTGGGGTAGAGGGTAGATAGAAGCAAACACTTTTGAAAAGGGACAGGGTCAAAGGAGAAAGTTGGGGAGAAAATTTGTAACTCAAAATCTTGTAGAAATGAATGTTGTAAACTAAAAATAAACAAAAAAATAATTTAATAAAAAATAGTTGGTTGATTATATCATAGTCATTAATATTTAGTTAATTGTAAACTGGGCATGCTATAGCACACCTCTGTGCATTTGTATAAGTTCTATGCTATGCTGGCAATGCATTCCTTCCTCATCTCTGCCTCACAGAATCCTTATAACCTACTCCATTAAGCCTTACGTGACTCTTGCCCATAACTGTTAATGTTCCCTCCTTAATCAAATTACCTTGTGTTTATTTATTTTTATATGTATTGTCTCCTACCTTCAGGCAAGAGAAATATAAGTTCTTTAAGGACATAGACTGTCTCATTTTTGTATCCTCTCCCCCAAGTAGAGTGTACTCCTTAATTTTTTTTTCTTTTAAAAATCTATTTATATTTCATTAAATATTTCCCAATTACATTTTAAAATTTTAACATTCCAGGGCAGCTAGGTGGTACAGTGAATAGAGCACTAGACCTGGAGTCAGGAGTACCTGAGTTCAAATCCAGCCTCAGACACTTGACACACTTACTAGCCATGTGACCTTGGGCAAGTCATTTAACCCTGATTGCCCTGCCTTTCCCCCCTTCAAAAAAGCAAAAAAAAAAAAAATTAACT
>CM053585.1:251723605-251769363 GCA_028646515.1 Pseudochirops corinnae | reverse complement strand
ATTTGAATTTCTTCTTTCTATTTCAACCAAAGTCTCTATTTCATTTTTGTAGGAGATTAACTTTGATACAGTTATGGATAGACAATCTTATTAGTTTGTGGAAAGTGTTCTAGATTGTTGGTATTGGGAAGTGGTTCAAGAAGATGGACAGTCAAAGCAATGAATGATCAAACTGTACCAAAAAAAACCAACAACAACAACAACAAAAAGTGCCTTCACTTATAAATATTGTAATCCATCCAGGTCTTATGGCTGTCATGCACATGTTCTTTCATAGATTCCCCACAGAGTTCCTATGAAAGTCCTGGAGGTCTTCCTCTAGTCTTATAAATGAGAACAAGGAACTTGAGAGCAAGAGAGGGAGAGGGTCAGACTTAAGCTTTAGGAATTCAGATTTGGTAGCTCTGTGGAGGTCAGATTGGAAAAGCACCAGAGGTTTGAGGTGAGGAGAACACAAGATTATTGGAAAAATCCAGATGAGAGATGGTAAGTTTCTGAAGTAGTCTGTTTACATCTTACCCCCCTCCTAGACCACCCTTGAAGGCAAGGACCATGGTTTCTCTCTGTTTTGTCCGTTTTGTAATACTTACAGCACATAACACACTGCACAGCATATAGTAGGCACTTAATAAATGTTTGCTGAAGGAGTGGATGAATGAAGGCCATCTCTTGGGGACATGCAAAGCTTTGCCTAACCAGTCTCAAAAGAATGAGTTGGTTTATGGAGTTCTGAGGGTAGACATTTCCCATAAAATGTGAGCTAGGTTTATAGATTTAGAAAACAGTGACACCACCAGCAGCCAATTTCCCAAAACAGGCTGGATCTGAGTGTGATTTACTGGTAGCTGTGTAGAAATGAGCATTGCTGTCAGCTGTGAACTATTACAGAAGTAGAAAAGCTACCATGGTAAGAGGAAAGGAATTTAACTTCATTTAGTTAGCAGCAGCAGAGGGCATGAAGTAGATTGAGCTTGAAACTTTAAAAGGTTAAAAAAAAAAAGATTAAGTGATTCAACAGACCAAGACATACCTAAAGTCTTCCTAACCAAAGGAAATCCTAACCACATAGAAAGTGGAGATTTGGTGGTGGAGTTTGGGGAAAGTGTTTTAGACGTTGGTATTGGGAAGTGTTTCAGGAAGGTGGACAGCTGAAGAGATGAACAATCAAACTGTACCCAAAAAAAACCCCAAAGCAATAATGATAACAAAAAACACTGATCCCTGAGGTTGCAGGTGTATAATAAACTCATAGAAACCCTTCCCAAGACAAATAAAGCCTCTTCCCCTTTCCTTTTTCCACCTTTGAACTATAGAGGCAGCTAAGTAGCATTGGGTGATAGAGCCCTGGACTTGGAGTCAAGAAGATTTGTATTCAAGTTCTGCTCTAGACAGTTGCTGTCTTACCGTAAGCAAATTACTTAACCATTGGCTGCCTTAGTTACTTCAATTCTAAAATGATAATAATAGCACCCACCTTCCAGGGCTGTTGTGAGGATCACATCAATAGAAATGTTAACTTACAAATCAATTTTAGCGTGGTGCCTGGTGCATAGTAAATGTTTAATCGATTCTTGTTTCCTCCCTTCTCTTTTGGTCTTATTCTTTGCTGACTGACTACCCTTTATGAAATTCATCAGTCTTAGGCTTTAGGATGGGCCTTTGTAGTCATCTGGTTCAACCCCCAAAGAATGTAAGTGACTTGTCACAAGCAATCATTGCTAGAGATAGAATTCAAACCCAGATCCTTTAAACTGAGCCTCATACTCCTGAAGACTAGTGTCAATCCATCAAGAAGCATTTCTTAAGCACCTTCTGTTCTTTAAGCACCATGCTAAGTTTTGGAGGATACAAAGACAAAAGTTAAAGAGTTCCTCCCCTCGAGGGTTGCATACTCTATGGGGGAGACTCTATGTACATATATAAACTAAATAAAAATATAAAGAATAAATACCAAAAAAGCAATCTTCCCTCTGTAGGTCTCATAAAAATTTTTATGACCTTTAAGTACATACGCTCTGTTTTGTAGTAGTTATTTGTAGTGTGTGTGTGTGTGTGTGTGTGTGTGTGTGTGTGTGTGTGTGTGTGTTATGTCAGCTTGCAAGTTCTATGAGGGTGGTGATGGAGTCTTTATCTTCATTTGTGTATATTTCTCAGTTCCTAGCACAGTGCTCTCTGAACATATTAGATGTTTGCTAAATATTTTGTTGAATTGAACTATACTATCCAAGAGTGTCATTGGAGAGACTCAGGTACTTAGATTAAATTCCTCCCTCTTCTGTTTTCTACTTGCCTGACCTTGATTAAAACATGTAACTTCTCTTCAATGAAATGTCCTCATCTGTAAGGTGAAGGAGTGGAGTTAGGTATTCTCTAGGATTACTTTCAGCTCCAAACCCTAGGATCCTATGACTAGATCCCAGTTAAGGGAAAGAAACTCAGGGCAGGGAGATCAGCAAGAAAGAGAAGACAAGACAGACCATTAGCTAATCAGGGTTTACCAAAGGCTGAAATTGTTATTGTTATTATTGTTGCATGTAGCACCTAGTAGGGATCCAATAAATATTAAGGAAAGAACAAAGCTTTGTTATGGTGGAAGAAGCCTGGAGATAAGAATAAAGGGTCTTAGATGAAGGTTCTAAATTACCCAGCATAAGCCTCCCCTAATTTTCCAAGAGAAAAGAAGGACAATAAGTCAACAGAGTGTCTGCCACTGTTCACATATTGGAAGCAATGTGTAACATGGGAGGAGTGGGAGAGGATGACAGGAGAAGGTGCAGCATGCTTGACTGCTTGACAATTCCCATGTGAAAGATGCTGGGGAGCCTGTTTCCAAAAAATCATGAACATGGAATGGAAAGGCCTGACTTGGAGCATCAATAAACTCTTCTGTAATTCATTCTGGTCTGCTACCCATGTCTTGAAGAGATAAACTAATGCTTGGCTGTGGAGCTACAACTGGGGTATATTCAAAAGGTAATAACAGGACGGAGCATCTACCTCTTCCCTGGGTGGCCAGAATGCAGAAGCAAATGCTGGAAACCTCAGAGTAATGAGAGAGCCCTAAGACCTTTATCTCTCTGTACTGGGGCCTGTAGCCACGTGGCACATGAGCACATGTCCCTGCTGTTGTCTGTAGTCTTTTTCCTGCTTTTAGGTAAAGGACTTTTGGAGACACTTAGGACCCTATGGGCTTTAAAAAATAAGGATGACAAGTCCCCAGTGGTCTGACAGCCAGAGTCCATGCTGGTTTTTATAAGCAGCCAGCTCAGCAATGAGTCCCTGAGGTATAACCTGAGTCACACAGGCCAGGCATAACTGAGAGATTCATCTAGCAGCTAAGTCACACTGAGAAGTGACCTTGGTGGTGTCAGTGCTGTGTATAAATTATAAGTTTATGTCCATTCTCCCTAAAGAATAAGATGGTATAGAAGAGAGGATTTCTCTAAGTGTAGGGGAGGGGAGAGGAGGAAATATTTGTCTTTATCTTTATGTTATAAAAGTTAATTGATGTTAATTGGTTAGCGCTAATTACTGGTACTTAACAATGAAGAGGAACACACCAGAATGGGGGCTCAAGCCAACTCCATTACAGAAAGCTAATTTTCTCTAGCTAAGCTAGAGAAAGTTGTTCCTGGGGTATTCCTGGAAACCAGACGGGGAAGATGTAGGCAGCTTTCCTCTGGAAAAGTGAGTCCAGAGGCTTCCTGCAAATATAACTGAACAAATAGATCAGGGTGCCAGGGGGGAGTTTTTAAGATTTATCTGAGGGAGAGATGAGAAGAGCACAGAAGATATATGTGAATGGTTTCTGGAACAACTATAACAAAGATGAGTATAAAATCCCCCTTAACTTTATTCTTGGACATATTCCTGTGACTTCTTCTACCACTAACAAATAACAACAGTAGTCAGAATAATCTATATGTCCTTAGCGTGGTACAAAGACAGTATGGTGTAACAGACAGAAAGCTGGCCTTATAGACAGGAAGACCTGTGCTCAAGACCCAGGACCAAGCACCTTTTTTTCACCCACCCACTTAAAAAGTTGCCTCTTGCTGCTTCTCCATCTTCCAAATGAGATCTCCAGAAACTAGGCCTATGAGAATTCAGCATTACTTAGGACCTTGAGTTATCCTCATCACCTATTTTCCATCATATTCTATCCTCTCTTCCACCTTTTACTTTGAGAACTACTGCCAAATCAACATCACCATTGTCTCTAGAAAGGGAGAGTCAATTTCCTGTCTTTTGATACCATCACCAGGTTTGTGACTTCCCAGACTCCTTCCCCTATCTACTACTACTATCTTGTAAATATTGTCTCCTTTATTAGAATTTAAACTCCTTGATGGCAGGAACTCTTTCACTTTTGAATTTGTATCCATATGTCCTAAGCACAGTGGTTTGTATCTACCATGTACTTTTCTTCCATTCTTTCAGGCTAGGTATGTAATGTAACCAAGGGCAAATTACAACCTCTCTGCCACAGGCAACCCTTTAAGACCAGAAGTTATAGGTAATTTGAGAATCTGCATCAATGGAAGGAGTTTCCATGTTGGAAATTGTCCTAATTAATGAAATTCCACGACCAGAACACATCTTTATTTAGTACAAGAATTAATATTCCCATTTTAAAGATGAGAAAAATGACTTGAAGAGAGCTAATATTTAATTTTAAGCCTTTTGTATCTAAAGCCAGTGTTCTTTTCATGTTACTATTTCAAATTAAGCATCAACTTTCAGGGGCTACAACTCCTACATAGGAGTCATGTGCGCCAAAGTGAGCCTTTTTTCTTTCGTTTTGTTTTTGTTCACATTTTCAAAGTTGGAAATAGCATTTCACAACAGCGATAAAGCATTCTGCTCCAGTTTGGCTTTTCAGAAAACAGTAATTCATGAGTTACTAAGCAGATGGCTTATTTCCTCCATCTTCTTGCCTAAAAACACACTCTGAGTGACTCAAAAGCACGTAACTCATGACCTATTGTGACTCATTACTCAACTACTGTGCATTTGTTTCGGCATTTATCACACTGTGGAGAGAGTAAATTTAGATTTTACACTTTTTCAGTGGGTTGGTTTTAATATCCTGAGGAGGCTACAAAGCTAGGAAAGAATCTGGGGAGAGATGTTTTCATTTAGCAGAAATAAGGGATAGAATTGGAAACAGTATGTGTCACATTTTGATATATTTCTCCTCTCTTATCCAATCTTCTCAACACAAGGAGGATCTGCCCCTGCCGTTCTCCCTCTTCCATGACACAAAGCACAGCAGGCCTATATAAAAGCAGAGAACCCTCCTTGTTCTCTGCCTGAACTGTAGTTTGGGTGTAATTGGAACACAAGCTGGATGTTGGTGCTTCCATTCTTGCCTCCCCCCCTGCCGTTTACCCATATCTGTGTTCCTGAGGGTGGCATGGCATCTCCTCTCTTCCTGCCCTGTGCCCAAGTCTAAAGCTGAATTTATATAGCAAATTTAGGAATTGAATCATCCAACTCTATGGATCAGGGCATCAAAGTTATTTAATTTCCTTTGACAGATAAAAATAATAAGATACCAAGGGGATTGGTTCAGGCCACTCAGTAAGGAGCCCCAGTTGTTGTCACTTGCTTACATAATCCTGACCCCAAGTAGTCAGGCACCTAAAAAAAACCTCCATTAATTTAACTTTCTCACCTTTGTTATCCCCATCTGCCTTATTTCCCAGACCCCATAGCAAGTACCTGAAACAAATTTTCAGTGATAGAATACGAATGTGGAAGAAGTCTAACAATATACACTATTAGGGCTCAATGAGACCATAGGGCATAGCATGCTGGGAAATAGAACATAAAGGGACCCTCTAGCATAGGGTAGTAGAACAATTGTTATCAGAAAAAAAAGTCCTAGAACCTAAATCTCCCTTCTCTCAAGTCCAGGTCGTGTGTTTAGTTTCTTTTGGTTTTATAGGAGTAAGGAATTATTCTGTTCATCAAAAAAAAATCTCCCTTTCCTCTAAGGTTTGAATGCTGGAATGTATGAGGATACCACCTTTTTAAGGTTTTCGAAGGCAGCAACTGCAGCTAATGGATCTGCCAGCATCAAACACAATTAAAAAACAAAAAACAAAAAACAAAAAACAAGTGAAGACTCTGTGATGGAAACACCAGTTCCTTGTCCTTGTAATTTGGTACATGTATCAAAAGTATCATTTTATTTCTACTAAGCAGAAAAACACCATTCTTCTATTCACATTTATTCAAGTTCCAGATATTTCTTTGGCAATAAATTAACACTGGTTGGCATGGTATATTACATTTATCCATAACCAACTTTGGGAACACATGAGGAAAGCTCAGAGTAAAAAGTGAGCAGAGAAAGGATTAAAAAAGAATGATCTCCTATGTACAAGTATATAAATGGAAGTTAGCTTGCCTTCTCCTCCTGTGTTCCCCCAGTGATTTGCCTTGCTTATGGTTTCATTCCTATCATAATGCATTGTGCTGGGATTATAGTAAATATGTGCAGAAATTATATGTGGATGTGGAGCCAAATATAATTACTATAAAAATTCTTTTCCCGTATGGAGTGAATTGTTTTTCAGATGCACAGAATTAACCTTATCTTTTTGCTACTCAAAATTTCTATGGCTCCCTACTACCCCTAGAACAAAATATAAAGTCAGCCTACCATGTAATGACCTTCACAATCTGACTCTGTCCTACCTTTCCAGCTTTATTTTATATTTTTCTCTTCACACATTCTTCACACATTTCCAGCTTTATTTTATATTTCTCTCTTCACACATTCTATGTTCTAATCAAACTGGACTGGAATCTCTTTCCAATCTTCACATTCTGCCATGTCTTGTCTAAATACGTTGAATATGATTCTCTCGTCAAGAAAACATTATCTTCACATTTTTGTTGCAATTTTTATCTTTGTTCAAGGCTAACTTAGCATAGGCATCACTTCTTCCATGCATCCTTCTTGGATCCCCCAAACTGAAAGTCACTTTTCCATTCTCAATGTTATATATGCAAATAAATATTTAAATTAAGAATGTCAGGCATCAACAAACATGAATTTACTGGGAAAAGAAGATTTTGTGTGAAGCCATCTACAATGAACTGCTTGTTTTTTAAATATACATATAAAATTTTAATACAATAAATGAATTATTGCTTTTATGACTTTTTTTGTTTCTAGGTTTTATTATTATTTGACCCACTAATTCTTTAAAATTAAATTATTTTGACTCCATTTATGTATAAATTCTTCCTTTAATATACATTTTATTTTAATTCTTATTGTTTTGTATTTGATAAAGAATGTATTTAATATTTCTGCTTTGCTGCATTTGTCTGTTAGGCTTTTACATCCTAGTATATGATCAGTTTTTGTAAAAGTTCTATGAAAACCTGAGAAATGTATATATTTGTTAGGTACTGATTCAATTATTTCCAGAGATCTAGCATTTCAATTTTTTACCTTAACATTTCTTTTTATTAGATTTGCTTAGGTCTGAAATAGGTACATTGAAGTCCTCATCTATTATAGTTTTACTATCTCTTCATCCTTGTAATCTGATTAGTTTTTCTTTAAGTATTTAGATGCCATTTTGTTCAGTGCTCATATATTAAGTATCTGTTCTTTTTTTATTATTTAAAGTACACTTAAGTGTATTGTAGTTTCTTTGCTTATTTCTTTTAACCATGTCTATTTTAACTATTGCTTTTTCTGTTTATTATCATTGCCATTTCTATTTTTTAATTGTTTAAGATGTAATAAATTCTGCTCCAACCTTAAACTTTAATCTGTCACTACTTTGTTTCCATCATACTCTACTTTGTATTATACATATCTGTGTAGCAATCATATATGTCGATCTACTCCTTGTAGATCCTAAGTTCCTCTGGGTCCATAGTTATGAATCTATAAATGATTTTATTTATGAATTTATGAATATAATCATTTGATTAATTATTTTTTCATTTTTTGTATCCCTAGCATAATGCCTTGCCATAATAAGCACTTAATAAATGTTTATTGAAACAAATAGAATGAGCAGGAATTACCTCATTATAGTTGATCTAGGTTCAGTTATAATTCTCAGGATTCTTCTCTCTCATTATACCATTCCAGAGCTCACCATGCCCAGACCTAATTAAGATAATCTTATCTATAGTTCTCCTCTCTTTATGTAACCTTCAGATTTCTGTTTCTTTTGTACATTTTATGACATTCCTCAGATTGTTTCCATCTTTTCTACCCTTAACCTTGTACAGTTTAGAAAATGTGCCGCAAAATATATCTCTCCTAATTACTTTTTTTTTTTACTTCTCAGTCTATCTTTATAGTTTCAACATCTCATTACATCCCTTGCTAATTACAGGTATCACTTATCACCTCAGTACATCAAAAACAATAGCTCTTATTGTTTGCTTTTACTGGCCAAGCTCCACTACTTTGGGCTCTGTGTACTTCCCCTAATTGTGATATGTTACTGAAACTCCAAACTCATTAATGCACGAACTCTCTGCTTAGGATTGCCTGAGATGCCTTTGTGTGTGTGTGTGTGTGTGTGTGTGTGTGTGTGTGTGTGTGTGTGTGTGTGTGTGTGTGTATGTAAGGGTGGGGAGAGGCATAGAGAAGTGATGGTTGCACTGGGAATCAGGAAATCCTGCTTCTTTTCCTGCCTCTGCTACTTTCTTTCTCTTCTAGACTTTAGGAACCATAGCTATGAAAATGGCAGCTGCCATTTATGCCATACATTAGGTTTTGCCAAGCAATTCGTATTGGCCTTTGTCATTTGAGCCTGACAACAATCCTGGAACTAGAGGCTATTGTGATCCCTATACTACAGATATGGAAAGTGAGGTTCAAGGGGGTTAAATGACTCATCTGGGGGTTATAAAGCTAATAAGTGTGAGAGGCAACATTGGAACCTAGGTCCTCATGAGTTTAAGCCGAGTATGATACACCAACACCCTTGAAGAAAGAAAATTAGCAACATTGACTAGATAACCTCCAAGGTTTCTAACAGTTTGAAAAGTCCACAGTTTTCTATCTTTCTTCAAATCTAATTTGTTTATTTTTTAATCTTGTTTAAATTCCTTGTTAATTTTTTCCTTGGGCATTTCCTTTCCTCAAAAAGCATAGCGCTTTGGGGAAGTTACACATGTTAAAGCTCCCTGCTTCCTCCATTTTTCTCACCTCACTGGGATCTCCTTTAGACCCTGAAATTCCTTGATCCTAATTTCTAAAATATATAGAGAACGGAGTCAGATTTATAAGAATACAAGTCATTCTTCACTTGATAAATAGCCAAAAGATATGAACAGGTGGTTTTCAGATGAAGAAATGAAAGCTATTTATAGTCATAGGAAAAAATGCTCTAAATCACTATTGATTAGAGAGATGCAAATCAAAACGACTCTGAGTTACCAACTCACACCTATCATTGATTAATATGAGAAAAAATGAAAATGACAAATGTTGGAGAAAATGAGGGAAAATTAAAACCCTAATGTGCTGTTGGTGAAGTTGTGAACTGATCCAACAATTCTGGAGAGTGGTTTGGAACTATACCCCAAGGGCTATAAAACTTTGCATACTCTTTAATCTAGCAATACCACTTCTAGGTCTATATCCCAAAGAGATCATAAAAAATGGAAAAAGGACCCACATATATAGAAATATTCATGGCAGCTCTTTTTGTGTTGGCCAAGAGCTAAAAATTGAGGGATACCCATCGCTTGGGGAATGACTGAACAAGTTGTGGTATACAAATGTAATAGAATACTATTGTTCTATAAGAAACGATGAGCAGGCAGATTTCAGAAAGGCCTGGAAAGACTTACATGAACTGATGCTGAGTGAAGTGAGCAGAAGCAGAACACTGTACACAGTAACAGCAACATTGTATGGTGATCAACTTTGATAAACTTAGCTCTTCTCAGCAATGCAATGATCTAAGACCATTCCAAAATACTCATGATGGAAAATGCATCCACATCTAGAGAAAGAACTATGGAGTCTGAATGCAGATAGAAGCATGCTATTCTATCGTTTTTCTTTCTTGTAGTTTTTCCCTTTTGTTCTAATTTTTCTTTCACAACATGACTAATGTGGAAACATGTTTAATATGATTGTACGTGTATAGCCTATATCAGATTGCATGCCATCTTGGGGATGGGGAGGTAAGAGAGGGAGGAAGAAAAAAAAATTGTAACTCAAAATCTTATAAAAGTGAATGTTGAAAACTATCTTTACATGCAATTGGAAAAAATGCTATTAGGTAGGGTGGAAAGAAAAATTTCTACAATCACAGTTTCTGTGACCCTGGGCAAGTGACTTAATGTCTGAGGTCCCACAGGTGATACACTTTCCAAGATTAGAAATTGAAGAGAAAGTACCAACCTGCATTGGTAGAGAAGTGTACTCACCCAAGAGTTCTCTATGCCAGTAAAGTCATAAGTTCCTATCCTGATCCTAACAACAACAATGGGTTTAGAAATAATAGTAATAGCATAAGACTAGGAGAAATGATCAGAGGCTATATTACTGCTAAAGAGTTTTCTCCTGTATTGAGTGGGAAATTGGACTGGATGACCTCTATGATCCATTCTTTTATATTTTATTTTTAACTTATGGAATAAAACAAGCATTTCCATAACAGTACAATAAGATGACTGTACATGAAACTTCAAATCTCCTATGTACAACTTGCTACTCCTTAAATAATATACAATAATGTTATCATGTAAATTTCCTCTTTTTCTAATCAAAGTAATCAATTGTTTATCTAATCTCCCCCCCCCCCCAAAACCCAACTCCTGATCTCATTTATTTATTTATTTATTTTCATCAGTGCCAAGTCCCTTTATTGGGATGTAAATGGTGGTAGTTTTTTAGTACACATTATGAAAGGTCAGATAACCAAAATATGCATGCACTGAATGACAGTAGGAGTGATGCCAACAGTTCCCAGGTGTGGGGGAAGCCGGGGTGGCTTAGCTCTCGTTGTCACTGTCTCCAATGGTGTGCTTGTCAAAAAAGATATTCCACCATGCCAGAATTGGGGGCCCCATCTTGCGCAGGTTGGTTATGTGATCACCCAGCTGTTTGATGGACTTGACCTGTTCGTCCAGGTAGTGGGTTTCGATGAAATCACATAAGTGGGGGTCATTCTTGTCAGTTGCCAGCTTGTGCAGTTCCAGTAACGACTGACTGACATTTTTTTCCAAGTGCAGAGCACACTCCATTGCGTTCAGCCCGCTCTCCCAGTAGTCCAGGGGGGGTTTCTTGATGTCCTGCAGGAAGATGCGGCTGCCGTGCTGGTTCAGCAGCTTTCTGCAGCTGCATCAGCTTCTCATCGTGCTCGCGCTGCTCCTGCGACTGGTGCAGGAAGTACTTGGTGAAGTTCTTGAGCGCCACCTCTTCACCATCGAAGTAGTAGGACATGGACAGGTAGACGTAGGAGGCATAGAGCTCCAGGTTGATCTACGGGTTGATGGCGACCTCGGAGTCCTGGTGGAAGTTCTGCCGCACCTGAGAGGGGGACGAGGTGGTCATGGCGGCGATGGGGGCGACGGCCAGCGGCGGCTGAGCAGGCGGCTATTGCTCGACGGTAGGACGGAAGAAGTGTTGGTTAGTGGAGGTGAATGTGGAGAGGTGACTAAGGGAGGATCCGGCGGGAATGGAGCAGCGGGTTCCGTTCAAGCACTGCTGAAGCAGGAAACCACAGCGACTCCCCTTCCCTGCGCTTCTGGCCATGATCTTATTTATTAATTCACTGGAGTTTTTGCTCTCAATTTTGTTAATCTCTCATTTAATTTTTAGAATTTCTAATTTATGATCTATTCTAATTTTAATTTTTTTTTATTTGTAAAACCTATTCGCACACTTTAATCATTGCTCTAATAAACTGACCCGGACTGAGTAGCAGAAGTAGGAATGCTACTGCTATTACTACTAATGCTGCTACTACTACTACTATTACTACGATTGTTTACTACTACTACTAATAATAATAGTAATAATAATAACTAATAACAAGAAGCATTTATAAAGAATATTAAGGTTTGCAAATATCTTTACAAGCATTATCTCATTTCATTCATATAATACCCAGGGAAGAAGGTATCACGATTGTCCATATATACATTATTGCATTTGGTCTTCACAATAACCCTGTGAGATAAATACTATAATTATCTCCATTTTACAGATTAGGAAACTGAGACCAAGAGATCAGTTAAATGATTTGACCAGGGTCACAAAGCTAACAAGTAAATCTGAGGCAGGATTTGAATTTAGGCCTTCCTGACTCCAAGTCTAACTTTCCATCCACTGTGCTACCTGTCTGCCTAAGGTATGTAAATTTTGTGTCCCCTGCTAAAGTATAAAAATCCTTCATGGTACTGATTATCTTTTCTCTCTGCCATTCCTCATGTAGCCTAATTTGGGATTAGATGTTTGCTTATCAATTTAATAACTATGGTTATACATTTAAATTATAAACATAATATCATATAAATAAATTACAAATCTAATAATTACAGTTGTAAATAAATTGCATTATAAATGCCTGTGGATTGAATAATTGATCAGTTGATTAGACAAGTAACTTTTTGATTTCACTGGCAGTTGGATGCAGTGTTTGTGAAGACACATCTAAATAACTTTCCTGAAGCTTGTGCCAGGTTGTACTTGCAGTAACAGAGATTTTCATGTCATGATTTGAACACTCATGGATTCTAAACTAAAATAATATCCAAGCCTAACTTGCTCTGAATTGATTGAGAATCAGCTAAAGACTAGGGATATTTTTACTGTGGCATCTGATTTTTTTCCTATGGCTTAGCAAGCAGGTCAAAAGAGAGCAGCAACAAAAGTCGCTCCCTCTCGAAAATAAAAATGCAGAGGGTTCAGGGTTCCCATAAAACCTTTCAGATTCCAACTGCCATGGTTATTGATTAGGGGAAAATCCCTTCAGGAATGACTTTGACAGATATCTTGTAGGTTCCAATAGCCCTTTAAACCCTTTCCCATATGGGAAGGAGCATTGGCCAGGAGGGTGTGGCCAGACTTTCCCATTTGTTCAGCATGGCTTTCTTCCACCCTCTCCTGATGGCCAGAGTGGTGTGTTCCCTGCGCTGGCCTTGAGAAGGGAAAACAAGGCCCTTAGTACATGAATAGCCTTCTGCCTGAAGACTCGTATCCATGAGAATTATCCCCTGGCAGTCAGGGTAAATCAGAGGCCCAAGCATGGGACAATGTGAGAATTGCTGGGCTCCCTATTCCCTGTCTTTTCTACTTTCATGTTCAAACATATCTCTGACTGATGGAAAGGACTGTGTTAGGAGGAGAATAGTGTCCAAGAGGAGAATTACCTAAGAATTGTTGTGTGTGAGGCAAGTAAAAGACAAAAAGCATGGGGTAAGTGGCATGCAATGCATTCCAAAACATTGCCGCAAAGCCTCTAGGATGGTGGTTGGGTGGGACAAGGGCATTAAGAGGAATACAACAGAATTCACATGCTGGCTTGCTATGTAATATCTTCTTATTTTAACTAATTATTTTTGCGAGATAGGTGCTGCAGTCAATTTTATGTGTTGATAAAAGATTACAGATGTTGTCAGTAGTGCCCTCTAAATTGTCTTGCTTTGGTTCATAGTCCTGATTACTTCACCCTAGTTTTAGCTTTGTTTCAAAGACTAGGGAGATAATCATAGTTGGAGATGCTGCATTTTAGGCAAGATCCTACTAAACTAGAGAGTGTACTAGGGAAGGGGGCCAAGATAGCTCATGATTATGCCTGTGAGGATCAGTTGAATGAACTAAAGAAGAAAGGACATAAATAGGATGTGATGTTTTCTTCATATTTGTGGAGCTGTAATGTGAAAGAGGGATGAAACTTATTTTGTTCAGTCACAAAGGAAAGAATGAGGAGAAACTGGTGGAAATTTCAGAGATTCATTTAGCCTTCATGTAAAGAAAATCTTTCTAATAATGCTCAGTCAATACTTAAACATTTACTTAGCACCCACTATGTGCTAGGCTTCAAAGAAAGGCAAAAGACAGTACCTGCTTCCCAGGATCTCACGATCTAATGGGGAAGATAACATCCTGCTATGTGCTAGGCATTGTGCCAATCAGCGGGGGTACAAAGAAAGGCAAAACAACACCAACAAACCTACATGCAAATAACACATGCAGGATATGTCGGAGATAAAAGGGAAACCAGAAAAGGTTTCTTGCCCAAAGTGGGATTTTTACTGAAATTTGAAGGAAGACAGGAGGTGATGAAGGAAGGAATTCCAGACAGCAAACAACTATGTACACACAAACTATATACTAGGTAAATTGGAGCTTATCGACAGAAGGAAGGCACTAGCATCAAGAGAGATTGGTAAAGGCTTACTGTGGAAGATGAGATTTTGTCTGGGACTTAAAGGGAGTCAGTGAGTCCAGGAGACAGAGACGGGCAGGGACAGCATTCCAATCATGGGGGATAGACAGTGAATATGCCCAGAGGCAGGAAGGTATGGTTTGTTTGAGGAATAGCAAGGAGGCTAGTGCCATTATATTACTGGGGGGGCGGGGGGGGCCGTGGATGGGTGTTTGTGTGTGTGTGCGTGTGTGTGTGTGTGTGTGTGTGCAGACAGGGAGGTGGACATTTAAAAAGTGTAGTACTACTTCAATACAGCAAAGTGTAAAGATATTGAGAGGTGTATGATGGGAGGGAAGGTTATGAAGGGCTTTAAATGTCAAACAGGATTTTATATTTGGTCTTAGAGATGATAGGAAACCACTAGAGTTTACTGAGTAGATTAACTTTTGGACTTTTGCTCTTGGAAGATATTTCGACAACTAAGCATGGATTGTAGTGGGAAGGGACTTGAGGCAGGGAGACCTACCAGAAGACTATCACAATAATTTAGACATGTTCTGGGCTGGTGGCAATGTCAAAGGCAAAAAAGGGGCTATAGATGAGATATGTTACAAATGTAAAACTGACAGGACTTATCAACATATAGGATATGGAGGGTGAGAAAGAGTAAGGAGTAGAGGATGGTACCTGGGTTGTAAGTCTGATTGACCAGTAGGATGATGATCCCTTGATCATAGGGAAATTAGGAAAAGGGGAAGTGTTGGAGGGGAAAATATTAGTGCAGTTTTGTATTTATTGAGTTTAAGTTGTTTATGGGATATAATTGCTCAAAAGTAGAAGGGCCTGACTCAGGAGATAGAAGGTTCACTCTCACTGGAAAATAAGTAAGGCTTGCATGACCATGCTACCAAGCAGAGGTTCTTAATCTGGGATCAATGATTTTTTTCCTAATACAGATAGTTCTCACTTTACATAAGTGGACCATTCCAAAGAACTCTATGTAAAATGATTTTTATGTAATGTGAATTTGTCTGTGGATGTGAAGAAGGGAATGAGGCATGGGAGTGGGAATAAGGAGAGCTCAGCTTAATTCCTGGCTTTGCCCCTTTTAGGAAGCTATCTTGTCACTTCTCTGGGCCTCAGTTATATGGAATAGATGGTCTCACTGTCTGTGCTTATTCTTTTTTAAATGATTTTTAAAAATCAATAACATACATAAAGGTACAGATGACATACTTATTAAAGTAGGGGACCATAAAAAACTGAGAGGTGTAGCTAACTTATTGAATGACAGAGTAAGGATTTAAAAAATAAAGATCTTACTGGGAAGAATACTGGGCTGAAGTTTATTTAATAAGATGAATTTTAACAGGGATACATGCAAGATCTTACACTTGGGTTTTAAAAAATCATCTTCAGGGGGAGGAGCCAAGATGGCAGAGTATAAGAACAAACTTGGCGTGAGCTCCCTCTCCAATCACTTCCAATACATGTAAAAAAATGACTCTAAACACACTTTAGAGCTACAGAGCCCACAAAATGACAGAAAGAAAGAAATCTCCTCCTAAAGGCATCCTGGAAGGCCAACAGGAAAGGTCTATCACAGCATCTAGGAGCCTCGCACAATCCCCGTGAGCTGGATTCTAGCCCCAGGGTGGCCCAGACTATCAGTGGCCAGAGCAGGAGAGTGAATCATCAGCAGCTGTGGCATTTTTCAGACTTCTCAACCCATAAACTCCAAAGACAAAGTAAAAGGTCAGTGTGGAACTCTGTTGGAATAGGAAGGGACAGAAGAGCTTGGTACAGCCCCTGCCCCTGGGGTGAGAAGCAGTGAAAGTGCAGCAGCTGTGCAGCCACTGCCACATGGCTGCCTCAGGAGCTCCTGGCCTGAAGATTATAGGGGGACCAAGAAACCATTCAGAAGGTAATCACTTTTGCTTTAACCTGCTTGGATCTGGATTTTGGTCTTAGGTGGTGGTCCTGGGGTGCATGGCTGGTGAGCCAGAGCTTGTGGGGGCCGTAAAAAGGGCACTCTCCTAATAACTCTGGCAGCTGTGAAAACCCCAGAAACTTGGAACAGACCTCTCTCCATTTGAGAAGCAGAGTTCTTCCATACCAAAAAGCTCAAAGGTCAAGTAATTGGCTGGCAATATGAGCAAGCAGAGGAAGCCAAACAGACCATGATTCCTTTTTGATGGACAAAAAGGATGAAGGCAAGGAGCAGGAGGAAGACAGTCAGAACTCCTGCATCAAAAGCCTCCAAGAAAAATATGAACTTTTTATAGGTCATGGAGGAGCTCAAGAAGGATTTTGAAAATCAAGTAAGAGAAGTGGGAAAAATTGGGAAGAGAAATGAGAAGGATGCAAGAAAATCATGAAAAGTGAATGAACAGCCTACTAAAGGAGACCAAAAAATACACTGAAGAAAATAACACCTTAAAAAATAGACTAATTCAAATGGCAAAAAGAGACCCAAAAAGCCAGTGAGGAGAAGAATGCCTTAAAAAGCCAAATTTGCCAGATGAAAAAAGAATTTCAAAAACTCACTGAAGAGAATAACTCCTTCACGGATGATGTAGCACACCAAGAGGCCTGGTCAACATGGCAGCAAGTTGATCCACCAACCACAAGGACCATTCCCAGGCCTATCACTGCAGGGCTGGGATCTGACAGAGCAGGGTAAGAGACTAATGCAGGGCCCATAGCAGTGGCAGCAGCTACCCCTGGGACTACCAACCACAGCCTAGAAATTTAAAAAGCCCCTATCTGAACTTCCAGGGACCAGGATGACATAGTGAACTGTTGCTGCTCCAATATCCTGCTTTGACCCTGAAAACACAGTAATTATTGCCCCAGGGAAAAATTTTAAACATTAAAGGGTTGGGAACCACAGGGGAAGGGTGTGGCTAAGGCCCTGCCTCAAAATGGGTAAAAAACAGACTTCAAAGACAAAGACTCTGGAATCCTATTATTGTGAGAGGAGAAACCAAATTCAGAAGGGGATAATATTGACTCCATACCCACAGCTGAAGCCTCAACAGGGAATATGAACTGCTCTCAAGCTCAGAAAGCATTCTTAGATGAGCTCAAAAAGAACTCTGAAAATCAAATTAGAAAGGTAGAAGATAAAATCAATAATTCTATTAAAATCAAAATTACAAAATTAGAAAAACATTACAATGAAGAAAACAGCTCCTTACAAAGAAAAATGTGTGAACTAAAAATGAAATCTGAACATATGGAAAAGGAGCTTCATAAACTAACCTAGGACAACAATTCACTAAAAATTATAATCAACAAAATTGAAGCTAATGACTCTATGAGGCACCAAGAATCAATCAAACAAAACATCAATAATAAAAAATTAGAAAAAGAGGTAAAATATCTAAATGGAAAAGTAACTGAACTGGAAAACAGATTCAGGAGAGATAATCTGAGAATTATTGGTCTACCAGAAAATCATGATGAAAAAATGGACTTGGACAACATCTTCTAAGAGCTCATCAAGGAAAACTGCCCTGAGATCCTAGAACCAGAGGGTAAAGTAGGAATTGAGAGAATCCACTGAATACCTCCTGAAAGAGAACCCAAATTGAAAAGTCCACAAAATGTGGTGGCCAAATTCCAGAACTATCAAGTAAAGGAGAAAATACTACAAGCAGCCAGAAAGAAACAATTTAAATATCGCGGAACGACAGTGAGGATTGCACAGGATCTGGCAGCTTCTACATTGAAAGATCAGAGGAACTGGAATATGATTTTTGGCAAGGCTAAAGAGCCTGGATTACAATCAAGGAACACCTATCCAGAGAAACTGAGCATAATATTCCAGGCAAGGAGATCGTCATTCAATGATATAATGGACTTCCAGACCTTCCTGAAGAAAAAGCCAGAGCTCAATAGAAAATTCAACCTCCAATTACAAGACTCAAGAGACACATAGAAAGGTAAACAGGGAAAAACACACACACACAAATACACACACACACATAATTTGTTATTTAATAAGAGCAAACTGTTTACATCCATATATGGGAAACTGATACCTGTTAATATCATGTACTCTATACACCTATGGCGACATCCAAAAGGGATATAGAGAATAATTCCTTCAAAATTAGATTGGAGCAATTGGAAGCTAATGACTTTATGAGAAATCAAGATACTATAAAACAGATCCAAACAGATGAAAAAATAGAAGGTAATGTAAAATATCTTATTGGAAAAACCACTGACCTAGAAAATAGATCCAGGAGAGAGAATTTAAAAGTTATTGGACTACCTGAAAGCCATGATCAAAAAAAGAGCCTAGATACCATCTTTCAAGAAATTGTCCAGGAAAATTGCCCTTATATTCTAGAACCAGAGGGCAAAATAGAAATGGAAAGAATTCACTGATCACCTTTTGAAAAAGATCCCAAAAAGAAAATTCCCAAGAATATAATAGCCAAATTCCAGTGTTCCCAGGTCAAGGAGAAAATATTGCCAGCAGTCAGGAAGAAACAGTTTGAGTAATGTAGAAATACAATCAGGATAACACAAGACTTAGCAGCTTCTACATTAAGCGATTGAAGGGCTTGGAACATGATATTCCAGAATCCAAGAAACCAAGAATCACCTACTCAGCAAAACTGAGTATAATGCTACAGGGGAAAATATGGTCATTCAATGAAATAGATGATTTTCAAGCATTCTTGATGAAAAAAACAAAGCTGAATAGAAAATTTGGCTTTCAAATACAAGAAGCAAGAGAAGCATGAGAAGGTAAATAGGAAATGGAAATCATAAAGAACTTATTAAAGTTGAACTACTTGCATTTCTACATGGAAAAATTATAATTGTAACTCATAAGACTTTTCTCAGTATGAGGACAGGGGAAGGGAATATATATGTATATATGTGTATGTGTTTATAAATATATATGTGAATGTGGTCATATGTATGTTCATGTATACATAGACAGAGGGCACATGATGAGTTGAATATGAAGGGATGACATCTAAAAAATAAAATTAAGAGATGAGAGAGGAATTTATTGGGAGAAGAAGAAAAGGAGAGATAGATTAGGGTAAATTATCACATATAAAAGAGGTAAGAGAAAACTGTTCCAGTGGAGGGGAAGAGCAGGAAGGTGAAAAGCAATGGGACCTTGAATTTGGCTTAAAGACGGAATAACATACACACTAAACTAGGTATCTTACCCTGCAGGAAAATAGGGGGTAGGGCATAAGGGGGGGGGATGATAGAAGGGAGGGCAGATTGGGGAAGAGAGTAGTTAGAAGCAAACATTTTTGAAAAAGGATAGGGTCAAAGGAGAAAATAGAATAAGTAGGAGGAGGGATAGAATGGAGGGAAATATAGTTAGTCTTTCACAATATAACTACTATGAAAATGATTTGGGTAACTACACATGTACAACTTATATTGAATTGCTTATCTTCCCAGTAGGGGTGGGTATAATGGTAATTAATTTGAATTTGAAGAGCCTTTTTTTGTATTGGCAAGTAAGCAGGTACTTAGCACCTTGTTTCAAGTTAAGCAAAGGTAGCAGGTACTTAGCAGTTAGTAATTGATCAAGTCACTGTGGAGGAAACAGAAGGTATGAACTCCTGTTTTCTGTTACTGATGTAACAGGAAGGGGTTGGCTGAAACAGGAAGCTAATGCTGTGTTTACATGAGAAAAGCCCCAGAGAGGCACAATCAGAATTTCTTGAGACCAGAATCTGGTGGCAGAATCTGTTCTACTGGGGAGAGAGAGAGAGAGTTTCTCTCAGCAGCATCTGGAGGCTGGGCTGCTACTGCTGGACTGAGAACCGAGTCACAATTTTCTTCAGACAAGAATCGTGGAGATTGAAGTTGCTGCTACTGGGAAAGCTGAAGAGGAAAGCACCACACCTCCTTCCAACCCCAGGCTGAAGAAAACAATCTTGATTTTGAAAACCTGGCAGGAGTTATTTTGATTCCAGGAGCCAGCTGAGATTTCTTCTGGGTCCTAGGGACAGCCTAACTGCTGGAGGACTGAGGAAGCCTGGCTATGGTGTTGGTATTCTGTCTGTCTGTTTTGATGTTGTTTTGCCAGACTTGTCTGCTGGTGAAGGACAGTGCTGTTGTTGCAGAAGTCCTGCAACCTTGCTGTTGCCTCTGAAGCCCTGAAGAAGGATTTTCTTGTTGTAAGTTTACAGAAATCCTGGAAGAGGGTCTTGCTGATGTTTTCAAGGGTCCTGAGACTGTTCTGTAGGCAAAGAGTGAATTGATGAGGACACTGACCATGTATGTTGTGGCTTTGTTAAGCTTTGTCTCCTCAGGAACAGAGATTGCTGAGAACTTGCCTCTGGTCAAGATGAAGAAAAGACCTCTCCTTGGGTATTGAACGCTGTGATGATAACATGGTTTACTAGTGACCTAGAGGTGGAAGGTTTATGTATTTTCCAATTATTGTGATTAATGATGCCTAGTAATTGTGAATCTGAATAAGTGACTGATTGAGTTAACTTAGTTGCCCCGTGAATGGAATACTTTGACTATGGTACTTTGAGTAAGGAGGCAAACCTCCTTAGGGATACCAGATCATTGTTCTTTGTTCAAAACTTTGTGGCCACTATGGTGGAAACTATGTGGCCATTTTAATGATAAGCTGTTGTGAATACTATATTGTGATTTTCTGTGATAAGTTGTAATATGATGAATGTTGTACCTTGATTTTCTGTGAATGTTTTGCTCTGATTTGTTACAGAATAGAGTGTTAGCTATACTGTGTAATCAGAACCTTAAAAGCTCTTCACAATAGCATTCTTCTGGAAAGCTGCTCATGCATGGCATTCCAGCAGGTACGGAGGGAAGAAGGGAAAAAATCTGGAACTCAAAGTTTTAAAAACAAATGTTAAAAAAAATTTGTTTTTTACATGCAACTGGGAAATGAGAAATAGGCACTTGGGTATAGAAATCAATCTTGCCATACTAGAAAGTTAGGGAGATGATGGGGGAGGATATAAGGGAGAACAGATTAGGGGAAGGGGTATTCAGGAGGCTTGCTATTTTGGGATGGGAATAGGGGAAAGATGGGGAGAAAAAATTACAACTCAAAATCTTGTATAAATGAATGTTGAAAACTAAAAATAAATAAATAAATTTTTAAAAAATCATCTTCTTATTGATTAGAGAAATGCAAATCAAAACAACTCTTAGGTATTACATCTCATCTGTCAGATTGACTACCATGACAAAACAGGAAAATGATCAATGCTGAAGAAGATGTGGGAAAATTGGAACACTAATTCATTGTTGGTGGAGTTGTGATCTGATCCAAACATTCTGGAGAGCAATTTGGAACTATGCCCAAATGGCTATAAAAATGTACATTCCCTTTGACATAGCAATACATCTTCTGGGGCTGTATCCTAAAGAGATCATACAAATGGGAAAAGGGTCAGTATGTACAAAAATATATTTATAGTAGCTCTCTTTGTAGTGGCAAAGAATTGGAAATCAAGGGGATGCCCTTTAATTGGGGAATGGCTAAACAAATTGTGGTATATGAATGTAATGGAATACTGTTGTGCTATGAGAAATGAGGAGCAGATGGACTTCATAATAACCTGAAGAGTCTTATATAAACTGATGCTAAGTGAGGGGAGCAGAACCAGGAGAACTTTGTACACAATTATAGACATATTGTGTCTGTGATGACTAACTGGGATAGACTGGGCTCTTCTCAGCCCAGGTTATGAGACAACTCCAAAGGACTCATGATGAAAAAAGCTATCCACATCCAGAGAAAGAATTACAGAGTCTGAATGCATATTGAAGCAAACTACTTGCTCTCTCTTTTTTTTTTTTTGTTTCTCCTTCCTCATTCATTCCATTGATTATAATTCTTCTTTACAACTTGACTACTGTTTAATGTGAAGCTATATGTAGAACCTATATCAAATTGTAGGCTGCCATGGCTGGGGGTGGTGGTGGCAGGAAGAGGGGGAGACCAATTTGGAACTCAAGAAGTTGTGGAACTAACTTAATATTGTAAACTAAAAGTAAATAATATTTTTCAAAGAATCATCTCCATTAGTATGAGTAGGCCAAGGAATAACTAGACAGTTTGGCAGTTGGACAATAATTTAATTGCATGATATAACAACTAAGAAAATTGATTATAGTCTAGGCTGAATTAAGGGAGAGGCATAGTTTCCAGGGCATGAGAGGTGAAAGTCCTCTTATAATTCCCTCTTGTCAGAACACAACTGGAGCATTGTGTTCAGTTCTGGGTACCACAGTTCAAAGAAAACTATAATTTGGAAAGTGTCTATAGGAGGGCAACGAGGATGATGCTAAGCCTCAAATTCATGCTTTGTGAAACTTTGTTGGAGGAATTAGGGATAGTTGGATTAGGGAAAGAAGGACTTAAAGTGGACATGTTGACTATCTTCAAGAATTAGGGGGACTACCATATGGAAGTTAGACTAGTTCTGGTTGGCCCCAGGGGGAATAAGGAGGAGGAACAGATGGAAGTTCTAAAGCGTTCTGTATAAACTTGGTGTTGGGCAAAATTTCCTAAAGATTAGATCTCTTTAAAAGTGGAGTGTGCCTCCTCAGGAGGTAATAGGTTCCTCCTCATTACAGGTCTAGCCGCAAAAGATAGATGATTATTCATTAGGTGTGTTAAAGAAGAGACTCTGATTCAAACATGGGCTGGATCAGATAGCCTCTAAGGTCAGTTTAAACTCACAGTGACTGGCAAATAAAAGGCACTTAATGTTTATTTATTGGTTGAGTCTTCTACCTCTCTGGTCCTTTCAACTCTAACATTATTATATGTTCTAACTGTCTATGTTATATTTTTCTATCTTCTATATTCTATGATTACGCCCAGTTCTGATATCCTATGGGCTAATATTTTTTGGTTACTTGTACCCTAGTTTTGCACACAAAGACCAAGGAATGGAAACACCTATTAGTCACATGGAACTCCTCTGGATGACTTATATAGAAACCATATAAACAAAATGAACATGGAGGTAGATGAAAACATCCTTGGGATTTGTAACTGGTCAGAGTCTTGTGTATTTCCAAAGTGAAAGCCAGCATCCAGACAAAGCCAGGAAATTCTTGGACAAGTGCTCTTGGGACCAAGGCATCATCTCTCCAGAGTGGGTCAAGCCTTAGGAAAAGCGAAGTAGGAGACACCCAAATTTTCTCTGGTCTCCCGAAATCACACCCAATCATGGTCCTTTTTATGAACTTCCAAGACTTAATTGCACAGAAAGGGCAGGAAAGGGCTCACCTATTGCCTTTTACTGTCAGGAGTCGGGTGGTTTGCACCAATGGGCTGGACTCTGCCACATATGCTGGCTTGGGTAAAGAAAAGGCAAAGCCTTAAGGCACTAGTTCTCAACCACACTGTGTGCTGATTAGCAGGCCCTGGCCAATTTGAGATCAACCAGGGATCAAGACACCAGGCCTAGAGTGCCAGAGGACCAGGCATGAGTCTTCTCTGTAGAAATAGCAATTAAGCTCATCAAGGAAGAAATGAAAGGGAGGACTTGGCTCTGCCCTTGGAAAGTGTTTGTATGGGAACATAAACATAGCAATATGTGTGCTATCAGAGTTCAAACTCCAGGGGAAAATAAGGGCGCTTTAAATTTTCTTGCAATTGAGTTACATTTTGTTGAGTTTTACTAAGTGACAAATAATCCATTTTTAGCTTTTATGTGTCTCTATGATCTTTAGCTCAGAGTACGATCAACACTCATTTGTGTTGATGACTTGTATGCAATGGATGCTGGGAAAATCCATTTTTCAGTTGCTCTTTTCCTCCATGCCTAGAGACAAGAATTAAAATAAAACTGAAGGCTTCTGTCCTCTGGGACTACTGCTTGAGAAATGAAATAGGACTTTGGCAAACTATTTCATTAGCTTGTATGACTATGTAAAGGAGTTCTAGCAGAGGTGAAGAGCAGGCAAAGTGGCAAAAACCAATAGAAGTTGTCTAGTAAGGTTTCACCAAAAAGAAATTCAAATGAATTTTTTAATGTTGTTTAAAAAAAATTATATGTATGCATCTCTACATATGCACACACATGTATAATAAAGAACTAGATTGACAGATAGACTAATGCATTCTTAATGCATGTCACTTTCTGTGCCTACCACAGTAAACAGTGACCTTTGTGAAGGAAACATACACAAGACCATCTAGATCATTGTACCACAGATTTGAAGATGGAAAAGACCTTAGAGGTCACTCAATCCAAACATTTCATTTTTTTATGTGAATAGACTGTTTCTGAATCTATATACACATATAGCCCTTGAGGCTCTTGTATTACAGTTGTGCAGCAAAAGAGGACCCTTTCCCCCCTTTCTGTTGAACAAATGAAATCAATAAAAGCCAAGAGACTCCTGAAATTTTTGCCTTTGGGCTCACATCCTAAGTCCTTAGCTTCACATTTGAGGCTGCCCATTGTCTGTTTTTATACCCTGTATTCCCCAACATAGATATTTCTCTTGAATCAGACTTTTCACTGTCCTCCCTGTTAGATTTCTGCCCCTTGGGAAATTAGGTTTACAGTTCTGATGATTAGGGATAATTAATGAGACTGGAGGGAGAAATATCCCAGAAAAAAGGGATCATGCTCTAATTTGTGACCCAGTAAAGTCATCTCTATGCTGTTCTGAGTCAAGCCACAGAGACATCAAGCCAAGTCAGAGTTCACAGGATAATGAATTCCAAGGGCCAGGTGGGAGCAGGAAGGGATTCATAGCAACAGTTACCAAGCTAGAGAATTCATCACAGAGCTGGTCAGAGGAAATACATTATGACAAGGAATAGTAGGTGTTAGTGAAAAGTTTATTTCTATCAACATCTGTGCCTATGACAGGACTAGGACTACACTTAGAGAAACCTCAAATTAGAATGAGTCGACTCAGGAGGTCATGGGTTCCTTTTACTGGAAATTTTCAAGCAAAATCTGGATACTCACTTGGCAAAAGACCTTACAGAATGATTCTTAGCTCTGAGAATTTTTGATCATGCATTTTCCTTGATAATAATATGCTGACCATATTCTTTCCTTGCACTGTGACACTGGTGTCACCAAATGAGGAATGATCATCCCACTCTGTGACATGTTCGTGCCTCTTTCAGTCTGACCACTAAAGCAACTCCTCTTGTCCTTACCCTTCTTGTGTTTCAAAGCCTCTTTAATATCTATCATGCCTTCCTCCAACCGTGAAGCCTTTTTTCACAGTGGTGTCTCCTTTCATTAAACTTCTAGAGCCCCTTATGTGCTGCTTATCCTGTACTATTTGTGGGATTCTGGAACGGCTCATGGCTATACATATCCCTTAATACAACTGTCAGCCCTTTTCAAGCAGACATGTGCCTCATGATTTTATATTTCTTATACGTTAGACGGTTAGCAGATGCTTACTGATTTGAATTGAATAGATGAGGTTCACTGAATCACAGAGCTGGAAGGGACTTCAGAGGTCATCTATTTCAACTTATACTTTATAGAGCATCATTGTAGCATCCCATAGTATCTGTTTTAGTGAGTGGAAACCTACTCACTCCCTGGGCAGTTCATACCACTTTTGGATAGCACTGATTATTAGGAAGCTTTTCCCGTACACTGAGATAAAATCTGCCTTTTTTTTTTTCAATTTTGACAATTGTTTTGTCTATCTCTGCCACTTGTAAGTCTAATATTTCTCCTATATGACAATCTTTGAAATATTATAGCTATGGTAACACCCCATATGCTCCAGATCATCGAGGTCATTGTACTACAGATTTGAAGACAGAAAAGACCTTAAATGTCCTCCTGAAAAGTAGTATAAGTATTCAAGGGGAAAAGTGATAAAGGTAAATAATTGAGCTCATTAAATAAAATGGCCAACTATTTCGCATCTTCTATATTGTTTCTGAAAACATAGACCTATTTTATGAGCAGTTACTGTGATTTAGACACCCACTACTTCTGCCTCAATATAGCTAGTTATTTTGGATGCTTTAAAAAAATAGACAGAGCAAATCTCCTTAAAAGTAATGCCATCAGGGTGAAAAAAAAATCCCTTTGCAGCAATAACAAATTCCCAGGAGCTAGTGAATTTCCTTTTTATTTCATAAAAAATTCCGTGCATCAAAATTCCCATGTAACAGAATTGAAATCAACCCTTGAGAGATACTGACATAAAACTGAGACAGTGGCTTATACTGATCAACATAGATACATCTGAATTTTATTTTAGATGTTCTTTTAATCACTGCTTAAAGGACTGGCACTGGAAATAATAATAGGGCTAGGGCTTCTTTTGGAAGCTGCCTTGGATGGCTTGATGAATGGCAATATAATTATATGTCGAATGGTCCACTCTTGAGAGTCCTTTCCCCATGAAAAAGAATGGCATGCCTAGAATAGGCATGTCTTCCTATGCAAATACCACTGACTCACACTAGGCTATAAATCTCTCTTGTGGCCTTGCTTACAAATTGGAAAATTTTTTATTCTTCTGTACTCCCACGTATTGCTTTTTAAACTTTTAAAAACTGACCTAGGAACTCATGTGATTTAGTAAAATCAAACTTTTACAGAAAAATCTGGAGGAATTTTATTTCTCTTAAATGGCAACAAATGGTAGGTATCATCTTTATAATGTAGAATTCTGTTTGCTAGCTGACCAAAACTTTACAATTTTCCACATATTTTTTCCTGCATTATATAATTTACAGTTACACTGTGAAGTAAGTGCTAGAGGCATTATCATCATATGTTAGAAACAAGGACACTGAGCTTCGTAGAATTTAAGTGATTGGCCCATGGTTTCACACATGGGTAATGCATTTCAAATACAGGATTTACATAAAATATTCCTGACTCCAAGTTCAGAACTCTTCCCATTATATCACACTGGCTTTCATTATAAAAACCTCAAACATTCTTGAAAATGAGGAACTTTTCATGTTCCCCAAATACTACAGACAAGTGAAATGATATTTGGAACAAAGGAGGAGATAGTGCTCAGACTAGGCCTAGAGTTGTCTGTTTCATTCTGGGCTTAGCATATTTAAGAAGTAGATTAACAAATGAAATCATCCTAGAGCAATAGACTCATAGTCCTAGGTCTGATATTAACTGTCTTATCTTGGGTTAATATTTTTCCTTCTCTGGATCTCAGTCCCCCCCATCTACAAAATGAAAGGGTTAGATTAGGGAGGTTTCTAAGACCTCTTCTAGCCACAACAGTCTATGATTTCATGATTCTGTGGTTACTAGATTGGAACGTTAGGTTTGGTAAATGCTCTTTCTAAAAATACTACTTGAGGGATAAACTAATGTAACTGTGCACATTAATAGAGAGTTAGTGAATAAAGGACTCTGGAAAAAAAAAAGTAGATTTAACAGCAGAAGAATGGGGCTCTAATATAGGCTCTGTTTATTATCCATGTGACCTTGGTTAAGATATTTCTCTTCTCTGGACCTCAGTTTCTTCACCTATAAAATGAGAGGGTTGTTTTTGCTGTTTTCTAGGGACTCCTCAAGTTCTAAAACCCTATGGTCACTTTTTCCTTGCCTGAGACAAACATTTTTGAATGTTTAACTAGGCTGCTCAAACTCCCAGGTTAACCAAGGTGTTACCGTATTGGCCTCAGTTCAATTCTTTTTTTTTTTTTTGGAGGACAATTGGAGTTAAGCGACTTGCCCAAAGTTACATAGCTAGTAAGTGTTAAGTGTCTGAGGCTGGCTTTGAACTCAGGTCCTCCTGACTCCAGGGCCAGTGCTCTATTTACTGCTCCACCTAGTCATCCCCTTTTCCTCAATTCTTAATGTAGTAACTTGAATGCTTAAATGCAACATTCTCCTGGTTTGTGAAATTCCCTTGCTAATTAATGCACCTTCCCTTTTGTATCTCTGTGAATGTGAAGATAGCAAGTAATCCCTAGTATATATTTAATATACTTCATTTTGGAAAGTCGCTCTTTTTTTTTCTCACTGCCTCATCCTAAATCTCAACAATCATAATCTGTGTAAATTTGTGTAAACTCCCTCTACAAGCAAATCAATTGTTCCTCATTTCTCTCCTTCTTCCCCTCCCCTTTCCTTTCCTTTCTCCTTCTCTTTTACCTTCTTTTTCCCTGCCCTCCCTTTCCCCACCTTGCCACCTACTGATGTTATCCTTCAGTTGCTAAATGAGCAACTATATACATAAAGGTATACATAGCTAAGTGCTGTGCATACCTTTCCTGGTAGCTTGTCTTTGCATTTTTCTTGGCCTTCTGAAAGACTCCTTATGATCTAGTAGATTTGTGGTCTCAAGTGCAATCATCTTTTTTTTTAATTATACCATGTTATGGAAATGTTTGTTTTATTCCACAAATTAAAAATAAAATAAACTTAAAAATAAAATAAAAACAACAAATTTTTAAAGTTAAAAAAAAGTTATCATGTTTCTCTTCATTTTCCTCCCTTTTTCTTGCTTTCTTTCTCTTCCTTTCCACTCAGCCTCTTTCTCTATTTCTCTTCCATTTCTCCTCTTTTCTTCCTTTTCACCTTCTCCTCTTCCTCTTCACCTCCTCCTCTTTTTTTCTTTTTTTCTTCTCCTCCTCTCTTTTTCCACACTGTGGCCACACAAAGCAGGAAAACGTTTGGAAAGCTTTGCATTTTTGCAAAAGTCTTTTCATTCCTAGTAACTTAAATCAATCAGTTGAAATAGAGGAGAGATTCTAAGGAGAGAATAGATGAGCAAAATATTTTCTCTCCCACTGAGGATGTTCCACTGCAAAAAGTTGATGAAAATTTTAATTCTTTACCAATGGCCATTACAATAAATGGCCAACTGCCCAAATTGCAAGGAAACAGTTAATTTCCTCAAACCTTTTTTAAAAATTATTTTATTTTCAGATTTATGGGATAAAACAAACATTTCTATAACATAGTACAACAAAAACAAGGTGATCTCACATGAGAACTGCAAACTCTGCATGACTTGCTATTCCCAGGATTCCTGAGGGCTCTGAGAAGCCAAGTGAATGAAGATAAGCAGTAGCAAAGATACATGGAAAGGAAATGCATTCTGTTCAGTCAAGGCAGGCAGATGGGCTGGGCTGAGAAGAAATGAAAAAATGATTTTAAAACAGCTGATTGGAAAGAGTCTGGAACCTTTGGAGTTTCTCTGCATAGGAAGGAGCTAAAGAGGAGGCTCATGCTGACCTGTTCCCACATGTGGGATCAATATCTGAAAACAGGGTCTGTTAAGAGAGAACAGGATAAGAGATCACAACCTTTGGGGCCAGGAAAGCCCCTGGAACAATTTCTCTGGAGAGATGGCCTCAGACTTTGTTTGGCTAACTCTGGAGAAGCAGGGGAGAGAAGAGGTAAACACATGAACTTATGATGAGGAAAGCCCCCTCATCCCAGGATAATTGTTCCTCTCTGGAATTTACAGAATTCCATGGGAACCAAAGTGAACATTGGGTTCAGTCATTCATGATAAGTTCTCATCCTTTCCAGTAGCAAGCTGGGGTGGAAAGAGCATCACAGCGCTGAGAGTAGGTACCCAGGCCCAGTCCTGACTTCACATTCTAGCTGTTTGATTTACCTATTGGTTCACAGTGGCCAAGTGAGGCAGTGTGGAAATAAAGGCCTGTACCAGGCTCCTAGTAATATCAGAGGAGAGAGGATATATATGATAGACATTATGAAGAAAAAATCAACAGGTCTTGGAAACATACTGCATAGAGGTAGATAAAGTGAGGAGTTGAGAAGAACAGTTAGGTTGTTGAGCCTGAGTGACCAGGAGGATTGCGGTATCCTCTGCAGCAATAAGTAGGTTAGGAAGAAGGGAGAGTTTGGGGGAAAGGATAAGTTTTAGAGATGTTGAGTTTAAGATGTCTATGGAACATCTAGTTCGAGAGGTCAAATAAGCAAACAGACCAGAGGTCAGGAAAGAGCTTAGGACTAGACAAATAGATCTGAGAATTATTCACATAGGAATGATAATTGAATCCAGGGGAGCTGATGAGATCACCAAGCAAAATAGTATAGAGGAAAAAGAGAAGAAGGACCAGGACAGAACCTTGGGGGATACTCATAATTAGTGGGATGAAGCTCCAGCAAAGAAGATGGAGGAGTAGCCAGATAGATAGGAGGAGATCCTGGAGAGTAAAGTGTTATGAAAGCCTGGAGAGAAGAAACTATCAGGGAAAAGAAGGCAATTAGTAGTGCTGAAAGATGCAGAAAGGACAAGAAGGATTAGGATTGAGAAAAGGTAATTAGATTTCTTATTTAAGAGATAGATGGAGAAAGCAGTTTCAGTTGAACCATGAGGCCAGGAACAAGACTTTAGACTTGAGAACAGAGTGAGAGGAGAGGGAAAGGGAAAGGAAATACCTTTCGTTGATACAAATTTCTGCAGAATTTTCTGTAGACTCACTGTAAGCATCTTTGCGACAATTCCAGTAATAGACATGATGACAAGGATGAAACGCATCTCATCGATGCTATTTGCACGTTGTTTTGATTTTTTCCTGTTAAAGTCTCTGTATTTTAGAAGTTTTTCATTACATAGTTTGTATATTATAAGTGTTGTTATTATCATCACTATTCTGTTCTTATTATCATTGTTAGGTTACTGATGTCCCCTCTCCATGGCTGCCATCCCTCAGGCTAGGACATTTTATCCTTGCATTTCCATGTCTAGATCCCAGAACTTGGGTTTGCAGGTAATATATTCTCAACTGCATGGGTAAGAGCACATGCAATTACACTATGCCTTCATCCCAAATAGCCATTAGAAATGTGCTAGTGTGTCAGGGATGAGACTGTACCTATGTCTATGTCTTTTGCTGTGTCTTCCACCCCCTGGCCTCCATAGGTATACTTTCAGCTCTGCTACTCTCAGGTGTGTCTCAGATCTTCCTTCTCTTCTGTCCTCCTCCTTTTTCCTCTCTCTGTCTCTCTTTCTCCCCCTCCCCCACTTTCTTTCTCCCTCAAATACAGGAAAGGGGCCAACATTACAATGAAGATCAGTAGAGATCTTCCTCTATAGGCCCAGCACAAAAATTTATTTTGATTCACATAAATCCAAATCTATAAACTTATTCCCAGTGAGAACATTTAAGGAGCTAACCTCAACAAGGTATGATGAGGCCATGCTTAAGCCGGTATCTCCTATCCTCTCAATGCGATTTCCAATGAGCATGTCTACCCCTTAGATGAGCAGATATAGTCAGTTAAGAAAGGCTCACTGTCCTAAAAACCCATCAGATTGATCAATATATTTCCCCCTGATTAGCTAATCCTCTACATTTTTAAACAGATGTTATCTTATTCTAATTTAATTTAATTTAATTTTGGTGCCTTTTTAGGACAAGGTGTTGCCTTTTCACATGTGGGAAGTTTTGATGTTGAAACAGACAGAAAGGAAGCCATTATGTGAAGGAAAAAAAGATTAAATCAAAGTCTAAAGTGTTATCCTTTTTACATGTGAACATTTTGGTTGCTGAAAGGGGAGGAAAAAAATGTTGGGGCGCACCCAAAAGCGTGAGGGCAGCCACAAAAGGGCCTGTTTGAGAGCAAGGAAATAACGGAAGGCATAGAACTTTGTGGTTCTTTAGGGTTTTTGCATTTGACTGCTTTTACAGAGTGTGAGAGGTCCAAACTCACAAAATAGTAAATCAAAGAGCTGTTTGGAGAATTTTTTGATTGTGTCTAATTCTTTATGACTGCACTTGGGGTTTTCTTAACAAAGATACTGGAGTGATTTGCCATTTCCGTCTCCAGTTTATTTCAAGGTGAGGAAACTGAGGCAAACAGGTTTAAGTGACTTGCCCAATGTCACAGCTAGTCAGTGCCCATGTAGCTAATGTCTGAGGTTGGATTTGAACTCTGGAAGATGAGTCTTCCTGACTCCAGGGTCAGAGCTCTGTGCACTATGGCGCCACCTAGCTGCCCTGTTTGGGAAATACAGGGAGATTAAATTAGGACTGCTGGTTGCTTAACTAACCGAAAGTTGAATCATAAGGGAAAGAAGAATCACTGACAATCAGAAAGCTCTGGTTTGAGCCATTAGAGGCAGTGAAGAAATCACCAGAATCATGGACAGGAGGAATAGTCTAGAAGTCAACAGGAGGGGTTAAGAAGACATCAGAAGGAGCAGGCAGTTGACAGATAGGAAGGTTTCAGCTGTTGTACTTGGGAGAGTGCTAATTAGAAGAGAAACATCTTTATGCATTGGTTGAAGACTGGGGGCATGCTGAGGAAAGGGATGCTGAACTGCTACAGGGTCAGCTATTGTTGTTCAGAACTAATTATTTATTGTTGGAAAGAAATGAAGCCTCTCAGAGGTATCTGGTTGCTTTTTGTTCCTGACTAAAACAAAGGAGGAAAGATACACTTTTTTTTTGCTTTAGACATAGATCGAAAGCTGATTGGATTATATCAATACTTGATATATATATATATATATATACACACACACACATATATGTGTGTGTATGTGTGTGTATATGTGCATGTGTGTGTATATGTGCATGTGTGTGTGTATATATGTGCGTGTGTATGTGTGTGTATATGTGCGTGTGTATATATGTGCGTGTGTATGTGTGTGTATATGTGCTTGTGTGTGTATATGTGCGTGTGTGTGTGTATATGTGTGTGTATATGTGTGTGTGTATATGTGCGTGTATGTGTGTATATATGTGCGTGTGTGTATATGTGCGTGTGTGTGTATATGTGCATGTGTATATGTGCGTGTGTGTGTGTAAATGTGCGTGTGTGTGTGTGTGTGTGTGTGTGTGTGTGTGTGTGTACCAAAAGACATGACAAGTAAATACCTTTTGTTTAAGAAAAGCTGAATGAGGTTTAGCGAGAAATGGTCAGTGAAACAGTAATAACTGGTAACCTCAATGTACTCCTTTCAGATCTTGGTAAATGTAATCACTAGCACACGGGCACGTTTCAGGACCTAATGGATACACAGTGGGACTAGGTTCCATTCTTACCACTGTCCTTGCCCCTTTCTCACACCCATTGCGGTTGCCTCCTAGGCTTCTGAGAGTCCAGTCATAGCCATGTATAGCTAATCCATCTCTGGGAGCCCCAGGCTTCAAGTCTGAGGGCAGATGGAGTGAGTAAACAGCCCGGAAAGAAAGAGACGTTGGCTCTGCTCAGAAAGGTGCTACCACGGCAACTTCTCAATTCACAAAAATTGTTTAGATTCTGCCAAATAAATATATTCAGGAAGAAATTCCTTGAACCCTTTCTTTTTAAAGTCCTAAAAAAAATCTTAATAAGCAAACCTTCAAACAACAACAAAACCTATAAATAGGTGGGATCTGACTATTTGAATAGACCACTGGAATAATATTTGGAGGTTCCACATTCTTTGGTGGGTCAGTTTTCAAAATATCTCCATTTAATTATGAATTTTAGATAGTGTGATATAGTGGAAAGGGCACTGAATTCATATTCAAAAGAACTGTCTTTGAATCTTATTGTTTCTCTAACATGTGGTGTGACTTAGGCAAGATATTTCCTCACTCTGGACTTCAGTTTTTTCTTCCACAAAATAAGTTTGGGGTGAGAGAGTAGTAAACTAGGTGAAGGAAGACCAATACCATGATGTAGTGGAAAGAATGTTAAATCTTGATTCTAGCACTACTTTATGGTCATGGACAAGTCATTTAATGTTCACGGTACTCACTTTGTCAACCTATAAAAAGAGGGTTTGATCAGATGGTTTCTGAGATGTTTTTTAGGTATGGATCTATCTAATCCTAACTCTATAATTTGTGAGATTCCTTTCCAGTTCTAATTTTCTTTTCTAATTAAAATAGATACTGGGCTGAAGTTACCTTTGTATCAATGTTGAAAGTAAAGTTTTCTGAGCAAATGGCTGTAATGCCATGCACCAGCAGATTCCCAAAAGAATGTTACTATGAACAGTTTTTAGGGTTCGGATTACACAGTATAGTGAACACTCTGTTTATTCCATTACAAATCAAGGCAAACATTCACAATATATCATGATATAATATTCACAACATTACATCTTATCACAGAAAATGGCCGCACAGTTTTCACTACAGTGGCCACAATATTTATAACAAGGAACAAAAGAATACTTAATCATTCAGTCAACTCATAATACAATACTCAAACTTCTACTCATGGGGCAACTCAATACTTAATCATTCAATCAATTCACAATAGAATAATCAAACTTCCCCTCATGGGGCATCCATTAACTTAATCAGTCATTAATCTAGATTCCCTATTACTAACTATCATTAATCACTAGTACAGTCATTAGAAGAACCACACAAACCCTCCACCCCTTGGTGTCCAGAAAACCTCAATTTCATCCAAGGGGAGGCCTTTTCTACATTTTGACTCTGGGTGGTCTCTCTGATTCCCTGGATCCCCTTCCGTGGTCCTGTCTCCCTCCTAAATTGAAACAGTCACCTGGATTCAGAAGCAGACAGCTCCCAGGTCTTCATCCAGTCCTCAGAGGTAGACAGTTCCTAAGTCCTTGTCCACTCCTCAGGGCAGTCCCTGGCACACACTGCAGTTCACAGGGTCCAACACATCTCAAACTCTTCACCATTTCTCTTGCCTGGAACTCAAGGATCAGCAAGGCCACAAACAAACAAAGTCTTATCCTGGTCATGCTTCTTCAGTCCTCCAGCAGTTCAGCTCACCCTAGGACCCAGGAGAATCTCTGCTTTCCAGGAGGCCTTCCAGGCAAGCCCTCTCAGCATCCCAGGAGGCCTTCCAGGCAAGCCGTCTCAGCCTTCCAGGTGGCCTTCACCAGATTCTGGTCTCAGGAAAACTCCATCACAGTTCTCAGTCAGCTTCCAGATGCTGGGAGAGAAACTCTCTCTCTCTCTCTCTCTCTCTCTCTCTCTCTCTCTCTCTCTCTCTCTCTCTCTCTTTCTCTCCCTCTCTCTCTCTCTCAAGAAAACTCCAACTCAGTTCTCAGCTTCCTGATGCTGGGAGAGAAACACTTTCTCTCTCTTTCTCTCTCTCTCTCTCTCTCTTTCACTCTCTCAGCCAGGTTCAGTCTCCATGATTCTTCCTTCACCAGGAGTAACATTCCAATTCTGTCTCTCTGTCTCTGGAATTCTTGCTTATATACACACACTGGCTTCCTGTCTCAGCCAATCCTTCTTCCAAGGCAGCAGGGGAGTTCAAGTCCTCTCAATAGTGGGACAGAGTTTGCACCTTCCATACTTAGCCCCAAGGTACTAAGTGCTAAGTATTTGCCAAACTGATTGCTGTTACAATGGCTCATGTAAATACAGCTATGAACAGGAATAAATACCTTTGTTAAACAGAAAAGATTGTTTTGAAGCACTAAAAAACCACCCACAGATACACAAGTTATAATATACAAATTATTCCTATTCTTCATACTATTCCTTAACTAACTATGGAAATACTACTCATCTTTCTATACAGCTTACTTTCAATATACCTCTTCCAAGATGCCACCATGGAATCATGAAAAATGGCTTTAAAATCAGAAGTGCATGGTTTGAATCCAGCTTTTTCTATTTAGGATTCATGTAATCATGGGCAAGTCACTTTGCTCTCTGGGGACTTGTTTTCCTCATTTGAAGCATGAAATGGTTGGACCATATGATTTCTCAGTTCTTTTCTAACTGTATCATTCTATCCTTCTTCCAAGAATTATTTCCCCTTCTTAGTAACCTTCATTGCATCTCTTCTAATACTTTGTTGGTCTCTCTCTTCCTTATTTATCAGGTCCTATATACAAAATAGAGCTATTGGTATACATCTCTTATCTTTCCTACTAGACTATAGATAGGATCATGGGGTTGTTTATTTTAGAACAAGAAGGGAGTTTAGAGTTTTTGTGGGATTCCAGCCTAAAGCCTCTGATCCCAGATCTTCTATTCTTTGACTATATTACCAAAGGGACTGTGACGTTTTTAAAGTTTTATAGTACTTAACTTTAAAATGAAATCTATATACACACACATACACACATACATACGCACATATATATGCATACATACATATGCCCACACACACACTAAATTCAACATTTTAGTTAGAAAATTGACCTACTGGTCTATGAATCCCTTTGTTCTCTTCTGTGCATTAAAAAAATGTTTTATTTATACCCCTTTCCTTTGTTTCTCATTTTAAAAAACTGGCATTGCATTATTAGCACAATTCTCTTCTCCCTTCATTTAGCCCTACTTTCCATAAATCCCTTATTTGTACACAATTAATAAGGCAAAACAAATCCACATCATAGCTCTGTCTTAAATGTAAATCTCATTCTAAACATCCAGCCCTTCACTACTACTTCCAAGAAACATGCTTCATCATTGTCCTACTGGAGTTGTTGCCCATTGCATTCACCAGATTTTTTCCAAAAGTATTTTTCTTTATAATGTACTAGTCATAGTAATAATAACAGTAATATCTATCATTTATATAGGAACTGCTAGGTGGTGTTATGGATAGAACCCCAGATTTGAAGTCAGGAAGATCTGATTCAGCCTCAGACACTTGCTAGCTATATAACCCTGGGCAAGCAACTTAACCACTGTTTGCCTTAGTTTCCTTCACTGTGAAATGGGGATCATAATAGTACCTACCTAACAAAGTTGTTGTGAAGATCAAATGAGATAACATTTGTAAAGTGTTAAGCCCAGTGCTTGTTACACAATAGACACTTAATTACAATATTAACATATTCATTAATCATATTTTCATTAATATCATTAAAACATTGAATATACACATATCTTTGAGGTTCACAAAGTGCTTTAGTTGTATTTTCTCATTTGATCCCCACATCAATCTTGTAATGCTATTGTGATCCTCATTTTACATGAAGAAACAAATAATTTCATTCAGTACAAAATCATGCAAGTCTTCCCAGTTTCTCTGAATCAGTTCCATTCCTCATTTCTTAAGACACAGTAGTATTGCATAATATTTACATACCATGCTTTGTTCACCTATTTCCTGATTTATAGACAGTCCCTGTTTCCAAATATTTGTTGTAACAGAAAGTATTATTATGTATATTTTTACTCAAGGGAACTGTATATATACATATAAATTGCTTATATATATTTTCACACATATTTTCCTCTTTCATTGATCTCTTTGGGATATATGCCTCATAGACACATTGCTGGCTTGAAGGGTCTGCACAGTTTAATGACTATTGGACAGAGTTCCAAATTGTTTTCCTCATTCCTCAATGTTTAGAACAATTCAAAGCTTCACCAATAGTACAAATCCTTATGTCTGTCTTTTCACATTCTACCCAACAGCTGTCATTTCTCTTTTCTGTCTTTGCTAATCTGATGGGTGAGGATTGTTTTAATTTTGCATGGAGTAATGGTAACTTGGAATGTTTTCTCCATGTTGTTATTGATAACTTGATTTCTTTTCTTTTTCTTTAGAGAACAGACTGTTCATGTTCTTTGATCATTTGCATATTGGGGAATGGCTCTTGTTTTTAAATATTTATCAAATACCTGTAAGTCTTGTATAGCACATGTCTAACATAGAAACATGCTACAAATACCTTTTTTTAAAAATTCAGTTATTTTCCTTCAAAGTCAAAACACATTGCTTTTCTTTGGACAAAAAAAATTCAATTTTACATAATCAAAATTGTCACTTTATTTTCTATAATCTTCTCTATCATTTATTCTGCCATAGGGACAGCTAAGTCACATGGTAGAAAAGAGTGCTGAACCTAGAGTCAGGAAAACTCATGTTTCTGAGCTCATATCTGGCTTCACACACTTACTAGCTTTGTGACCCTGGGCAAGTCACTTAATCCTATTTGCCACAGTTTCTCATCTGTAAAATAAGCTGGAGAAGGAAATGACAAACCACTCCAGTATCTCCACCAAGAAAACCTCAAATGGAGTTACAAAGAGTTGTACATAACCAAAACAACTCAACAACAAAAATTTCTGCCATCTTACTTTCTAGTTTACTGAACAGCTTTTATGTCATAGTAAGTCCATTCTCCAGTAGTTTGGGTCCATTGAATACTATGCTACTATGTTTGTTTTAGGATCCTTTGGGCATAATCTGTTCCAGTGATGAACTTTTCTGTTTTCAAACTAATGCCAAATAGTTTTAAATATTACTACTTCCAGTTATAGTTTGTTATCTGGCCCTGCAAGGACCCTTTCCTTCCCACTTAGGAAAAAAAAAAAAAGCTATGCCCCAAGAGACTCTTGGCCTTTTATTTTTTAGACAAATTTTGGTACATTTTCCCAGTTGTATAAAATAAACTTTTGGTAGTTTGCTTGTCATACAAATAAATAAGTAAGGCAATTTAGCTAATATTATCATTTGTGTTATACTTCCATGGCCTAAATGTATACAATTAATATATTTCCAATGATCTATTTGTCTTTATTTCTATTAGGAACATTTTGCAGTTGTATTCATATGATATTGATGAATATTAGAAGGTATATTCCCATATATTTTATTCATTCTCAGGTTATTTAAAAATTTCAATTTAAATTACTGTGAGTTTTTGTTAGTTTCTAAATATATAAAAAGATTGATCATTTATTGGGGTTTAATTTATATTCTACTTCTTTCATGAAGCTATTGTTATTTTTTTGGTTAATCTTTCAGATTTCTTGCCCATGCTTATTACCTTAGTTTACTTTTCTTTTTGCTATATCTAGAATTTCTAAAATCATATCAAATAATTTTGGTGACAACGGGAATTTTTGCTTGATCTTACTGGAAAAAGTTCCATTACAGATAATCCTAGTTCTTAACTTGAAATTGATTCACCAAATTAAGGATAGGTCAACTTATTCCTAAGCTATTTTACTATTTTTTTTGCAGTGGGGAAGGCAGGACAATTGGGATTCAGTGACTTGCCAAAAGTCACACAACTAGTAAGTATTAAGTGTTAGAGGCTGGATTTGAACTCATGTCCTCCTGACTCCAGTGCCAGTACTGTATTCGCTGTGCCACCTTAGATGCTACTATTTTTCTTAAAAACAGAAATGCGTGTCATGTTTTTGTCAAAACCTTTTAAAATAAGGCAGAGTCAAGATGGCAGTGTAGACGCAGGAAAACTATGTGAGCTCCCCCCATAATTACCTCAAATACCTATAAAATATGACTCTAAACAAATTTCAGAGCTCCAGAACCCACAAAATGACAGAGTAACAAAGCTCCCACTGAAGGCAGCCTGGCAGGCAAACAAGAAGGGTTCATCACAGCACACTTGGAGCAGAGCCCAGCCGCTTGCAGTTTTAGTCCCAGGGCATTCAGGAAAAGCCACGGCTGGAGCTTTCAGGAGAGCATATCAACAGGGTTAGTGGAACTCAGTTAAATTTGGGGGAGAGGATCTGGCTGACTGCCTCCAGAGCTAGAAGCAGTCTGAAGCAGCTGCCCTGCAGCCGCCTCCACATGGCTGCTTCAAAGCTTCTGGCCTGCAGATTGCAGGGGGGCCAAGCAACCATTCAGAGGCTAAATGTTCTTGCCTTGAGCTGCCTGGATCAGGATACTGGGCTTGGGTGGTGGTCCTGAGGTGTGTGACCATGAGCCAAAGCTGGTGGGGGCTGTAGAGACAGCCTTTTAATAGCTCTGGCAGCTGCAAAAACCCCAGCAATTTGGGATAAAGCGCTTCCCTCTGAAAGCAGAGTTCTATGGAGCCCAAAAGTCAAATAATTGACTGGCAACATGAGCAGGCAAAGGAAGCAAAACAAGCTCAGCAACCCAGCTTTAGATTCCTTTTTTGGGGACAAAAAGGATCAAAGCATGGAATGGGAGGAAGACAACACAGGCAGAGCTCCTGCACCAAAAGCTTCCAAGAAAAATGTAGACTTATTACAAGCCATAGAGCAGCTTAAGAAAGATTTTGAAAACCAAATAAGAGAAATGGAGGAAAAATTGGGAAGAGAAATGATAATGATGCAAGAAAATCATGAAAAGAGGGTCAACAATCTGACTGAAGAAAATAAAACCTTAAAAAATAGACTAACTCAAATGACAAAAGAGGCCTAAAAAGCCAATGAGGAGAAGAAAGCCTTAAAAAGTTGAACTTGCCATATGGAAAAAGAATCTCAAAAGCTCACTGAAGAGAATAATTCCTTCAGAATTAGAGTGGAGTAAACAGAAGCAAATTACTTTATGAGAAATCAAGATACTATTAAACAGTTCGAAACAAATGAAAAAATAGAAGGCAATGTGAACTATCTCATTGGAAAAACCACTGACCTGGAAAATAGATCCAAGAAAGATAATTTTAAAATTATTAGACTACTTGAAGGCCATGATCAAAAAGAGAGTCTAGAAATCATCCTTCAAGAAATTCTTAAGGAAAATTGCCCTGATATTCTAGAACCAGAGGGCAAAAGAGAAATTGAAAGAATTTACTGATCACCTCTTTAAAAAGATCCCAAAAAGAAAAGTCCTAGGAATATTATAGCCAAATTCCAGTGTTCCCAGATCAAGGAGAAAATATTACAAGCAATCAGGAAGAAACACTTTGAATATTGTGAAAACAAAATCAGGATAACATAAGATCCAGCAGTTTCTACATTAAGGGATTGAAGGGCTTGGAATATGATATTTCAGAGGTCAAAGGAACTAGGAATAAAACCAAGAATCACCTACCCAGCAAAACTGAATATAATGCTTCAGGGGAAATTATGGTTATTCAATGAAATAGAGGACTCTCAAGAATTCTTCATGAAGAAAACAGAGCTGAACAGAAAATCTGACTTTCAAATACAAGAAGCAAGAGAAGCATGAGAAGGTAAACAGGAAAAAGAAATCATAAGGAACTTACTAAAGTTGAACTGTTTACATTCTTACATGGAAAAATGATAATTGAAACTCATAATACTTTTCTCAGTATAAAGATAGTTGAAGGGAATATATATGTATGTGTATATATGTATATATGTATACATATGTGTGTATACATACATATATATGTATGTATAGGAGGTTATATGTGTATATAAAGATATATGTGAGTGTGTGTATATGTATACATAGACAGAGAGCACAGGATCTGTTGAATATGAAGGGATGATATCTAAAAAATAAAATTAAGAGACGAGAGAGGAATATATTGAGAAAAAGAGAAAGGGAGAGATAGAATAGGGTAAATTATTTCACATAAAAGAGGCAAGAAAAAGCTATTACATTGTAGGGGAAGAGCAGGAAGGTGAAAGGGAATGAGACAACCTGATTCTCATTGAACTTGGCATAAGGGAGGAATCACATACACTCAGTTGGGTATCTTACCCTACAGGAAAGTAGGGGGGAAGGGTAGAAGAGAGGGGAAGATAGAAGGAAGGGAAGACTGGGGGACAGGGTAGTTAGAAGCAAACACCTTTGAAAAGGGACAGGGTGAAAGGGGAAAATAGAATAAATGGGGGTTGGGATAGGATGGAGGGAAATAGTCTTTCACAATATAACTACTATGGAAATGTTTTGTGTAACTATACATGTACGATCTATATTGAATTGCTTATCTTCCCAGTGGGGATGGGTGAGGAGGGAAGAATGGAAAGAATCTGTAAATCAAAGTTTTAAAAACAAATGTTAAAAATAATTGTTTTTTACATGGAACTGGAAAATAAGATATATAGGCAGTGGGGTATAGAAATCCATCTTACCCTACTAGAAAGTTAGGAAGTGGAGGATATAAAAGAGAACAGATAGGAAGAAAGGGTATTCAGAAGGCTCTCTATCTTGGGGTGGGGTAAGGGGAAGATGGAGAGAAAATTTGTAACTCAAAATCTTGTGGAAATGGATGGCGAAAACTAAAAGTAAATAAATAAATTGGAAAAAAGAAGAAAATCAAATTACCAGTATCAAAAATGGAAAAGGTTAACTCACCACCAATAAAGAGAAAATTAAAACAACAAACAACAATTACGAGCTATTTTGCCTAACAGTATGCCAACAAACCTGACAACCTTAGTAAAATGGATTAATACTTACAAAAATATGAATTTCCCAAATTGACAGAAGAAGAAATAAAATACTTAAATAACCCTATCTCAGAAAAAGAAATTGAACAAGTCATGAATCAATTCCCTAAGAAAAAAATCTCCAGGACCAGATGTATTCAAAAGTGAATTTTGGTAAACATTTAAAGAACAATTAATTTCACTATTGTGCTATGAGAAATGGGAAGGAGATGGACCTTCATATTTACCTGGAGAGGTTTATACAAATTGATACTAAGTGAGAAGAGCAGAACCAGGAAAAATTTGTACATAATCACTGACACATTGTATGTGTGATGACCAACCTTGATAAACTGGACTCTTCTCAGCAATGCACAGCTATAAGACAACTCTACAAATCTCAGGATGGAAGGAGATACCTACATTCAGAGAAAGATCTAGAAAGAACAGTTTAAATGGAGACTGAAGCAATCTACATGCTATCGCTCTTTTCCATGTTTGGTTTTGTTTCCTTTTTCCTGTTGTCCACTCCATTGGTTGCAACCCTTCTATACAACCAGACTAATATCCAATGTGGAAGTATTTGTAGATTCTATAATTGACTGCATGCTGTCATGGGATGGGAGGCAGAGGCAGGGAAGAAAACTTGAAACTCAAAGGACTCTGGAACTGAATCTTGTAAACTAAAAGTAAATAAAGATGCCCTTTTGGTATTGGGGAAAAAAAGAAAAATTAATTCCAATACTATATAAACTATTTGGAAAAATAGGCAAAGAAGAAGTACTACCAAATTATTCTTATGACATAAATATGGCGCTAATACCTAAAGTGAGAAGAGCCACAACAGAGAAAGAAAATTATAATCTAATTTCCCTAATGAATATAGATGTAAAAATTTTAAATAAAACATTAGCAAAGAGATTACAGCAATTTATCATGAGGATAATGCACTATGATCATGTGGGGTTTCTATCAGAAATGCTAGTTCAATATTAGGAAAACTATCAGCATAACTGACCATATTACTAACAAAATTAACAGAAATCATATGATTATATCAATAGATGCAGAAAAAGCTTTTGACAAAATACAACACCCTTTCAAATTAAAAAACACTAGAGAGCATATGAATAAAGGGAACCTTCTTTAAAATGATAAGTAGCATCTACCAAACACTATCAGCAAGCATTACATAAAATGGGGATAAGCTCGATGTGTTTCCAATAAGATCAGGGATGAAACAAGAAAGCCCATTATCACCACTGTTATTTAATATTGTAATGGAAATGTTACTTTTAACAATAAGAGAAGAAAAAAGAAATTGAAGGAATTAGAGTAGGCAAAGAAGAAGCAAAGCTATCACTCTTTGCAGATGGTAAGATGGTATATTTAGAATTAAGAATCAACTAAAATGTTATTTGAAATAATTAACAACTTTATCAAAGTTTCAGGATATAAAGTAAACACACAGAAATCATCAGCATTTCTATATATTACAGCAAAGCCTAGAAGCAAGAGTTAGAAAGAAATTCCATTTAAAGTAACTGTAGACAATATAAAATGTTTTGGAGTCTACTTGCCAAGACAAACCCAAGAACTACCTGAACACAATTACAAAATACTTTTCATACAAATAAAGTTAGATCTAAATAATTGGAAAAAATTTGTTGCTCATAGATAGGCTGAACTAATATAGTAAAATGATAATTCCACCTAAAATAATTTACTCATTTAGTGCCATATCAATCAAACTACCAAAAATTACTTTATAGAGCTATAAAAAATAATAACAAAATTCATCTGAAAGAACAAAAGGTCCAGAATATCAAGGGAATGTAATGAAAAGAAGTGATGGTGCAAGGGAAGTGATCTAGCCATACCATATCTAAAAATGTATTATAAAGTAGTAATCTAGTAAAACCAAAACTGCTTGGTCCTTGCTAAGAAGTAGCATGATGGATTGGTAAAATAGGTTAGTTACACAAGACAGTAGTCAATGACTATAATAATTTACTGTTTGATAAACTCAAAGACTAGATTCTGGGATAAGAACTCACTATTTAACAAAAACTCTTGGGAAAACTGGAAAATAATATGGCAAAAACTAGGCATAGACCAACATCTTACACCCTATACCAAGATAAGGTCAAAATGATTTGGACATAACAGGTGAGAGTATGAGAAAATTAAGAGAGAAAGAAATTGTTTACTGTTAGATTTGTGGAGAACGGAAGAGATAAAACAAGAGATAAAGAACATTATGATACAAAATGGATAATTTTGATTACATTAAATTAAAAAGTTTTGGCACAAATAAAGCCAATACAACCAAGATTAGAAGGGAAGCAGAAAGATGGGGAAAAATTTTTACAACTAGTATCTCTGATAAAGGCCTCATTTCTAAAATATAGCATTGATTCAAATTTACAGATTTCCTTCTCCAATTGATAAATGGTCAAAGGATACAAATAGGCATTTTTTAGATGAAGAAATTAAAGCTATCTGCAGTCACATGAAACAATGCTCTAAGTCATTATTGCTTACTGAAATGCAAATTAAAACAATTCTGAGATACTACCTCACATCTATCAGATGGGCTAACATGACAAAACAGGAAAATTATAAATGTTGGAGAAGATGTGGGAAAAGTGGAACACTAATGCATTGTTAGTGGAGTTAGTGGAGTTAGTGAACTGATTCAACCATTCTGGAAAGCAATTTGGAACAATGCCCAAAGGGCTATAAAACTATGCATACCCTTTGACCTAGAAATATCACTTCTTGTAAAAAAATATTTAAAACATCTCTTTTTGAGGTGGCCAAGAATTGGAAATCAAGGGGGTACCCATCAAATGGGGAATGTCTGAACAAATTTTGGCATATTTATGTAATGGAATACTATTGTTCCATAAGATATGATAAGCAGGTGGACTTCAGAAAAACCTGGGAAGACTTACATGATTTGATACTGCGTGAAGTGAAAAGAAAAAGGAAAACATTGTACACAGTAACAGTCACATTGTGAGATGATCAACTTTGATAGATTGAACTTCTCAGCAATACAGGATCTAAGACAATTCCAAAAGACTCATGATAGAAAATGCCATAGACATCCAGAGAAAGAACTATGAAATCTGAATGCAGATTGAAACATACTATTCTCTCATTCTCTCTCTCTCTCTCTCTCTCTCTCCTTATATTTTTTTTCCTTTGGTTCTAATTCTTTACAATACAATTAATGTAGAAATATGATGAATATGCTTGTACATGTATAACCTATATCATATTGCATGCTGTTTTGGGGAGAGGAGACTGAAGGGAGGGGGAGATAATTTAGAATTCAATATCTTATAGAAGTGAGTGTTGAAAACTAAAGACAAATAAAATTAAAAAAAAAATAAAAAAGGTGTTCCCACTTT
>CM053585.1:251699387-251713128 GCA_028646515.1 Pseudochirops corinnae | reverse complement strand
AGAGAGAGAGAGAGAGAGAGAGAGAGAGAGAGAGAGAGAGAGAGAGAGAGAGAGAGAGAGAGAGAGAGAGAGAGAGAGAGAGAGAGAGAGAGAGAGAGAGAGAGAGAGAGAGAGAGAGAGAGAGAGAGAGAACCTTATGAAGGAGGTGGCATCTGAGCTAGGCTTTGAAGGATAGAGAGGATTCCAGTAACAGACATGAGCCAAAGGTACTTCCTAGGTAGGTTTCAAAGGCACAGAGGTGGGAAGGGAAAGGTGAGAAGTCCTGTTTTTCTTGAATTTGCAGTACGTAAAGCAGTGCTGTGTGTGCTAAGTGTGGGAAGAGAAGGAAAGCCAAACCGCAGAGCTTTGAGCCTTTGATTCTATGATAAAGAATTAGAATTTATTCATTAATAAAAACAAATATAACAACCACAATAATAATATAAATTCAACAATAATAATTTTAAAAATCTAAACTTCACCTTTTAAACCACTGATAGAAACAGGGCAACTAAACCATACATTTATATGAGGCCCTGTAGGTCTCGTATGGATTTAGAAAGTTCCATTTTAACTCAGTCTATGTTCTGTTTTATTCTGGGTTAGCTATGTGGCCCACTGGATAGAGTACCAGGCCTAGAATCAGTAAGACTCATATTCCTGAGATCGAATCTGGCCTCAAACACTTACTAGCTATGTGACCCAAGACACTATTTGCCTCAGTTTACTCATCTGTAAAATGAGCTGAAGAAGGAAATCACAAACCATCGCAGCATCTTTGCCGAGAAAACCCCAATGTTGTCATGAAGAGTCAGACGTGACTGAACAACAACACTGTATTTTTATTTGTTTTGTTAAAATATTTCCCAATTACATTTTCATTTGGTTCATGCCATACTTGAGAGTATTGTAGAACACATGTCTGATACCTTTGATTTATATAAGATTTTCCCTATAATAAGCCAGTGAGGTAAGAATACATGTGCATTGAGTTTGTGCTCTATATGTGCTGACATACCTGGTCATTTTCTGGGATTCAACACACGTCTCACACTCATTGCACGCCCACGGAGGAAGGCAGTTTCTTTATCATTATCTGCATGGTAGAGATGATCTTTCTGCAATTCAAAACAATTGGCATGAACTGCTTGTCTCTAGTCACAGAGCTAGTAAGTATGAGCCAGGATTCAAATTTGGGCCATCTGACCCAGACTCCAGTGATTTTCAGTACAGCATATTCTCTTTCATTCAGTATGCAATAATGAGTCTTTGAAGGATTCTGTGTGGGAACTTACAAGATCTGAGCTATACAAAAGGAAGATTAATCTGGCAGCATTTACATAACACTTGGAGTAAATGCAGGGGAAGGAAGATGAGATAGAAAGTTTTTACAACAGTCCAGGAGAGAAGGTAATACGGGCCTGATGTAAGGGGATGGAGGAGAGAGAGGAGAGAAAAGGATGTGTAAGAAAGGGCTTCTTATTCCCTAGAGAGAGCAATATAAAATCATTGCTGGGCACGAACACCTTAACTCAAATGAATTTGTTGTTCTTGCTTTCCCGTCGTGTCCAACTCTTTATGATCCCCTTTGGGGTTTTCTTGGCCAAGAGACTGGAGTGCTTTGCCATTTCCTTCTCCAGTTCATTTTATAGTTAAGGGAACTGAGATAAATAGGGTTAAGTGATTTGCCCAGGGTAACCCAAATAGTAAGTGTCTGAAGCCAGATTTGAAGGCAGGAACCTAACACCTCTCTTGAGAAGTCATCTTCCCTCAGCTCTGGGTTCAAAATGAATTTGCTTTGGCCCTTTTGGAAAGAGCGCTAACCCATTGGAGCTCAAATTTATGTAGAGTTTTATACATGGCATTTATACAGGAGACTGTGCTGTCATTGCTAAGAGAAGTTAGTAGGGAAATCAAAGCCACCAGAATGAGAGTATTTTCTAAATTGCTTAATAAGGGATGAGGGAAAAAGGATCTAGGAAACAACTCTAAATATCCCATGTAAGCAAGTAGCTGGTCAGGGTAGGGTTGGGGGTGGTGGGGTGGGGGGAAGGGATATCCAGTACTGAGTTTTACTGAGTCTTAGTAAAACATACATTCCACGGGGTTGTGACCATACCAGTCAAGTCAGTTTTGACCAGCTCCCAGTTATAAATTTGACAAAGCATTTTCCTTAAAAATAAGAAAAATAAATAAATAAATAACCCTTTTAAGGAGAGTGCTACGAGTATTTATTTATCCATTTAACAAATGAGATTCAGAGAAGTTTGATAACTTGCCCACTTAGCATACAGTTGGGAAGGGTCAGAGCCAGGACACCAACTCAGCTATCCTGGCTCCAAGTCCAATATTCTTCATACCACCATGATTCCTCTCTTTGAAACCATAAGAGAAAAACATATTTCACTCAACGTGAAGGTTGACAGTTCTCCTCCCTGCCCACCCCCCCAATTCAAATACAGTATTTGAATTCAGCCTTAAGCTCAATTCTCCCCAATTTCCTTCAGAGTAGGGAGCTAGATCCTCACAGTTATGATCCCATGATGACAGGGACATGTGGACCATCTTTTTTGTAAGTATAGATTAAGCTGCCTCTCATTTTCCTATCTCTGGACCTAAAGATCTTTTGAGATCCTCAAAGGCAGGACACATGGCTTGCTAAGTTTGGAATCTGCTCAAACTCTGTGGCTTCATTGTATTAAATTGCACTTAAACCTCTTGAGTTTTGACATTGATGTTCTTGGCAATGTAGGATTTCCCGTTTAAAATAGAAAAAGAAAGAAAGAAGTGAGTAACACAAAGATTTCAATGGTATCTTGCAAGTAAAAAAAGCTTTTGTGAATATTTTCTTATGAATTCAGTATAAATTAAAAAAGAATTAAGCATTATGCAACCATTAAGATGCATGGAGTTGAAAGTACAAGGTCCTACCAATTCTATAAAGGTGAGATGTCCTCATAGTTATACTATCAAATGCACCTTTAGTTGGATTCATCTCAAACAGGATAAGCAAAGTAGCAGAAAACAGTAAGCTCATTCAGAAATTATATTCTAGTCACATTCTGATAGTAACTCCTGATTATTTCTACTAGGACTATCTCCAGGAGTACTTTATACTCTCAATTATACACTTATTCTGTCCCATTTTTGCCTTTTTGTTGCCTGTGTAAATGTTCTTTACCCTCCTATGCTTACATATCCCTGCCAACAATTAGCACTAGAGACAGGTTCAGTATAAAAATGGCTGTGCCACAAGGGCCAACAATATTTTTGTGCAAAAAAGTGATAATAATAATAATAGTATTTAGATAGCACTTTAAGGAGTGCAAAATGATTTGTAAACATTTTACTTTATCTTCAGAACAACCCCGGGTAACAAGTATATTCTTATCCCCATTTTACATAAGGAAAAATAAAATGAGACATACAAAGGTAAAGTGATTTGTCCAAGGTCACCTAGCTAGTGAGTATCTAATGCTGAATTTGAATCCAGGTCTACCTGACTCCAGGTACAAAGCTCCATCCACTGTGCTGCCTCATTGCCTCATATTATATCAAATGTATGAGCAGAAAAGAAAATGTGGGCTGGATACATAGCAAGAGCAAGAGATCAGAAATATCAGCCCAGTTATTGCATTCCTAAAATATTAAAAGAACCAGAAGGAGCCCTCTAGAAAACTTGGTAGACCTTTTGGTGGGTTTCCTGAAAGAAATAGATGATAATTACAGAAGATTTTATTTTAGTTGTTGGTTCTGAATGACAATGATTTTTTTAATGGCATCATTGTAGGTACTACCCATTAAATGATATAATAGATATCTATCCCTTTTCCTAGCACCGAGCACAGACTTCTCTGTAGGCAATTAATATGTGGTTGTTGATTTGAACTGATTATCAGAAAGTGCCCCCAAACATATCTGGCATTCCTGAAAGAAAAAGAAATGATGAACAAAACTTTGAAGCAGTGATTTGTCACAGGGCATGGATACACATATGTTTCAAGTAAATGCCCAGGTAAGTTGTAGCTTCTTGGAAGTGGGGACCAAGGGATGCTTCTTTGGTGATTAAAATCTCCTAGGGAGAAAAGAATTTGTTATAAATTCTGACAATGGGAAAGAAGAAAAAAATGTTTTGGAACGTCTCTAAACCAAAAAGAAGAAGTAAAATAAATAAATAAATAAATGTTTCCTAAAAAGGAAAAAGAAGTAGGTGAGAAGTTACCTTCTTCTTTTGAATTTAGCTTGTTTTCGTACCTCTTTTCTCTACCCACTCATCTACATGGGAAGAATAGAGTTAAAATACTAAAGAAACCCAGACGCCACAGCTGATTGGTAGTGATCGAGAAAATTATCATTAGCTGACATATTCTATACTTCAGACACTGCAAAGCAGGTTTATGGAGTGAAAATTTATCATATTGTGCCTAGGATGAGGTCCCTGACAGAAAGATCCAAATTCCTGGACCTGTAAGACGAGTACAGAGGAAACACACACACATACACGTGCACACATGCAAACACACATGTACATGCACACATATATACATGTGCACATGCGCACACACACACACATACACTCACACAAACATAGAGAATTAATTAGTCATGAAAACCTTGCTTTTGGTTCTTTTCGTACCTAAAACTGAGAAACCTCTGCTGGGAGATGAAAGGCTTTAATAGCCCATGTCTCTGGAAGAGCAAGACAGAGAACCTTGAGGAATGGCTTTTTGGTGGTTATCAGGTAGAATTCCTGCCTTTTTGAAAAGAGTTTTTACAAAGCATGTGGGCTTTAAAGAATGCGGCGGAACTCATTTTTCCTTTGAAGACATAGCCAAGGATTTCATCTGAGCTGAAAGCCAGAGACATATGCCCAAAAGAACAACATCAAGCTGGTAAAGGAGCATCCACTGGAGAAGCATCTGGTGAAAACTACAAGCCTAGACATGGTCCAGCAGAGACAAGACAAACAGGGAGCAGGCCCATGAGAGTAGCACACTGGCATCAGCTTAGCAGCCCTAAGAAATTAGAAATGCTAGCTGCCCCACACACACATGCACACCCTGGCCACACATGGTCCCTATGTGTGGTCCTCCATGAACATGCCCTGCTCATATGTGCTCCCTGTTTGTGTCCATTCTTCCCAATGAGGTTGTAAGTATTTGTTAGAAAATGAGCAGAGTAGCAGAAAACAATAAGCTTGTTCAGAAATTCTATTCTAGGCACGTTCTGATTGTAACTCTTGGCTATGTCCACCAGCCCAGGCCTATCTCCAAGAGTACTTTATACTCTCACTTATAATACACTTATTCTGTTCCATTTCTGCCTTGTTACCTGGGGAAAATATTTTGTTGCTACAGAATGTTTCATTTCTACTCTTCTTGCTAAGCCATTTCATTAAATACCTTTGGTTTGACTTAATTATGTCATTGGACTGACAAATAAAGTTAAATACATCAGTGGGAGCTTATGTGCATTGCTTTTGGGGAATACAGACCCACAGAGCACTTTGAATCTGTCATAGCTTCACACTGAGGAGATCTACCTTCTGAGGTAGGGGATGTCCCTGGGTGTTATACACACTTGAGGTAAGATGAATGGATTTGAAGCTAATTGCACACATACTGGCTTAGTTGAGTTAATTGCTGCTTTAGCTTCTGTGCCCACATGTTTGACTTTAATTTGAACTTTAATTTGATAGATGGAAGACTTCAGGAAAATAGCTGTTGTTGAGCATAGAAAAAGAACTTGTATGTTCTGTGTTTTGTGTTCTAGGCTCATTAAATGTATTAGATGATATGTGTTTAACAAGAATTTTTAATAAAATTACAAATAATATTTTGTTATTGTTTTTAACCATAGTAGGTAGACAGGAAGTATAACTGGATCAGAGACTCAGACTTGAGAAAATTCTTCTGACCTTTGAGCATCCTCACCAAACCACTGGGCATTGGTAAATTTCCCAGGAGAGGAAAAAGCTGATAAGCTAAGAACATTCCTCTGGCTTCATTGAGACTTCCTATTGAATTGAAGACAATGGGATATAATTGTCCTGCAGTGCAGCTTGAACTATAGTGGAGATAACAGAAATAGGTTAGCTAGCTTTAAGGCTCAGAGAGGCCAAGGTGGAATATGAATAGAACTCCCAACCTGGTTCAGTTGATCCTCTTTCCTCCACCCCAAAGCTGTCTCATGGATATGGCAAACAAAGCCCATGTAAGATTCTGGAGCCCCAATGGATCTAACCTTATTTATCTGGAATTATTAGAAACTGAGCTGTTCCATCTAAGTGAAAGTTCCAGATAACTGAAATGTGCTATTTTAAGCAATACAACTCAGTTTTGATTATCTTAGATGGAAATTTTTTTAATACATTATCTATGATTATGATCTCTCAAAAAGAGGAAGCCTAACTCAGTTCTTCCCTTCTTTGACGGCTCAAAGACTTTATTCCCACTGCTACACCATGAAGTGAATATCATTATTTTTTTTTATTATTTTAGTTATATTTACTTTCTTGTTTTAAGTTGTCACTTCTCATTTTGTTTTATTCTGTTCATTTATGTTGGTCATATTTCTGTTTTATTGTTTCTAATTTGTCTTGAGATGTGAAGCCAACATACAGGTATGGTAAAGATTATGTATTAGAATCAGTAGGTCCTGAGTGGGATGTGCGACTTTTAAGTAGGGATTTTGTGATGGTTGTTTTATCTTTTGACAGTTTTCCCCTTTACTCCCCCCCAAGACACACACACACACACACACACACACATACACACACACAAACACATATGCACATACCACACACATTCTACAATAGAACAGTAAGTCCCAATTTTGAGTCATCATGCCTCCAGGAGTCTGTGGCATGATCCCAAGGGAATCATGGCATGGCCCCAAGAGGTATTTTGCTGTTGTTTATTCGTACAATCATGTCCAACTCTTTGTGAGCCCATGGACTATAAAATATCAGTCATTTCTGTCCTCTACTGTCTCCCAAACATGCTGAGCAGTTCCCAGCCTGAGAGGTTCATCCTGCAATATCATATCTTTTAGCCATACCTTTATTTTAGTCATATCTTAAGTCTTTTATTTTTTAAGTTTTATCTTTTAATACTGTTCATGGGTTTTTCTTGGCAAAGATACTAAAGTGGTTTGCCATTTCATTCTGCAGTGTATCACCTTTTGTCTGAACTCTCCACTGTGACCTGTCTATCTCGGATAACTCTGCACTGAATATCTCATAGTTTCATTGAACTACACAAGTCCCTCCGCTGTGATAAGGCAGGAAGTATATGTAAGATCAACCAATCTGAGTGCAAGAAGATGAGTGAACCTTAGTTTCCCCGATAGCCAGTCATGGTCTTGTTTCCAAAACAAGCATAAAATCTCCATTTACCAATTATTGTTCAACATTTACCAACACACTGACCTCACTGGCTATACTGGACTTTGGCTCCTCAGGATGACTATAATCTGACCAGGTCTCAGACACCCCCAGACTAAATGCTCCCCAGCATCTCCATACTTCGCTTTTCGTATAGATAGATAGTATAGTGGGGAGGATAGAGAACCAGATCTGGAATCAGAAATACTTGACTTAATTCTTCCACTTTACTATTCTAAGGTGCAAGTCTTACAGGCCTTCTTACTATTTATCATATACGACACACTATTTCCTGCCACTATGACTCTGCACTCAATATCCCCAGTTCCCAGCATATTCTTCCTGATGACCTCTCTTAGAATCCCTAGCTTCCTTCAAAACTTAGTTCAAATGCTATCTTTTACATAAAGCTTTTCTGGCCCCTCCAGGGGCTCATGCTTCTCTCTAAACTTGCCTTGAATTTATTTTGTCGTGTTTGTTTTTAACATCCAATTGATCTCCCCAAATAGAATGTAAATGATACAAGAGCAGAGAATGTTTCATTTTTGTCTTTGTGGGCATTGCACTCAACACAGTGCCAGGTCCATAAGTGCTTGTTGATTGGTGGATAGATTAATCAATTTTTCAGTCCAGTCCCTAAAATTGTAAATTATAAGAGTTTTCCAACTAGAGTTGGTAGAAGAAATTCCTAGGTCAAAAGTTCCCCACATGGATATGGTTCCCCCAAACACATCTCCTGCACATGGCTAAACAAATGTAAGATATTATCTTTTCTCGATTGGCCCACAGCAGAGCTAATCTCCAACATGTCAGAAGCACTGCTTTCTTTAGGAAAGTTGTAGCACCACCCTTGCTACTTGTATCCCCTAGCTTCCTCCTGAGCATCCTGAGTGAGGTACTTCAGCCATGAGAGACAAAAATGCTGTTTTCAAAGGCAGCTCATTGCTGGCCTTGGACACTCTCTTCATTCCTTCCAGAGTATGTGGAAGACAGTAGGTGGATGCTCCCAGTCAGATGCAATCATTTGTCACTGACCCACCACCCTCCCTTGTACACTCCTGACCTGAGTGCCTTTATGTCTTTTTCTGGCCTCAGACTACCCTAAGGTTACAAAATGGGAGGCTTTATACTCAATCCAAATGCCTAGCAAGTATTTCAGTCATGCACTTAAAAGACAAACAGATGTGAGCTCTCTGTTCCTACAGAGAAAACAAAATAAAATAACAGTAGATATTGTTATCACTTCCTCCTATTTCTATAGGCTTTCTCAAAGCATTAGATAAATGGATACATTGATAGATAAATAGCAAGGAAGAAAGGAAGGAAGGTGGGAAGGAAGGAAGGCATGAAGGAAGGAAGGAAGGAAGGAAGGAAGGAAGGAAGGAAGGAAGGAGGGAAGGAAGGAAGGAGGGAAGGAAGGAGGGAGGGAAGGAAGGATGAAAGGAAGGAAGGAGGGAAGGAAGGAAGGAAGGAAGGAAAAAGGGAAGGAAGGATGGAAGGAAGGAAGAGATAAACAGAAAGAAAGGTAGATAGATAGATAAATAGATGGACAGACAGATTAGACCTATAGTATCCTTAGTATAGAGACCTTGAGATCCCTACTAATTTCTCCACAACTTACAGACTTAAAGAGTTGCTTAAACTACTGAAAGGCTGCTTGGTGTTCATAAAGCAATAGATATTTGAAGAATGATTTGAATGCAGGTCTCCCTGGATTTAAAGCCAGCTCTCTACCACGGGTAGGGAACCTGTGACTTTGAGACCACATGTGTTCCCCAGCCCTGAATTCTAAACCATGCTGCCTATGTGTATACACACAGGTGTTGGTGTATGCATACACATATGTGTACATATACAAATACATAGACATAGACATACGTATGCATGTGTTCACATATAAACACATATGTGTGTATGTATATAAGCACATCAAGGTAGAGCTGAAATCTCCCATTTGGCTCTGATGCAGTGATTAGGTAAGAATGCTTTGATAGAGTCAGAACTCATTGTGAACAGTACACCTCCTTGAATCAGTCAAAGACATATGAAAAACTGCATGATGTCCTTAGAGATTTGTGTAAAATGGAGACTGTAGTAGGAAAGCAATTCTGAGCTTTTAGATTTGAGGTACTGAAGGAAGCATGGAGCAAAGGAAAGACTGAGCCATATCATAGAGGGGAGATATCAGGGATCAGCATTCATTTTACAGGCATCTTAGTAAATACTCAGGCTGAGAGAAGCTTAAAGAAAAGGTCATGTCTTTCTTCAACTTTCTCTTCAATGCCTTTCTATCCTCAAGACACTATAAATTCCGGCCTTTTGTTGCCCGAATGTTTCCAGTAAACCAAATTATGCCTCAACCACAAAGGGACCAGGGACTAAATAGAGATAGAGATAAAAATAAATGTAAGGTTAGGCAGAGGGCCCAACCTAGATGTTGGGAATTTTCCTAAGTAGGGGTTTGGTTTGAGTATGACTGAACTCAAAACTTTTCAGCTTACAGTCTCTAAAACCAAGGAAGCCAAAACCAAATGGACTTTATATTATATTGCCTTCCCTAGCCATAAATGAGCTAATTATTATAACTAGTTGTTGCATATGTACAAACAGAAATATATTCATATGTAATATAAATAGGTATACATATAGATAAGTGTATATGTGTGTGTGTGTGTGTGTGTTTGTGTGTGCATACGTGTGTGTGTGTGAGCAAATCAGGGTAGAACTGAAATCTCCCATTTGGCTCTGATGCAGTGATTAGGTAAGAATATATCTATATCTATCTATCTATCTATCTATCTATCTATCTATCTATCTATCTATATCTATATCTATATCTATCTATCTATATATCTATATCTATATCTATATATAATAGGGTTTTTTTTGCTTTTTGGAGAGGGGAAGGCAGAACAATTGGGGCTAAGTGACTTGCCCAAGGTCACATGGCTGGTAAATGTTAAGTGTCTGAGGTAGGATTTGAACTCAGGTCCTCCTGACTTCATGGTTGGTACTCTATTCACTGTGCCACCTAGCCACCCCAGATAAGTATATATTTGTAGAGAGAAACTGCTATATCTCAACTCTCCTCTCTTAACAGAAAGTATAGTTCTCTTTTCTCTCATTTGAACATGTGAGATAAGAAGGCACTGTTATAAAAAGTGATTTTTTTTCCTCTAGGCTATTCAATGTAAGTTGGGAAACATCTGCTTACAAAAGGAGTTATGTGAATATGTAGGACTGATATGTGCTCCTGAAGATAATATGGTATAGTATAAATGAGACTGGGTTGAGAATCCAGTAATTTGTTTCCTTGTACGTCAAATGAGAAGAAGCTAGTCTATCTGATTACTAAGGTTTCTTCTACCTCTAATAGTTTCTGATTATGTACTGTAGGATTTCTTGCTCCTGAGAAGAGGTAGAGGGAAAATAGCTTCCTCCTGATAGCTTAGTAGATGTTAACATAAGTCCTGTGATTCTGACTTAAATGAGTTAAACTATTCCCTGTGAGAAGCTTGAGGGGAATGCATCTAGGACAGGGATGGGGAACCTGTGGCCTTGAGGCCACATATGGCCTTCTAGGTCCTTGGGAGCAGCCTTTTGATTGAATCCAAGTTTTACAGAACAAATCCTTTCATTAAGGGGATTTGTTTGTGAAGTTTGGATTCAGTCAGAGGGTAGCATTTGAGGACCTAGAGGGTCACATGCGGCCTTGAGGTTGCAAGTTCCCCACTTCTGCTCTAGAAGATGGGAAAGAGAAAAGGGGGAATCAGGTACACTTAAACTTAAAAACAACGACAATAGGAAGCCAAGGATTCAGCAGCACCCCTGGCAGGATGGAGCAAATCCTTACATAGTCAGGGGGAGGGAGATTAAAAAACCAAAATTCCTCTGATATTTGCTCAACTTCTGCCCCGTTGTCCTCCAGTGGGCTTTAGATCACTTGCCCTTATAATTTGTTCAACCATTTCAGCCATATCTGTCTCTTCGTGATCCTATTTTCGATTTTCTTGGAAAAGATACTCGGGTGATTTGCCATTTCCTTCTGCAGATCATTTCACAGATGGGGCAAATGAGGCAAAGAGGGTTAAGTAACTCACCAGGGTCACACAGCTAGTAAATATCTGAATCCAAATCTGATCTCATAAAGATAAGTCTTCCTGACTCTAGGCCTGACACTCTGTCCACCATGCCACCTTGCTGCCCTTATGATATTCGTGTGATAATATTATACTCCGAGAAGCTCCCCACTTTGCTTAGTTATCCTTATTCTGACGATGGAAGAAAGGGGGGCAAGTGGATAGTTATCTCTTCTCATATGATTGCTGTGTTCTTTACTGTCTTTTACTTAGACCCGGTGCAGCTAAGGCAGAAAACATTTCAATTCTCAAGAAATAACAGTGAAGTGTGATTCCAGAGTGAGGATGTTGAGTTTTGAGTCAGGACAAGAAGACCTTTTGTTCAGATTTTGACCCTGCAACCTGTTAGTTCTATAACATTGGCCAAATTACTGGACCTCTCTGGGCATCGGTTCCCCCAAGCATAAAATGAAGAGACTGGATTAAATAATCTCTATGGCTCCTTCCAAGTCTCAGTCTATGGTTCCATTATATGAATGTGTTTAAGGCCCTGTCCTGGGTCTTACGGGAATTACAAAGATAAAACACAACCCTAACCCTCAAGGAGGTTAAGGTCCAGCAGGGAAGAAAAGACATGGGCAAAAAACCGATCATGCAATCTAGAAAGTAAATGACCAGTAAGAGAAATATAGAGTGCTTATAAGCTCAGGAGAAAAGAATGATTGCTTCTGGGTTGAGTTATCAGGGAAAAGGCTTCATGGAGAAGGTAATATTTGAATTGGGCCTAGAAATTGCAAAAATACTCATAAATGAAACAGCCCTCTGTACCAATGAAAGAGAATGAGAAAAGAAATGGAGAAATCGGGGTGGAGTCAAGATGGTGGCATAGAAGCAGGAGAACTCCAGGAGCTCCCCCCATGACCACCTCAAATACCTGGAAAATATGACTCTAAACAAATTTTAGAGCTCCAGAACCCACAAAGTGACAGAGAAACAAAGCTCCCACTGAAGGCAGCCTGGGAGGTGGACAAGAAGGGTTCATCAAAGCACTCTGGGAGCCAAGACCAACAGTGGTTTTAGTCCAGGGTAGCCAGGACTAGCCATGGCTGGAGCATTTGGGAGAGTGGATCACTGGCAGCCGTGGCAGTTTTCAGAATTATCAACCCATAAATGCCAAAGACAAAGTGAAAGGTCAGTGGAACTTGGCTGAATTTGGGGGGGATGGAGGAATGGGTCCAGCCCTCTGACCCCAGAGCCAGAAGTGGCGGAAGCAGCAGCCCTGCAGCCATTTCCACGTGGCTGCTTCAGAGCTCCTGGTCTGCAGATTGCAGGGGGCGCGAATGACCATTCAGAGGCTAAGTGCTCTTGCCTTAACCTGCCTGAATTGGGATCGTGGTCTTGGGTGGTGGTCCTGAGATGTGTGACCAATGAGCCAAAGCTGGTGGAGGCTGTAGAGATGGCAGTTTCCTAATAGCTCTGGCAGCTGTGAAAACCCCAGTGATTTGGGACAAAGCTCTCCTCTCTGAAAGCAGAGTTCTACTGTGGCAAAGAACTCAAAAGTCAAGTTAATTGATTGGCAAAACAAGCAGACAAAGGAAACAAAGCAAGCACAGCAATCCAACTTTAGATTCCTTTTTTGGGGATAAAAAGGATCAGAGCATGGAATGGAAGGAAGATAACACAGTCAGAACTCCTGCCCCAAAAGCTTCCAAGAAAAATATGAACTAGTTACAGGCCATAGAGGAGTTTAAGAAGGATTTTGAAAACCAAATAAGAGAAGTGGAGGAAAAATTGGGAAGAGAAATGAGAATGATACAAGAAAATCAAGAAAAGAGAGTCACAAACCTAACTGAAGAAAATAACACCTTAAAAAATAAACTAACTCAAATGGCAAAAGAAGCCCAAAAAAACCAATGAGGAGAAGAATGCCTTAAAAATTCAAATTTCCTAGATGGAAAAAGAATCTCAAAAGCTCACCAAAGAGAATAATTCCTTCGGAATTAGAGTGGAGCAAATGGAAGCAAATGACTTTATGAGAAATCAAGATACTATTAAACAGATTCAAACAAATGAAAAAATATGTCATTGAAAAAACCCACTGACTTGGAAAATAGATCCAAGAGAGACAATTTTAAAAATCCATGATCAAAAACAAAACAAAACAAAAAAAAACCAAGAAATCATCCTTCAAGAAATTCTCAAGGAAAATTTCCCTGATATTTTAGAACCAGAGGCCAAAACAGAACTTGAAAGAATTCGTAGATCGCCTCTTTAAAAAGATCCCAAAAAGAAAACTCCT
>CM053585.1:251679053-251698887 GCA_028646515.1 Pseudochirops corinnae | reverse complement strand
TATCATAGTTGAACTATTTACATGCCAACATGGAAAAACAATAATTGTAACTTAATGAAACTTTTCTCAGTATGAGGATAGGTGAAGGGAATGCAAATGTATATATATATGTGTGCACACACATATATCTATATAGGAGGGTCTATATATGCGTATGAACACATATCTGAGTATGTGTATATATGTGTACATAGAGGGCACAGGATCAATTGAATAGGAAGGGACGATATTTTAAGAGGTGAAATTCTGAAGTGGGAGAGGATTAGAATGAGAGGAGATGGAGAGACAGAATGGGATTAATCATCTCATATAGAATAGGCAAGGGATAATTGTTACAATGGAGGGGAAGAACAGGAAGGCAAAAAGGAAAAGATCAACCTTACTTTCATTGAATTTGGCTTAGCGAAGGAATGACATAAACTCTAAACTGAGTATGTTGCCACACAGGAGATTAGGGGGGATGGAGATGAGAGGTGGGAAGACAGAGGGGAGGGGAGGGTGGGGGGGAAGGGTTGATGGAAATACACACTTCTGTAAAGGGACAGGGACAGGGTAGACAATAGAACAAGGTGGGGTGGGATAGGAAGGAGGGACATGTAATAAGTCTCTCACAATATGTTCACTGTGGAGATATTCTGCATAATTACAGATGTACAGCCTGTATTGAATTGCTTGTCCTTCCTGTGGGGGTGGGTGATGAGAGAGGAAGGGAAAGAATCTAGAATTTAAAGTTCTATAATCAAATGTTAAAAATATATATATTTATGTATATATATATATATATGTATATATATAATTATTATTATTAACTACATACAACTAGGAATTAAGATATACAGGCACTAGGGTAGGGAGATCCATTATAGAAAAGCCTTATATCCTTTCTTGTTCTAGCACCATAGACCATCTGTGCCATCAGTTAGACAGTAAATCTTTCAGCTTGGTAAGGAAATGAACTAAATACTGACTTCAGCTTGCTTGATGGAAAGGGGAATCGAAAGGACCTAGTTCCTAGAGAAACTCCTGTTTGTGAAAAGGACACTCATAATAGAAGGCTATTGTCTTCATGAGAGGAAATGACACAGAAATAGAGAGTGCAATAAAAATCATCCTATATCATTTCTGGGGTTGGAAAAGAGCAATTACAGACTGGGTTCCCTTCAGTCCCAGAAAGATTATAGTAGCAAGATAATTCTAAGAAGAACGTTGACTTGGACATAGTTAGGGTTTAACAAATGTCTGTAAAATATTTGAAATAGAATAAAAATTATCTCAGGAATGTTGAACTTCCCCTTTCAAAAAGACTAAAAAAAAGGGTGATGTTTGAGATTGTTAATGTTTGAAGATTATCAAAGAAGGCATAAGATTTTTGCTATGTGTTTGTATTCTCCTAATTCGCTTTAAATTGTGTATCACTGTATACAGGGTGTCCCAAAAGTCTTCGAGAAATTTTAAGCCACTAAAACTAGTAAAACAAAACTGCCCTGAGACTTTTAGGACACCCCGATTAGCAATGAGACAACTAAAGGTTATAGTTTAATAACTTAAGAAGTCCATAAAATATAATTTGGTGGAATTTCATTCTATAAATGTTTACTCCAACAGTATCTCTAAATCTTTTCCATTCAAGGCAAATGACCATAGTTTAACTGAATTGCAGTTAGAGTGTCTAACAAAAACAAAACAATTCTAAGATACACTGACCTTGAAAAACCAAGATTTGTAAGATAGTCAATATCTCCAAGCTTGAACAAGAACAGAGGGAATTTTGAAAGTGACTAAAATTGGTGAAGTGAGGAGCAAGGAAGGAAATGGAGTATAAGGGGTCATTTATGTTAGTGGCCATATTTTGAACCTGGCAGCTAGACGGTACAGCAGGAGGAGTGTCAGGGTCTGAAGTCAGAAAGACTCATCTTCTTGAGTTCAAATCTGGCCTCAGACACTAGCTGTGTGATCCTGGGCAAGCCACTTAACCCTATTTGCCTCAGTTTCCTTATCTGTAAAATAAGTTGGAGAAGGAAATGGCAAACTACTCTAGTATCTTTGCCAAGAAAGCTACAAATGGGATCGCAAAGAATCAGACATGACTGAAAATGACTGAACAACAACATGCTTTAAACCAGACGTCTCTTTTTAGGCTAAATTTCTGTGTTGAACTACATGTTCTGTCTAGATTTGGGCACACATTTTCCCCCTAGTGTTTTGGCTTTTGTTCTCTCCCTTGAAGAAATAATTTGTTTGCTGTCCAGAATTTTAAAGGTATTTGCCAGGTAACAGACTGACTCAAAGAGTTTGATCAATAAGATAAATGAAGTAAAACAATTACTAGGTTGACCCTCTCAATACAGTTCCCTATTTATTTTGTGAATGAAAAGGTGCTATAGGTTTATATTATACTTGTTTTGGCTTGCCGCATGTAGACACAACAAGGGCTGGCATCCAGTTTTCTTGTTTCTCTTCACTATGTAGACAATGTCATAATGAAAAGAAAAAACAGAAAACAGAGCACCAAACCAGAGAAGCTAGAGTTCAAAGGAAAAACAAAACAAACAACAAAAACAGTACACTTCAAACTTTGAGATATACAGTGATTAAATTTAACAAATATAATCACAAACAGCAAATCCAGAAGAGAGACCAACCTATATAAAAGAAGTGGAATTCAGACAAAACAAGATTATTCTACAGACATGGGAAATCAAAGAAGGAAATGGATTCATAGGATACTCTAAAAAGAAAAAGAATACAAGATTACCCATTTTGTGGCTAACTTTCCTATACTTAGTATTACAGATTTAGAGTTAGAAAGGACCTTAAAATCCATCTAACTCAACAGCATTATTTTACAGATGAAGGATCTGAGGTCTAGAGGAGTTAATGACAGCTAAGTTCATTTCGTTCTTTAGTCGTTTCAGTTGTGTTTGACTCTTGGTTACCCCATTTGGGGTTTTCTTGGGAAAAATACTGAAGTGGCTTATCGTTTCCTTCTCCAGCTCATTTTACAGATAAGGAAATTGAGGCAAACAAGGTTAAGTAATTAGCCCAGGGTCACACAGCTAATATTTAGGGATGATTTGAACTGAGGTCTTCTTGACTCAAGTATTATCACCCTATACAATGTACCATCTAGCTGTCTAGTGGGGGTCAGACTGGTAGAATATAGCAGAGTCAGAATTCAGGTCCTATGACTCAAAAACTAGCATGTTTTCCAGTGTACTATGCTTCCTTATTAATATCTAGTTAAAATAATTTCCTCTGTACTAAGGCTAAATTTATTATCCTCAAGTAAATAAGTCCTGAATTATCTACATTTGTATTGTTCCATTGTGCTTTTTGTCTCTGAAAAAACAGAGAAGCATAATCCCATTACTTTTGTCTACTTCTTATTTGTCTGATGTATAGATCCTAGGGGACAACTAGTTTATAGAGTGTGACTCTAAGGGTCTTGCATGAGCCCTCCTTCTTTTGTTGCCAAACTAATAATAGTTCACAATATTTGAACACTTTAAGGTTTCCAAAGTGCTTTCCTCCAAACAACCCAACGGGGTAAATAGTGAAAGTATTACTGTATTATTGATCATTTTTTAGCTGAAAAACACTGAGATTAAGAAAATTAAAGTGACATGTCTATTGTCACCTGGCCAGTAATTGTCACTAAAAGGTTTCAAACCCATTTCTCTTATCCAGTGTTCCTCCCAACCCACCAAATAATTTCTAGTAAAATAGCTGCCACCAGTTCCTTGATCCCTCAATTTGCTTTCCCAAGGATAAAGCAACAATAATAGTACTAATTTAAAATAAGTTACATATCAACATTTAAGCACTGTTCTTCATAAATTTTAAAACTCTATATGTGTGTGGGAATGTATATGGTAGTAAAGATATACATACACATACATATATAATACAAATATAAACATATGTCAATATATGTATACATGTGTGTAGATGGTGATGGTAAAGGTTATTTTTCAAAATAAGGAAAATAACATTTTTATTATTTACTTCAGTAGGTTATTTTGGAAAAAAAAGCTCTTGAAAAACCTTAAAGTGCTATACAAATAAGAAATATTATTATTTTAGGAATAAGAGTGCCTCGCGCATGACCCTAACTACCCATAAGGGTGTAGATAGACAGGGGAGACAAGTAGACAAGATGAAGGGGATTATATTTCTGAATTTGTTGACAGAACAGAGCAGTAAGTGTGTGAAGTGTGTGTGTGTGTGTGTGTGTGTGTGTGTGTGAAGCAACTGGTGGTTCCGTGGACAGGATACTGGACCTGAAGTCAGGAAAGTCTGAGTTCAAATCTGACCTCAAATACTTACATACTAGTATGACTCTGGGCAAGTCACTTAAGCTCTTTCTCAGTTCCCTCAACTGTAAGATGTGGATAATGATAGCACCTACGTCATAGTGTGTTGTGAGGATTGAGCAAATAAGATGATATTTCTACAAGGGCTTGGCACAGTAATAGGCACATAGTAGACACTAAATCAATTTTTATTTCCTTTCTACATTTTCCTTTCTCTTCCCCATGTGTGTATGCATATCTGTAGACATATACACATATCTATACACACATGCATGCATGCGCATGTTTATATTTATGTCTAAATTAATGTTGATGTACATGGCAAGTGTGTGTGTGTGTGTGTGTGTGTGTGTGTGTGTGTATACCCCATCTCTCTTCAGAGCTTCCACAGGACTGTCTTCATACACACACACATACACACACAGGTACATGTGCACACATTTCCATAGATAGATAGATCATATTTTAAGACTTATAAAGAATGCTTCTTACAATAATCCTGTAAGGGATGTAGTCCAAGTGTTAAGGTCTCTACTTTACAGATGAAGAAACGGAGGTAGGTTGAATGACTTATCTACAATAGTGCCAGGGCCAGAATCCAAATCCAGGTAGTCTGACTCCAAGTCTAGTGTTCTTTTCACAACATTATATAGCTTAAAGTATAAATCTCATTGAAAAGGCTATTAATAATTCATAATCTGCTCCAAATGACTAATATTTATACCTCTCCTGAGAGCAGGGTTTTATAAGGGAACAGAAGTGTGTGTGTGTGTGTGTGTGTTCATGTGAAATAGGACACCAAAAATTATATGACCAAGGGCTATCCCTAGACAGGGCCTACCTCCTACGGGCCTTCCTCATCCTTTTAGATGGAAGCTTCCCTTGGGACCTGCAAAGCCAACGTTCTAAGCTGATCCGTGCACTCAGTGTCTCTGCAGTAGGAAGCCTCTTTGGTACTGAGTGATCACTGCTGACATTTGTTTCCCTAGCAATTTCATGGTGTTTGTCATGCTGCCCACGTTTTTGATATTAATATTAACAATCTTAATGTAATCACCATTTTATCATTTGATTTTATTTCCTTGGTGACTCAGACAAGTCTAAGCTAATTTACCTTTAAAGACCATTACTGTACACGCTTCCTTGTGCTAACGTAGTTAAACAGGAAAGGGCTGAAGCTATTAACCCGGGTGAAAGCTCATTTTAATGCTATTTCAGTCATTTTTCCACATCTGCCAATAATTCTGAATCCAAGAACAATATTGGCAAGGAGACTGGAAGAATGTGCTAGTCTCTTCAGATAGGTAGATTTGCAGGGAGTTTGCTGTCTAAGTGTCCCCAATTAGGAAAAATCAATCCTTTTCCTCTGGGAGAGGGGAGGATGGTAATATTTTCCCCTTGATGTTTGCTATAGATGTCTGTTACATATGTCACATTTAGTTAGGGCTCAGAACATACGAATTTGAGAAGCAGACACTGAAAGTTAATTCTGCTTCCCTGATTAAAAGTACATGTAGTTTATCACCATCTCTTCTTATTTTGTTCATGTTGATGTAAATGCTCTCATAAAGTGACCTCTTGGCAAGGGTTCCTCATCCAGAACTCGGGTGATACATGCTAGCAAAACCATCTTTCTCTTCTAACCTGTAAATGCCATGAGGGCAGGAACTGCATGGCCCTCCCAGATCCACAACAAACTTGATAGTAAAGCTGTTAACTTGACCAAGAAGAAGTAATGATAAAATACAAAGGGAAATAGTGATAAATTCCTCCATCCAGTCCAGGACTATCCAAAGACAGTCCTGTAGAAGATCGGAGGAGAGATATGGTAAGTAGAAGGCAAAGTACATAGGCACTGTTGACTCAAAGTGAGGAAAAAACACTACACTCCCAAAAAAAGATGGCAGGTCAGGCCCAGGTAACCCCAGACCTCAGTAGAGCAGAATTAAAGGCCATGGCTGCCCTTCCAGAGACACATCAGGGTACAACTCTGTGGGGAAGATGGCAAAGTCGGTCAGAAATTTCTAGGTGCTCCAAATTTCCTCCACAAAGAGACAAAAAAAAAAGTACCATTAAAGGAACATAGAGCAAGAAAAATAAAGGGGTAAGGCAGTTGTCTTCCTAAGTGAACCTGAAAGGACCTCAGAAAAGACAGAACCTCCAGGGGCTGAGGTTTGGCCTGAGTGAAGTGTGGACACCTTCAAGCTGACTCCACTAAGTCAATAGGAAGTAGGCCCTGGGGACAGCTCCTGTGTGGGGTGTGTGTGTGTGTGTGTGTGTGTGTGTGTGTGTGTGTGAAGGGGGACTAGGCCTCAAGAAATTACACTTCACCCACAGCTTTGGGGGCTTTCACTTCATGAACTTTATATCCTTGCAAACTTTTACCTAATGAACAGCAGAGAGAGCTGAATGGAGGAAATTGAAGGACCCTTGCTATTTCTTAAAGTCAGGCCTAATGGTGCTGACCCTGGGTTGTGGCTGTGGGTGAGGAGGAATGAACACATGCCCAGTGGGTGGGGGGCCCACAGTGAGCAAGCACATTTTCAGGACAGCATGACTGGAGACCCTAACTGCGGCTTAGGAAAAGAGAAGAGTCGCTGAGGTTGAACCCCAGACAGAATTAACAAACTAACAGTAAGGAGGACCTGAGGCTTAGTGTAACATTACCCACAACTTGGCAGTAAAACTTGATTATAATAATAAGTTGTTAAAAATAAAACAAAATAAAAATGAGTAAGAGAAGGAAAAAGAAACTGACTGTAGAGAGCTACTTTGATGTAAAAGATCTGCGTTCATATTCAGAGGAAGAGAGTAATTTTCTTCATTCAGACTAAACTGAGATTTTTCTGAACAGAAAAAGGATTGTATGTGATATTGGGAATCCATATGATGAAGGACTAGTTTTACTTTTTAAGTATATAATAAATAAAACATATCATTAAAAATAGAAAGAAACAAACAAAAGAGCAGCAGCAGGTTGAAGAACAAGAGCAGAATATGGAAAACGCCTGAAAATTTCAAGAGAACTCCTGCCAGCAAAATCATTGTATTGGGAACTGTAATGCTTATAGCAAGGGACGGAGACTACTCTGGTTCAGGAACATGAAAGGGGAAGAACACAAATAACCTAAATTGAATCAGAAATAGAATGAGTCAAAACCAGGAAGGCCTACAGAAATTGATGTCTTATCTTAACTACCACATTTAAAATCAAGCAGGGCCTTCCCTTACCATCCAAGAGTATGAGGGTGAAGGGGGTCATCTCTAGTCATCCTGATCTATATGTTTCCACTGGACCCATATGGTGATGGAGGAAAAAGTGAGGCTGGTGACTTTGCAGAGCCCTTCCTCACTTAAATACAATTCAGTCACAAGTCATGATATCACATCCCTGACGTCACAGTCCGAAGGCAAACAACCACAACAACATGAGGGAGCAGAGTTTCCTATCAGCACCAAGTCCTGGTATAGAAATGTAGGATGGAGATTTGAGTAAAGAAAAGAAAATGCTGAATGTAGTGGAGAAAATAATGTACTGTGACTAGCTCAAGGAAAATCAAAGAAAAAAGCTAATGACAACAAATCCAAGTAAACATCAGAGAAAAGAATGGTCAAGCCACAAGGACCACAAGAGAACATGGAAGAAATGATATAAGAAATACAAAATATAGTACAAAATGAAATGACATCTAAGGATAAAGGAATGACAAATAGGTTTAAAAGATGAGAAAAAATTCTGGTAAGGATTACCTAACAACTAAACTCCCTGAAAATTATAATGGGCCAGTGGAAGACTATGCCTCTCTGAGACAAGAGACATAAAGACAAATTCAAAATATTTAAATGATAAAACAGAAAAGAACATGCAAGATATATGCTATCAAAAACAACTAATTTGAAAAACAAACCCAGGAGAGGAAAAATCTAAGACCAATACATATTGCTCATGTTTTTCAGATAAGAATACGATAAAGGAAGTTTGAATATACACAGATAACACCACCAAGAGTTTGGTACAGAAATACATTAAACCCAACAGACAAGTTGGAAGTTGGGAAAGTGGGATTTAAGAGAAAGGGGAGGATCACTGGTGGAGTAGCCATAAACAAAAGACACTCCAAAATCAATTCGAGAGAGGCCATGAAGATGAGGTTAAAGGAAAGAGAGACCACAATACTGTGAATACTGGCAGAGCAAGTGGAAGGGAGGAGGAGCAATAGAACAAGGGTGGATCACTTAATAGTAGTGAAAAAAGAATAAAGCAAATTTCTTCACTTTTGAATCCATTTTATAATCCATTTTTTGTTAAGATATGAGGAGCAAGAAGAAAAGAATGAAAAAAGATATAATGAAAAGAAATACATATTTGAAAATCATAACTATAAATATGAGTTAATGGATTAATAAATTAATAAATATGAATGAGATGAAATCACCTGTAAAACTGAGAAGGACAGAAATATGAACTAGAAAGTTTGCAAATGTGAGAGCTATTACAAAGGTAGAATCAACAATATTTCACACATTTAAATTAGTCAAGCCTAATTTTTAAAATAAATCCTATTACTATCCTATGTTTTTATATCACCCACATTTCCAACTATATCCCTCTCCGAATTCATCCCTTAGAGTCCATCCCTTATAACGAAGAGGGGAAAAAAGAAATTTAGCAAATCTAACCGATGTATTGGTAAACAGCTGATGTTTTATGCAGTGTTATACGCCTGTGGTCCTCTATATTTACAAAAAAGTGGAGGAAGTATCTTTTTCTTTAGAACCAAGCTTTATCAGTTTCAATTCTTTTGTTCTTATCCTTTGCATTTATATTGCTGTCCTAACTGTGTATCTTGGTTGCCAACTTTTTGGTATTTCACATTCAAGTTTTTCTGCTTAACCTATTCATCATTAATTGAAAGACAGTAATATTATTAAAGAACAGTAAAACAAAAATACAAGTGACTCTTCGATTGATAAATGATCAAAAGATATGAATAGACAGTTTTTAGACAAAGAAAGCAAAGCTATCTATAGTCATATTAAAAAAATGCTCTAAATCACTATTGATCAGAGGTATGCAATTTAAAACAACTTTGAGGTACCATCTCACACCTATCAGATTGGCTAATATGACAGAAAATGAATATAATAAATGTTAGGGGATTTGGGAAAATTAATGCACTGTTGCTTGGGTTGTGAACTGATCCAACCATTCTCAAGAGCAATTTGGAATTATGCACAAAGGGTTATAAAACTGTGCATATCCTTTGAAACAGCAATACTACTACTAGATTTGTATCCCAAAGAGATAAAAAAAAAAAAAAGAAAAATATCTATTTGTATAAAATATTTATATCAGCTCTTTTTTGTAATCACTAAGAATTTGAAATGAGAAAATGTCCATCGATTGGGGAATGGCTGAACAAGTTATGGCATATGATTGTAATAGAATATTTATGTGCTATAAGAAATTGACAAGTAGGATGATTTCAGAAAAAAACCTGTAAATACTTACATGAACTGATGTGGAGTGAAGTGAGTAGAACCAAGAAGATATTTGTACACAGTAACAGCAATATTGTACAAAGAACAATTATGAACGACAACTATTCTCAGCAATACAATGATCTGAAACAAAGGATTCATGATGAAAAATGCTATCTTCCTACAGAGAAAGAATTGATGATGTCTGAATACAGACCAAAGAACATTATTTTTTATTTTACTTCTTTTTTTGAGTTTTCTTCCACAAAATGACTAATAGGGAAACATGTTTTATATGATTGCACAGGTATAACCTATATGAGATTGCATATTGTCTCTCAGAGCAGGGAAGGGAAGGAGAGAAAGATAGGACTTGTTTTTATATGTAATTAGGAAAACATACAATGTTACTTAAAAAATTAGGGATAGAAAGGGAATTAACAAAGGGGTTCAAGTTGGTTGAGGTGACTATGGAAAAACTGATTTGCCCAAAGTTACACAGCTGGTAAACGTCAGCATGAATGTTTGAATCCAATCTTTCTAAGCCCAGCGCTCTAGCTATGTTTCAGTGTTCATCTATTATAAAAACATGAGTCTTTAAAAACATATCAACATTAAACATGAAGGAACACCAACCTATTCTTTCTTTAAACATAATCAATAATGAGAATTTTGCTTCCCATTAGTAATGGCAAAACTGGTAGGTGGGAAAGAATGGTTGAGCCAAGCTGTCGCTCTGGCATACATCCAAGTGGAAAGTTCACAACAGGAAAGACACCATTCACAGCAGTAGCAAATGGCTTGTCAAGTATGGGAGGCTAGATTCATAATTGTAATAAATATATCTGTTTCTCATACCCTGGGGAAATGTCATTTGTAGAAAATGTCAGCTCTGGCATTGGTGTTCTCTTGGAGCAGTCTGGGACATCATGCTATGAATAAGAAATGTGTCCTGTTGACCTTGTTTTGCTCTCCTGGGAACTAGAGACCTAAAAATACAGAAGGCTATGCTCAGAGGCGATCTAAGGTTAGTAGGGACAGAACAATAGTGGCATGAAGTCCAGACTACTTGAACAACATCTTGCCATGTGGAAGTTGTTTCCACAGCACATATGAAAGATATAGACCACTGCTGAAGGCACCTTTTCCCTATTCACTACCTTGGAGCCAATATTTGAATTATTCTAATATTTTTCAGTCGGTTAATAATCAAAGGATATTAATAATGGCTCCTTGACTAATGACCTTCCCCAGGATACTGACTTGACTTTATATAAGCCTTACTTTTTAAAAGCACTAGTTATAAAAAGAGGTCAAAGAGTTTAACTTCTTCATTTTATATATGAGGACACGAAGCCCAGATTCTGAACGACTCATCTGTCTAAGGTCACAAAAGTGTGTGAGTGACAATGTTGGAACTTGTATCCAGATTCTTTGACTCAAAATCCAGAGTTCTTTCCATGGATTATAGAGGGTTATTCTTCAACTCAGTAAGACCTGGATTTAAATCCTGCCTCTGATACATGGTAACTGTAACTATGAGTTAAACATATTACCTCTTAAGACCTTATATGGTTCTCTTATAAGATAGATGAGTTGCTAAGTGGTACAGTGGAGGGATCACCCTTATCAGGAGTTCCCTACGTTGATTAAATTGTGGGTCCATAAAAGAAGAAAAAGGTTAGAGAAGAAGAAATCACATCTTCTGCAACCACAGAATTGCATCCTATAGTTCCTATAAAGCATGAATAAATGAGTAATTAAATAAATGAATTTTAAGAAGCACAAATAAGTGCCTATTGTGTCAGGGACTTAAGCTTTATCCCTAGGTCCATACAATGCTACGTTATATCTGTCCGAGGTTGTCTTAGTTCCTACTCTATTCAGAGCTACTCTACCCCAGCAGAAGAGGCTATCAAAGGCAGAAGTTTTATAACCTGAATGAGAAAATTGTCTTTAGTTCATATAATAACTAGCAAACCATGATTGCAGTGGTGACAAGAAGTCCTTCTTGAGCCAATGTTGTCTGAAAGACAGCAGAAGATCTTCCCCAATCATTTGAAAAACTTCAGTCTGATTAGAAAGTTCAAGTGTGCTTCTCGGAAAGCCCACCAGGGGGGCTAGGCAGGAGTGAGACACCTCTGGGAAAGGGTTTGCCTTTCAATGTTAATTATAATTCCACATAATGGTTTTCAATGATAATATGTCTCACCAAGCTAGAATTTGGCAGACTTTTAGCTCTGTCTTTGTAACACCATCCAGAACATAGAGAGAACTCAGAAATGCTTTTAGTCACTGGGATAGAATTGTAGGGCCTATAAATTAAGGTTGGAAGGGCTTTAGAGGCTAAGTCCAACCCCCAATCTTATTTTGGAGGAAACTGACAGTTTCAAGTAGTTATAACAGAGGTGAGGTGACTTGCCCAAAGTCACAAAGCTTGTTTCCAAGACAGGATCTAAACACATCTGTCTGATTCCAAGCCCTTTTCCCAAGCCATTATGCCATTTTTCCCCTGCTTTTAGATATTACAAAGTCCATGTGAGGCTCTTCCTTAGAGCTGTTTGCTCTCAGTTTACATACAACTCTAACAGCTTGGCTTTCTTTTTTCTCCAAATTGAAAGCAGGCTAAAAGTTGCACATTAGAGTTGGAAGTAGGAAAGGGATTTGTAGCTAGAGGGCAGTAGTGAGAAGCAACAACTGAGCTAAAGAAGACAGAAAAACTAACAATAATAAGATTAAAAAAAACTTTTAAAAATCATGGTTTGGGGGAACTATATAGATTTGATATTAGAGTAAACAATTCTACGTATGTTGCTAGATTATATAGGGTAGCACATAATAAATTATTGAGTTTGGTTAGAATAATAAGTCAATCAACAATAAATTGATGATCTTGGTGAGAAAAGACTAAATTATATTCTATATACGCTAAGAAGGCAGTTAATATGTATAAAGCATTTTCCAACTACGTCCATACCAAATAAAAAAAAAAATCTGAGTCCTTAAAGGTATAAAGCAGGCCAGGCATGGTAATTCCTACTACTAAGTGAAGTTGAAGCTAGTAGATCCCTTGAGTTTATGAGTTCTGAGTTATACTACTAGACTGGTAGGTGACTCTGTACACAGAGAAATACATAGAGCACTTGTCAGGTAGTTAGCTTGGTATCTGACATGTTATAGGCACCATAAAAATGTACTTTGCCTTGCCTTCCCTTTTCTGTAAAGCTGAAGCCTATCTAATGTCCATGCTAAACCATTGTCAATGTGGTGAGCCCACAGGAGTAGAGGGTCACTGAGCTACCTAAGGAGGGGCAAGCTGACTCAAGATTTGGAACAAAGACATGGAGCTTCCATTCTGCTCAGTACTGGGATTGGATCTGTGGATGCCCTTCCAGAATGGGTAAGATTAGGATACCCAATCTCACAAAAGGGGGTTATAAACCCTCATCTCTGTATAACTTCACTTTTCAGAATTACTTATTTTAGAAGGATTCCAAAGAGCCAGAGTTTTACTATACACTTATATAATTTTGCTGATGATTATGATGGTGATAATGTATGTTTGTGTAGTATCTGAGTGTATAAATCATCAAGGGTTTTTGACAATTATTACTTGAAAGGAAGCATGATGTAATGGAAAGAATATTGGATTAGGACACAAAAGATCTAGGTCTGATTCTTGGAAATCTTCCCTGAGTAACCTTAGGCAAATCATGTCATTTAGCTGGCTTGCTGGTGCTGGGTTTTCCTCCAATGAATAGGTTGTGCTAGATGAACTCTCAGGTTCCTTCCAGCTCTCATAGCTCTAAGCCCTAAGATATTGTTCCTATTTTGTTAGCTCCTGGAAGCTATATGTAGCATGTACATACCATCTTCTATGGCTTGATTCTGTGCTCTTTGACAGAAGAGACTGTTTTTGTCATTCTCTTTATATCTTCAGTGCCTAGAACAGGACTTGGAAAATCATAGGCACTTAATAAATGTCTGGCAATTGATTGAATACAAGACCAAGGCAAAGTAAAGCTAGAAATCAGAGAACATTAAAGCCTTGCTTACTCAATAACCTTGGTGTTCTCTAAATTCCTAAAACAAAAATAAAATATACCCAAAAAATCTGAAAACTCTTCATCTCAGCAAGAGCCAGGTTCCTGACATATAAGCTCATGTCTCTATACCAAGTTTAGTATTATTGTGAAGTGATGTCTTTGCTTCATCAGCACTACTCTTTATATTTTTTCCAAGTAATCCATATGTGATTATATTTTACTTTGGGACTTGTAAGGTAACTAGGTGGCAGGCTTCCTGATTCTCTGAACTCTGTGAGCTTGCTAACCCACTGCATTTGGCCAGACTGCTCACATTGCTTTCTTGAAGTGGTAGGAAGTCCCTAGTACCTTCTCACTTTGGAATGCCAATGATTTCTTGGCCTTCTTAACGTATCTTGAAGATTTAGATCAACCTGACATGACATTCAAGTTATAGAAAGAAGGGGCCCTGGTATGAAATACATTTGCCCAGAGGGGTCTTTTAAATTTGAATTTCTCAAGGGACTCAAGTTCATGTGCCAGAGATAGCTGATTTAAAAAAGAAAGTGGGGAGAGAGACCATGGGTAGGATTTTTAAATTGCACACAGATGTTTTCAGTCTATAACAGAAAGCTAGAAAACACAAATTGTATCTCTATTGCTGTGGCAACAGAGAGGAACCAATACATTGCAAAGAGATACCTCATAGGGACTGATAGCAATTTGGGCAATACGACTGGACAATTTAGGGGTCTCAGCCAAAATTTATGAAGTCTTAGAATCATATTGTGGAGAGCAAACATTATTTTTTTTAATGGAGAACAGCATGGGATTAAATAAATTCCTAGAATGTGTCTCCAGTCTGTCTAGACCCAATGTGACAATGTGAAAATGTAAAGGGCAAGAAGCCAGGTGTAAGGTCTTTACTTGGAATCACTTATATGTAATCTTACCTTCATGCTGACAGTCTGGGATTTGTCTTACAAGGGATGGAACCTAAAGTAAAGGGCAAGGTTTTTGGAGTGTATAAGGGCCTATTTTTGAGGTCTTGTGTACTGAGTACCTGGGTGATCCCGATTCATTTTTCCTGTTGGCCCTTGTTTCATTATCTGTAAAATAAGGGGCTGTGATACTCCAAGATACCTTTGCTCCCTCACTCCTATCAGTTTTCTCACACTCCGCTCTGAAATGTGAACAGATGATCTATTTGTCTTGTCATTTCCCTATTGTCTCCTGAGTTCTCAGGAAAAGGGGTTGGTGCTCTTGTCTTAGCTTTATGCCAGTTAATAAAAATTAGATCATCACTGAGGGTCAAGAACAGAACCAATAGGCTACTGAAAACATTAACGAAGGATCCATATCAAAATAGAAGGCTGTAGTTATAAACTGATGAAGTTGGGAAGGGTTAAGGTTGGAAGCAGAAGCATGAAACAAAAATTAGGGTTAAAAAAGAACCCTCAAGATTCAGGTGACCAAGTTATGGTCAGCAATGCCACAGATCTGTCAGGAGGCAGTGGGGGAACCTCTTCAGTTCAGGCATACAGAAAAGAACAAAGTTCAAGAAGATTTCCAACAAGAAGGAGATTGTCTGGAAGCTTTAAATACTTGACTGTGCCAAATGATGCCTTCTATTCTGTCTGCCTCTGGCACCCATACTAATGACCCTTGCTAGTCTCCTTCCCTACTGGGTCCTTGCAATTACAGTGCTAGGTGAAAATTTGAGGGAAGAGGTCTATTCACCTAAATAGGACAACTGGATTCCATCCCTTGAGTGTATCATAAGTCAGACAAGCAGGTCAACTAAGTCATCCAGTTGTCTGACTTGAGTCAGTGAATGGTTGAGCCAAAGTCAAAGAAGCTGAGTCATTTGTATGTGTAGATGCATCTTCACAGACACAAACATTTGGTGATAACTGCTTTGTTTATGTGACACCCAAACAAGAGGCTAGTTCAGTTAAACATTCAGCCAACTTTAGGACCAAAACAGTCATAATTAGACATAGGAGTTAGCTAGTCATTTTGGCTGGATTGACCAATAACTTTTGAATGTTGCTGTAGTGGTCAAATTAGTAGCTCTTTGTAGATATGAATAGTTTGACCATGGAGGCTGAATTTAAAGAAAACAAAAACCAAAAAGACAAATGAAAAGATAAAACAATGTAGGATCATTATTTGGGGGGCAGGGGGACATCATGTCTTATAGAAAAGCAGAAGCAATGACAGGAACGGGAGCAGGTAGGAGAAAGTACTTTTAGAGCACTAAATGACCTTCGAAGATAACTAAGTCTAACCCAATTCTCCAGTTTTTGGATGAGGAAATGAATGCCCAAAGGGGAGACAAGATTTACTCATGTTAGCACAGGATCTGAAGATACTCTAAGTCTTCTGAGTTCAGAATCATTCCTCTCTCCACCAGAGCTTGCTTTCTTCTTTGCCCAACGTCACAAAGGAAGAAAGTAGCAAAGCCAAGATCTGGAGCCTCTAAATCCAAGGCTCTTTCCATTTTGCCACAAGAGAGGAAATAAAGGGCAAGAAAAGATAAGTGAGTAGATGGGAAGTGAGATAAAGCAAGATAAAGCAAGAAGGGAACTTGGATAAAATGCAGTAGAGAAGGCATGCTAGTAGCCTTCAAATATTTTTAGAGCTGTTGTGTAAAAAAGGAAATTAAGTCTACTTGACCTCAGAGGGAAGAATTTTAAGCAATATATGAAAACTCAAAAAGTGGTACGTGGACATGACTTAAGGAAAAATTTGATCTATCCAGTAGAGGAATGGGAAGCTTCTGGATGTAATGTAGCATAATCTCTCACTAGAGATCATTAAGCAAAGGGCAAGTCTTATTAGGTACATTATAGTGCTCCTTCTGGACTAGATAGCTGCAAAGCACCCTCCAAATTCTCATCTATACATATGGAAATATACCTATATGTAGTTGCTCATGTATGCATATGCATACATGTATACATATGGCATGTGTCACATATGTACATACATGTGTCATTGGCACATAGTTAACATAATGTATGCATGTTTCACATACATGACATACATGCATATCACATGTGCATGCATGGTTATGTACACACACATATATAGCAAACAAAAACACATTCTAGCCTTTAAAAAAATTGACATAGATTATTACTGGACCACTTATAGGATCTCTAAAAGAATTAGGGATGTGTTGTAGGACTACAGATAAGAATATACTCTAATTGTCCACGAAGGGTAACATTTTTAATTGATTTCAATTTTTGCTAAAATTTATAGAATTAAGAGAATGAACAGAAGAAAAGAAAATTGTAATCACAAATAGATAACTGTGTGGCTTCATAGAGAACAGGTCATGCCAGACCAGCCTCATGTCCTTTTGGACAGGGTTTCTAGGCTGGGAGAGCAGGGGAATTCTGTAGACAGGTCACATTTTACAAACCTCTAATGTTATTCTCGTGGGAAAGATGGAGTGATGTGGGTTGGATGGCTACACTCTATTATACTTAGTTGGATACAGAACTAGTGGAGTGGCTGAACCCAAAGAGTAATCATTAATGGGCTGACCTCAACTTAGTGGAACAGTCCAGGGATCTACATTTGGATTTATGCCGCTCAACATTTTTTATCTGTGAGTCAGATGATGCTATATTTATTAATGCTATGAAAGGTAATTGACATACTGGATAGAAAATTAATATCAAAATGTTCTGCAGAGCTAAAATTATGGGCAAAATCCAAAAGGGTAGAATTTAATAGCGATAATGATGATGATAACAATAATAACTAACATTTATATAGTGTTTAACATGTGCCAAGTACTGTGTTAAGCACTTTATAGTTACTGTCTCATTTGATCCTCACAATAACCCTTGGAGATAGGTGCAATTATTATTTCCATTTTACAACTGAAGAAACTGAGGCAAACAGGGGCTAAATGACTTGCCCAGGGTCACACAGCTGGGAAGTATCTGAGGTCAGATTTGAGCTCAGTCCTTTCTGACTTTAAGCCTGGCATCCTATTCATTATGAAACCTAGCTGCATCAGATAAATGTGAAAGACAAGAGATAAACGTAACGTTCTATACCTGAGTTCAAAAGACTAAATTCACTGTTGCAGGATGGAGAAAGAATGGTTAGTAAAAAGTGAATGTGAACAAATATAGACACAATAACGAACTGTGTGCCCAATATGAGCAGAAATATAAACCAAAAAAATCAATTTAAATCTTGGACAACATTGGAAGACACAATGTTTGGAATGGAGGAGGGAGTGGTCCTGCTAGTCTCTGGTCTGGTCAGAGCACAAATAAATTCTTGCCTTCAACTCTAGATGCAACTTTTTAGAAAGGAAATTGATTACCCAGAGAATATCAAGGGATAGGTAACCAGAATTATTGGGGGAGAGGGGAGGTGAAGGGGAACTGTGAAGGTGATAGAGACCAAGAAATACAAGGAATTATTGCAAGAACTTGGGACATTATCCTGATGTATAAAAGACTAAAGAGAGATATGATAATCATCCGAGTATTTGAAGGATGGTCATGTGGAAGAGACATTACAGTTTCTCTGCTTTTCTACCTAAGTCTTCACTAGGAAAAACATCTAGAAGTTGCTGACAAATTTAGGTTTGTTTGATGTAAGGGGAAAAACCTCTAAAGATTGGAGATGGAGGTAGCAAGAGTGGAGTGCTTTAAAAGGTCATGGAGTCTATCTTCCCAGAAGTCTTTGAGCAGAGGCTGAGTGACCATTTGGGGAGTATCTAGGAAATTTCAATTCTTGTAACAATTGGAGTAGATAATTTCAGCTCTGAACTTGTGATTCTAAAAGATCACACAAAATAAAGAAGAGATGTTCCAAAGAACAAGAAAAGAAGAGAGAGCTGATAGGTAGCTTATGGCACCCACCCATGGAAAGCCTTCTCCCATCAGTTAATGTTTAACTTCTGAGTATTTATGGGGAGAATGTTCATAGACTGATTATAAAAGTGGGCAGAGTTGATAACCTCACAGTACTCTGTACTCTTGAGACCATAATAGGAGTAGCGTGTTCCATTTTAGGTGCCACACTTTAAGAAGGACTTTTACAAGATAGAAAATGTCCAGGGAGAGGATTCTGGGAAGATGGTAGAGTAGGTCAGGTAGCTCTTAGCACTGTGTAATGGTCATAATAATAATCACGGATGCCTAAAGACAAAGTGATCTATTTTGGGATACAGCACCTTTGTCACTAGAGACTCTCCAATGGAGGCCATATGGTCACTTGTTAATTTTCTTCTCCATTTTTATTTCCCCTGGCTAACTGACATTCTCAAGTTTAGAAAAATGATCACTTGCCCTTTTCATTTCCAGGTTCCTGGGGATATTGAGTGAAGCTGATGGCAGTTTCTATTGGTGACAGTATTAGAAAAGGAGCAAATGAGTATTCATCCACTGAGAAAAATATCACCTTTTGTATGTAGTTATTAACAGAAATGGAAATATGTGAGATACTCCCAAAGCCTAAAGTTCCAGTATGTTGAGTCATGGGAATAGAAAGTGGACAGAGGGTTTTATGTCAGTCTGCACTGCATTACATGTGCTTCTCCCAGCTGGGTAAAATTAAGCCATTGGTGTTGACAGAAAGCAAGTAAGACCATTATTGCTACACTGTTTATAGCAATTGTTGGCCTCAGATCGACTGTAACAAGCATTCAAAGAACATTTTAATAGCATTACATCATATGGATATAAATTATGGCAACATAGTCTATCCAACACAGGATTTTGTCCTTGATGAAGATGGCACAGAATATGGAACATGACACAGAAAAATGGGGACATATTCTGTAAAGAGGAGAAATGTCATCGATTCCTGAGCTATATGCGGTGCACCATGACAACTGATGTACTCTGACATTCATGAATTTCATAACTGCTTAGAATTCAATCAGATGTTTCAAACTGTTGCTCCAAACTCCCATGGATAGATGACAAAGAGAAAAAAAAAATAGTCTCTAATTTCTGAAAGGTGCATGAATTGCTA
>CM053585.1:251659415-251678553 GCA_028646515.1 Pseudochirops corinnae | reverse complement strand
GGGGGGGGGAGGGAGGACGGCGGGGGTGATGGTCTCAAGTATTTTGCTTTTGGCCAAATAATGAAATTGACAATGGTTGTATTGGGTTCCTCTTAAAATGAATTCATGCAAAAAGTTAATTAAATAAACATTAATTAAGCATCTGTCACATACAAAGCTCCTTGCTAGATGGATGGAGATACAATTATGGAAAGAAAAAGAAAGACATAGCTCCTCATGCGGTATAATCTGACAGGAAAAAAAATCCACATACAGATAATACATTTGATTAGAATATTAATTAGAAAGAGATACACCCTTTCCCCCCTGCCTTTTTTTTTGCTCTAGATGAGAGGTTATTAACCTGGAGTCAGTGGATAGCTCTTCTGGGATCTGTGAATTAAAAAATAATAATAATAATAATTATAACTTGTTTCAATATAATTGGTTTCCTTTATAAACCTTTTTTTAAAAAGTTTTATATATTTAAAAACATTGTTCTTAGAAGGAAACTGTAGGCTTCACCTCACTACCAGAGAGAACCCCCCACATACACACAGAAGGTTAAGAACTTCTGGTTTGGACTTAGGTTTACAGATTTGTGAAGAGTGGAAATTCTACAGTTTATAGTCTTTGAGAGTTGCCTAAGGAGTGCTGAATGGTTAAGTGATCCACTCATGGTTAGACAACTATTATATGGCAGAGGAAAGATTTGAAATCAAGGCCTCCTAACTATAAGGCTCCCATCTAGTGAGAGGCAGACTAGACCAGGGCCTCTTAAACTTTTTCTGCTTGCAGCTCCATTTCACCAAGAAATTTTTACATGACCCTGGGTATATGGGTATATAAAATAAGTATACAAATCAATATTTACTGATAACAAACCATAAAGAAATTTATATTAAAACAATTCTTTGGAATACATGTAATTTTTCCATTTATTAAAGAAAAAACACATTTGCATACTAATGATACTGATTGCTTGCTTATTTTTACATAAAGAGTTCAATCTTGGTGGAGTATTTGATACCTCAGGACATAGAGCATCGTCAACAGTTTTCAGAGTTCGTCAATATTTTGATTTTATAATTGTCAGTGCTGAGAATGCTGCTTCACATAAATACGTAGTATTTATATCACAGAAATATGTTTAGGGTCATTTCAGAAATTGCTGGAAATTCTGTCCTAACCAAATCAAAATGCATTTAAAGATTTTTGTATGTACAGAAAAAAACACCACAATTCATAATGTAGCTTCAAATCTGAGCTGAGGTGTTTCTGGCAGCATTCATTGTCATTGCATGGAGTGAAGGCATGTGCAGTGGAAAGTGTGCATGTTGTGTGTTCAGAACCAAGGCTGCAGTGAAGTTGCTCAATGCCGCATAGGCAAATGCTGCCAGGAACACCTCAGATTCATTACTTGTTTGATTTTAAATTAATTTTTTGGTCATTGCACATTCAAAAACCTTTTAGTGTTGCCATTTTTTTTTTTGCTACCCCTACATTTAGTTAGGCAACACCTTGTGGGGTTGAAACCCACAGTTTAAGAAGTGTTGGTCTAGACCAGTTTGCCTCTAATTCTGGATCTCTCCCCCCAAGAAACATCAAAAATCTAAATAGATGGATGAGAGACCTGGGAGCAAGGGCTCACCTCTACCTGGGGTAAGGGGTGTCACTTGGAGAGGATAAGGAGGGCCATATTGATAAGATGGGATCAATGTTGGGGTCTTAAAGTAAGGGAAAGATTGACATAGGCAGAAGTGGTGGACATGGGAGTAGAAGTACACAAGACAGAGAGAGCAGTGAATGAACAAAGAGGAAATGATTAACCAGTCATTCAGGTAGGTTTAAACACATTACATGAAGGGGATCAGTTTAAAGAAAAAGCTAAAATTATAAGCTGAGCCCAGAATATACCAGCATAAGGAATGTATATTTTATATGGGAAATAATGGCAACTTACCAAAGATGGTTTGAGCAAGACAGTGATGAAAAGAGATTGATTAGAGCAAAACTGTTTTAGCAATAGTATGAAAGACGAATTGAAGGTAGGAAAGACTGGAGGCAAGAAGACCTATTATGCACACCTGCTGTGGATAGATAATTGTACTAGGCACTCTGAGGCACACCAGAGAGAATGAGAACAAGGATAACTAGCATTTATACAGCACTTTAAGGTTCAAAAGTGTTTGACAAATACTATCTCCTTTGGTCCTCACAACAATGCTATGAGCTAAGTTCTGTTATCATTTCCATTTTATAGGTAAGAAATTCTTACCAAGACTGACAAAAAAAAATGAAATGACTTGCTTAAAGTAATACAGCTAATAAATATCTGAGGCAGGATTTCAACTCAGACTTTCTTGGCTCCAAGTCCAGAATAGTTCTTGTCTTCAAGGAGCAAAGAGTCCAAGAGGAAACAAGACAGATAAAACAACAACAATACCAGGCGGTAGGTGATAAGTGTGCCAGAGGAAGACATGGTATGGTGAAGTTTTAAGAGCAACAGGACTGCAGAGTTGGAAGAGAGTTCAAAGGTTAGCAGGTCTAGCCCCCAAAGTGCTTGGTCAACCAGATGCCTTTAGACCTCTAGTCCCGGGGAGCTCCCCACCCTCCTCTCAAACTATTCCTTTCCCACTTTTGAAAGGCTCTAATTGAAGGACATAGGAGAGAGCAGATTGGGGGAGGGGTTATACAGTGGGATGGCTGTTTTGAGGTGTTGGGTAGGGGAAAGATGGGGAGAAAATTTGTAACTCAAAATCTCGTGGAAATGAATGATGTAAACAAGAAAATAAATAAATTAATTTACTTAAAAAAAAAAAGGTTCTAATTGCTATAGAGCTATTACTGTCGTTTCCCCCTTCACATCAAGCCAAATTCAGTCTGTCTGCAGCTTCCACCCACTGCTTCATGGTTTCACACTGGCGCCAAGCAGACTAATTTAATCCCTCTTCCACACGACAGGCTTTCAAAGACTTCAAGCCAAAGATCATATTCCTCTTTAAAAAAAAAAAAAAAACAAACCAGGTGCAACACAGGAAGACTATCGGAGGAGGGTGAGCTCACTTCAAAAATATTGAATGCTTCACAAACGCCTATTAACATCCAAAAGTGTTTGTTCCATTTTTTTTTATTATGGCACTAACAAGGAGGCAGTAAACTAGTATTAGAATCCTAAATCTGATGCTTGATATTTGTGTAGCTTTAGGGAAGTCAGTTACCTTTCTTCATCGTCCATTTCTTATCTGTAAAATGAAGGGACTTTACAGGATGTTTACTGCTCCAAATGTATGATCCAATAGCTCCATAGCAATTAGATCCTACCCAACACAGTGTTCAATAATGCAAGTGAATACATAGAGATTTAGAATATTGTCCTAATCCTCAAATAATCTATAGAAAATGTAGAATTTGACTGAACCTTAAATAATGGGCTTATGGGGAGGGGCAGGGGCATTCAAGACAGGGACTTCAATATGAGCAAAGATGTGAATGAACGTGGCTTGCCTACGGTGAATTTCCTTAGGAGCAATGGGGATTTTTCAAGATGTTTTTACCCAACCCTCTCATTTTGTAGATGACAGTTGAATAAATGGATGAAGGTTTTTGAATTGGGTAGTTTTAAGAGAGTAGATGAAATAGTATAGGAGGAGTCAGTTTATGGAGGGCTATAAATATTAGAATGACAAGTCTGGATTTGATCCCATAGGGAATGAGAGCTATTGTTAAATTCTCACTATCATATTCTCACCTCATTTCCATAAAAGAAGGAGACTTTGAACAATTACACTCAATTCTAATCATGGGGGTTGGCAAAATTCAGTCTTTACTTCTCTGCACATACTTGGGCATTTTGAGAGTCAGTAAAAATCCAAATTACCAGGAGCTTCCAGAAGATATTGAAATGTGGCCATTTAGAACTCCAGTTGACTGTGCTAGCTCTTCTGGAGAGCCAGATGTGCTCTATTTTGATGTGGTTTTTCCGAAAATTCCTGTGAACATTTTATAGAAGGAAGCAGGAACAGTTTGTTTTTACCAAAAGACCACCTATTAATTTTTTCCTCTTTTAAACTAACATAAAATATAATAATTCATTGCAGAATACCGGATTTATAGTGTATAGGGATTGCTTTGCTCTCTGTGCATATGTAGGATCTTGCCATCCTTGAATATAATTCAGTGTGAGCTTGCCTCCAACAGTACAAACAGTCCTCTATAGAAATGATGCTATTATTCTGAAGAAAGAGGTAGGGAAATCCTCCCCCCCCCCCAAAAAAAAAACCCAGAAATCCTGGAATTTTTTCTTGGAAGATACTTAATCCCCACAGCAGGTTGGATTTGGTGCATGCTCTAATAATCATTTTCATATGGCTCTAAGAATGCTGGGTAAGGGCGCTCAATTTTTTCATTAGGGGTGTTCCAATCACTATCCAGAAAGTCTGGTCTTTCTTTCAGGGATTTTTCAGGACTTAGCACAACCTTGACTAAAATATGTTCTTTCCAAATGCCACGGGGCTCTGAAGTTGTGATTTGGGGTGGGGGGGGTAGGTAGGAGGGTAGGCTGTTATGTCTTTATTCCCACTGATAGAGTTTCCTTTTGAATAAGATTCCTTCCTCCAAATGATTCACTAAAGGCGTCCTATATGCTTATGGTAAAGTTTTAGGGTTTTAGGTTTATCAATCCTGTCTCCATACTAGGAAGTTTATTTCTATTCATTATAATATGTAGTGGAATTTTGAAAACAAGTCTAAGGAAAAATGAGAGGTCAGCCAATCTACCTATCCACCCAATTCAGACCTTTGTACACCATTCCCATTAGGCACAGTTTCTAATATATAATAGCCACTCAAACATGTGGACAAGGGAAGGGAGAAGAAATACAAGTTATTTAAGATGATGAGATCACACATTTAGAGTAAGAAATGTATGTTAGAGGCCACCTTTTCCAGATGAAGAAACTAAGTCCTGATTTGCCCAAGGTCATACAGATAATAAGTGGCAGAGTTAGGCTTGGAATTCAGGCTGTATAAGGTCAAAGCTAGAACCCTATTCATCCTGCCATGTTGCCTCCACATGCTTTAGAAGAAACTGCAAGATAGACTTAGAGCATAAAAATGGGGTTTTTCTCCTGGCTTTGTTTCTTGAAAGAGAATCAGTCAAAAAGCATTTATTAAGTCTTACTATAAGCCAGGCACTATGCTACTCTACTTACTAGCTTTGTGATCACTAGACAATCACCTATTCTTTCTGGTCTTCCATTTATTCAACTCGGTTCTTAATATAATGAGCCTGTGAACCCAGCAAGGCAACCTAACAACTTACTATTGGTTGGGGTAGAAGGGTGGAGAGAACAGGAGGAAAAATAAAGTGTAAAATGTTGTTAAGGAATGAGAACTGGGCTTCTGGCATATACCATAGAGAAGGTGGTAAATGGAAAGACAGTATCCCTTGGGATCATAGCCGGGAAAGTAAAGAGGTTAGACTAGCGCCTTAACAGGAAAGAACATTAATCTTTTAGCCTCCCCTGCCCCCCCCCCCATGGGGGGTACAACAGTAGCTGGATCCAGCATTAGGAAGGTTTAAATATAGAAGACTAAATTCAACAAGCCCTCATTACGTGCTGGCTATGTGTCAAACACTGTGTTAGGTACTGGAGACAGAAAGGAAAAAGTAACCTCCCCTCCCCACTTCCAAACAGCTTACATTCTATTGAGGATGAGTGAAGAGACGTTCATAGATAATAAATAAAAAATAGATACAACGTGATTTGGAGGGGGTGGGGAATAAGGTACATATCAGTTATGAAGGATAGTTTATTAATAAGAGTTCCAGAGGAAACAATAGAAGGGTAAAGAGAGATGGGTCAAAGAAGGGATGGCATTGTCTTGTATGGGTATGAGTGAGTGGTGGTCAGTGACTCAGAAACACTTGGATTTTGAGTGGAGTTGAAGGGCAGTAGATCATCATTCCTTCAAGGAACCAATGGCAATACAGCCTTTTTAATCCTTGAGGAAAAGATGGAAAAAGGATGGAGATGAGGCATGGTGCCATAGGGCACCTACAACGTGATTCTGCCAGTTACCAAGGAAGAGATTAGTGGAATAATGGGACTTGGCTGTTGGGTGTGGATGATGTATATTTGAGTTACCTTTACCAAAAAAGGGACTTTTAGAAGGAGCTATTTCATATATTTAAACCTGTTATTTTGGAAGTTTCTACTAACTAGCTGTGACCTTGGACAGGGAATAAAGGAATTAATCAATAAAATATTTATTAAGCACTATTAAGTATGATGCTAAGCCTGGAGATACAAATAGGGAAAAAAGTGAAACAGTTCCTGTTCTCCAAGAGAGCACCCTCTGTTGGAGGTAGTCATTTAACTCTCCTGACATCTTTTCCTTTGCATATAAATAGATGGATTTGAACAGACAATCTCTGAGGTTCCTTCCAATTCTGACATTTATAAATCTATAAGGTAAATGCTGTCTGAAAAGTGAGAAACCATACCTTTTGAGGCATCCTCAACTATACATAACCTCAGATTCAAGTTTATTTAGCCACCAGAACTATGCAAGTTAGAAAACAAGGGTTGAAACGTATGATGGGGAAAGAAAAACATCAAACTGCAGGAGCAGCTAGAGAATATTAATAAGGTTTGTGGTAGTAGAAGATTGAAACCCGGTAGTGTAGCTTTTCATGAAAGTAATCCTGCTTCTTCTTGGGTTAGCAGAGTGGAGTGAATGAACCTGTCATCTATCTAGTAGGCAGAGAGATTGACCATATCTAGACCAGTAAAGAGAGAATAAAAAATCCCTACCATCTAGGAGATAATATTCTATCATAGGAAATAACATAGATAGAGAGATGATAGATAGATAGATAGATAGAGAGATAGATAGATAGATAGATAGATAGATAGATAGATAGATAGAGATAGAGATCTATAGATAGAGATATATACAAATACACATATATACATATATATTTATATATACACACATACATATATTTGTATATATAATTATTTATGAGATATAGATCAAATAAATGATACTATATATGTCTATATTTGTATATGTTTGTGTGTTTATACACACCCATAAATGTATACATGTACTTTACAAAATAATTTCAGAAAAAAGGAACTAACAGCAAGGGGAATCAGGAGGAGGTGGTGCTCAAACTGAGTTCTGAAAGGAGTTAGAGACTGTCAGAGGGAGAAGTAAAGGAAGGAGTTCATTTCAGTTATTGAGAACTACCTGGGCAACGGCATGGTGAAGGAAGATAAAATGTTTTGTACAAGGAACAAGTAGAATAATGTATAAAAAGCTTAGAAAGGTAGTAAAGGCTGGTAAATGTCAAACCCAGGTGTTTGCATTTTAACCTCGAGGACATAGAGAACGAATGGAGTTTCCTGAGAAGGGAAATAGAATGAATTGAACTGCTATAGGAATGTCATTTTGGCAGTTTTGTATGGAATAGAATAAAGACAGGTGGGACTTGAGGCAAGAAGCCCTCTCTTTATATCTCTGGTTTATTACAAATGTCCATATGGAACAATGAACCAATAACTTTAAAACTCATTAATCCTGACACAAGTTTTCATAGTAATTTTATTTTTTTTCTTTACCACATTATTTGTCCATCTTTCAAATGACTTGCAGACCTAGTCTGCCTGGGCAGATTTTCTAGGATTCACACAAATAATTCAAACCCTGCTGCCCTCATGAAGGAAGAATCCTGAAAACACAATGTGAAAATGTGTTTATAGTCATTTCTTTTTTAGTTACATATTTTAGGACTCTGAGGAAGGCATTAAAAAGCAATTAATAAGCAATTTGGTTGCTGACTTGGTTTTGATCCTCAGAGATTTTGAGGGCATAATTCAGCTAATGAAAGAGATCTTTGTCTTCTCTTCTTCCTCTAGCCACAAGCCCTTTTATTCTGCTGAATTGCATAAACCATATAGCAATTCTAATGGAAAGTGTCTGCGTGGGATGGATTCTAACAGTATTTTTTGAACCTGGAAAGTGTGTGTGTGTGTGTGTGTGTGTGTGTGTGTGTGTGTATGTGTGTGTTTAAATACATATTTATAAGTAGACTCCATGGAAATAGGCCAGTACTGGCCAGTTGGGGATCAAACGGAGATTTGAGATCTCAACCGTCTGCAGTAGTGGCTTCCTGTAAATCTGCTTCCATGCACTTAAGGCAGTGACAGATGCGCTGGAGGGTTTAACCACTCGCTCACAATCTTTTTGATGTTTCTATTAGCCTGCTTTACTGTAGCTTCCACCATCCTTTTAGGCAGCTCTCAGAGAATGAAATGTCCAGGGCTTTTCTTCAGTATGTGTTCAATGAAATGCAAGTTGATGACAGCAAGACACAAAAATGAGGATATGTTTAATGCTGGATGGAGACCCAGGAAGCCACTTCCAGGAGAACAAATGAATATACTGCAACACTAATGTTGGAGCTCTGGGGATATCTGGGCCCCTTTCTTCCAGGTTTCCTTCTCTATATCTTAGATATCTCCTTTATCTAATTGACTGACAATGTAGTTGTTCTAAGGATAGTTATCATTAGTTGTGATGGGCCAGAGATACATATAAGCTGTGTGGCTCATTGAGTAAAGGCCTAGAAAATAATTTTGGTTAGCCCTGGCCTCAGACCCAGGAGACCTGGGTTCTAGTCTCAGTTCCGCTCTTCATTAATTTTATGATCTCACTTCTTTGAGCCCCAATATGCACATATATAGGACAGCTAAGTGGTACAGTGGATAGAATGTTGGGTCTGGAGTCAGGAAGACCTAAGTTCAAATCTGACCTTGGACACTTACTAGCTGTGTGATCCTAGGCAGGTAATTTAATTCTATTTGCCTCAGTTTCCACATCTGTAAAGTGAACTGGAGAAGTAAATGGCAAATCACTACCATATTTCATCCAAGAAGAGCCCAAATGGGGTGAAAAGAGTCAAACATGACTGAAACGACTGAACAACGACAAATACACATAAATTAGGAATGATACAACCCATCAAAGGGTTGCCGTGAGGAAAGTGTTTTGTAAAGTATAAAGCACTAAACAAAAATATTATTGTGATTATTACTTAAATGACATGTCATGCAGAACAGTTCAAATGGCACTGGATTGGGAATCATGAGACTTGGGTTCCAGACCTGATGCCCTTCATTATTCCCCTTTTAATTTTGAACAAATCACCTGTCTGGGTTTCAGATTCTTCATCTTTTAGGTTGGTATATATCTGAAGTGTCAGACATATCACTCATGGGCTATATATAGCCCATAACCCTCCTAAGTGGGCCTGAACTAGATTTTAATATAGAGAGCACTGGGAAATAGTTAACAAAATAAATAAAAATACAATAAAATAGAGATAATGCTAATATGTGGTTTTCTAAGTCAATATGCTGCCTGCAATGATCCTTATGTATTAGAAATCTTGATTTCTATCTAAATTTGACATCATTGGTGTGAATCATCTCTTGGGTCTCTTCTCTAAAATCAAATTCTTTTATCCTAAACTCCTTTCAAGAGGAACTGGGTCTATGCCAGAGTGCAAATGGGAATTTTCCAAGTGGCCTAAAGACTGGTTTGCACTTTTTCAAAGTAAGAGGAAAGAAGGCAGGAACAGGTGCTCTAATTGGAGCACTTATCATCTTTGTGGGTTTAACCATATCATGTCTAGGTAGGCAGCTAGGTGGTAAAATGTATAGAGTTGTGATCCTGGAGTAAGGAAGATAGGAGTTCAAATCTGGCTTCAGGTACTTACTAGTTATATGAATCTGGAAAAATCACTCAACCTCTGTCTGCCTCAGTTTCAACTGTAAAATGAGGATAACAATAGCACTTATATCCTAGGGTTTTTCTGAGGATTAAATGAATGAATACAGTTAATCCTCATTATGGCTTCAGGCATTCACAATTTTATTAGTAACTTCATTTTCACTTTTGTACATGCTTAAGACTGCACAGTAGAGGAAAAAAAAGAAGTGTAATGAGTACAAGTTTGTGTAGAAGTCGGTATCATACTAGGTTGACTTGGCATAATTAACCACCTGGCTAGAGAAATCAATGCTGCAGATCCCATCATTGATTGCAGCCTCAAGGTTAAACAGCCACTTATCTCTTCTATGCTACCCCATATTCCAAGACCCCTAAGAATCTCAAATGGTGCACAAAGCAGACATTGCTGTTGGATTGTTTCAAGCTGGAGAATCCTTCATCTCCAATGCTATCTACCAGCCATGAAGGATGGAGTGTTAGAGGTGATGTTGAGACCTCTAATTTCAGTGTCTTCTGACAGCAGCCACTAAAGTTTCACCAGCCCCTCCCTTGGTTTTCAGAGGGTGGCTAAGGTAGAGAGGTTTATAGCAATATAGTATGTGGTACAATTCCTTCACAGCACTATCTGACACAGTGGGAGGTAAGATTTGGGTTAAAAAGTGTTGTAGTTAAGAGAATTTTATTTGCTATAGAGTATTTATGGCACTGTAAATTTCATGTGCTATGAAAAGTGAATATTATCTGAAATTGATGTGTTTTTATTGAGATGTTAGTATAAAAGGCCACAGAATTTGCAAAACATTTCACACAAATAAAGTCAGACCTAAATAATTGGGAAAACATCATTTGCTCATGGGTAGGCTGAGCTAATATAATAAAAATGACAATTCTACCTAAATTAATTTGCTTATTCAGTGCCATACTAATCAAACTACTAAAAAATTATTTTATATGCTAGAAAAAAATAATAACAAAATACATCTGGAAAGCAAAAGGGGACAGAATATTGAAAGAATTAAGGGAAAGAAATGAGAGGGAAGATGGCCTAGCCATATCAGATATTAAATTGTATTAGAAAGCAGCAATCACCAAAACTACTTGGTACTGGCTAAGAAATAGAGTGATGGATTACTGGAATAGGTCAGGTATACAACACACAGGAGTCAAGGATTATAGTAATCTACCGTTTGAGAAATCCAAAGAATACACCTTCTGGGATAAGAGTTCACTATTTGACAAAAACTGCTAGGAAAACTGGAAAAGAGTATGGCGGAAACTAGGCATAGACCAACATTTTACAGTGTATACCAAAATAAAGTCAAAACGGGGACACGATTTAGATATAAGGGCTGATACTATAAGCAAACTGGAAGAGCATGGAATAGTTTTCCTGTGAGATTTATGGAGATCAGAAAGATTTATGACCAAACAAGAGATAGAGAACATTATGAACTGTAAAATGGATTATTTTGATTATATTAAATTGAAAAGTTTTTGCACAAAGTCAATGCAACAGAGATTAGGAGGGAAGTAGAAAACTGGGAAATAATTTTTATAGTCAGTGTCTCTGATAAAAGCCTCATTTCTAAAATATATAGAGAACTGAATCAAATTGACAAGAATACAAGTCATTCCCTAATTGATAAATGGTCAAAGGTTATGAACAAGCAGTTTTCAGATGAAAAATTAAAGCTATCTCTATTCATATGAAAAAAGCTCTGAATCACTATTGATTAAAGACAAATCAAAACAACTCTGAGGTACCACATGACACCTATCAGATTGGCTAACATGACAAAACAGGAAAATGATAAATGTTTGAGAAGATGTGGTAAAGTTGGAACACAAATTCATTGTTGGTGTAGCTGTGAGTTGATCCAACCATCCTAGAGAGCAATTTGGAATTATGCCAAAAGGGCTATAAAACTGCATATCCTTTGACCCAGCAATACCACTTCTAGGTCTGTATCCCAATGAGATTATTAAAATGGGAAAAAGGATGTACATGTACAAAAATATTTATAGTAGCTCTTTTTGTGGTAGTAAAGAACTGGAAGCTGAGGGGATGGTCATCAGTTCCAGAATGGCTCACTAAGTTGTGGTATATGAATGTAATGCAACACTATTGTGCTATAAGAAATGATGAGAAGGCAGACTTCAGGAAAACCTGGAAAGACTTATATGAACTCACACTGTGTAAAACGAGCAGAACCAAGAGAACATTCTTCTCTACATCATGACTAATATGAAAATATGTTTAATATGAATGCATAAGTAGAACTTATTTCAGATTGCATGCTGTCTTGGGGAGGGAGGAAAATAGAGAAGGGGAGAAAATCTGAAACTCAAAATCTTATGGAAGTGAATATTGAAAACTAAACAAATTAATTACTTAGTTTATTATTTAATTTATTAGCAGAAGATAGTTATTAACACATTAGTCAGTCACTTAGAAGAGCACTGAGGGATTGAGATAAAAGATATGCCATTTTTGCTTGGGTGAAGTGAAATGATAAAGAAATCTAGGTAGGTCCTATAGAATGAAGACAAATCCTCATTCCACTTGAAGAAGCCCCAAGAAAGTTCCCCATAGCACTTACTAACTCACACTCCCTCCCAATGTCTTAATAGATGCTGTTATCAAGGCCCCAACATCAGCAAATGAAGTGATGGAGCTTATGCTCAGACATGAGCTTACACACAGCCAATACATCCCATTATCCCAAAGTACTTCCACTGTAACACCTAGGCCACTCACCATCAGTGGTTTATTCACCATACATTAATTTCTACTTCAGACACATATTATGCACTAACCATGTGTAAGGGATACAGAGAAGCACAAATCACAGTTTGTTTCCTCTAGGAGTTTATACTCTAATAGACAGATATGACACATAAGAGTAATAATACAAATATAAAATATATGAAATAAAAATAAGGAGTTATGAGTTCAGAGAGAAGTAAGATTTATTCATGGGGTTGGGGTAAGGGAAAGTTTTGTGTAGGAACCTATATACATGCATATATATATACACACACACACACACATATGTAGGTATATATATGTATTTATATCTATATATGTATATATATATATATATAGCAAAGGTAAGAAGATTCACTTGCAGGCAACAGTGAATGAGCCAATTTGGCTAGGGTATAGAAAAAAATGAGGAAAATTAGTGAAAATAAGGTTGGGTAGGAAGATAGAAACCAGAGTCTTGAATGCTAAGCTAAGGATTTTGGATTTATCCTTGCCTGTTCCTTTCTGTCATCTTTTAAGCTAGAAGTAGCCCTCAAAGAGATAATTAATAATTCTCTAATATTTCAGAGTGAATAGGTCAAGATAGCTCTGCTTCTTTCACAACATGGCTAATAGTCAGCTCTACCTTCACTCCCCATGCCAGTTTTTCTTTTAGGGAATCCAATAATGCATGTTATTTTCCTGACTGCTGTTAATTGTAGACTAAGACTAAATGGAATCATGCCACTCAATCTCACATAAGTTAGTCACATGGGCGTTGAGGCCTCTAAGATCAAAGGGGGAGGGAAGAGGAGAAGAGAACCCTGACAACTTAACCATGGCCTTCATCTCTTGATGGGGCCTTCAGTGCCACATGGAAATGACCTTTTCTATTCTGATTGTGCCCTCCCCAACTGAATGTCTAGAAATAGAAGTTTGCTCACCTTCTTGTCTTCCCCAAGGCATAACTAGCAATCACTTTCAAGAAAATTCAGTATATAAAACCAGGAACTTCAGCAGAAGGTGAACCTTCTTAGCACAAAAAGAATTCACTCTAATTTTGCTTGGGAACATTTCACTGTTAGGTTAGATGTTGACTTCTTAAGAAAGTATCAAGGGGGCAGAAAATATTTGTCATTATCATTATTGATGGAAGATGTCATTTAGCCTACAACACCAATTAATACACGTCAGACTCTTTAGTAGGTCTGATACAACAATAAGCAAATTTTTTAAAACACACATTGTTTGCAGAATTTATGTAATTATGTCATTTTAAATTTTTATATTTTTTACCCACGATGGAATTACATGGCAAAAATTTAAATACCAATCTAGTCACTCACAAAATCACTATCAATAAAAAAACATTTATTAAGCCTTATTTGTCAGACACTGAACTAAACCTTTGGTATACAATGACAAAAGTGAACACAGTCCCTGCTCTCATAGAGATCACTTGGATTCATTTATTCATTTATTTATCTACTTATTATTTATTTAATAAAACTTGTGATTTCATTGATATATTAAACTTCCAAAGAGGAAATCGTATTTACAAATGAGGATTTTCAAGTGAGTCAGATTGTTTCTTCAGACATAGAGTTTTAATGACCTGTAAAGAGTCACAGAGTCATGATGGGTAGAGAAGTGAATCCATATGGACCTTCTTGATTCCAAGGCAAGCTCTCTGTTCATCAGAGGCCAGGTTGCCTTTCCTTCTCATCAATACAATGGAGAGAGTAGCTGCTGTAATCTGGATTATTGTGAAAAAGAATGGGAACTAATTAGCAGCAATAATTACTTAAAATAAGAAGCTAGCAGATAGCATCCTTCCCAAACTGGGCACACCTCAATTAATTACGGGCAATTTAAAACGTGCTATAGGAAAGAGGGATGGATAATAGTGGTAGAACATGTATAGAAATCAGGAAGTTCTCAGAAAATGTCAGATTTACCAATTATAAGACTACTAGCAATGTTGGAAAGAAGAATTTAAGTAGAGTTGTGAAGTTGGAAATGTGATTGCCAAGGAGTTGAGAAATAAATGGACAAAATACAAGCCATTAGTCTAGACAGCTTTTTTTTTTCCCCTAGGAGTTTGACTATGAATGGGAAGAAAGATATATGATCAGTTTTATTATAAAGAAACACAACCTTTCAGGGTTGGCATGGATATTAGGTCGTCTATTCCAACTCACATGGAAAAAATGTTTCCTCTACAACAGTTGACAAGTCATGTTCAGTCTTTATAAGAAGACCACCATGAAAAGGAACTCATTACCTTCCAAGGCAACCTATTCCACATTTGGAAAACTCTGAAGGTTAAGAATCTTTTCCTTTCATCAAGACTAAATTTGACTCTACAACTTCTCTCTATTGGTTCTAGTTCTAATTCTGTCCCCAAGGCCAAGCAAAACAAATCAAATCCCTTTCTGATCCCATTCTTTAGAATACTCTCCAGTTCAGCAAAATTCTTCCCAAAATATGCTATGCAGAATTGAATACAACACATCAGATAAAGTATGACCAGGGCAGAGAGCCAAGAGACTATAATATCTTTATTCCTAGATGTGATTTCACTTTTATTGTAGTCAATCACCACATTATTTTTTGACAGTCAGATACTACCATTGACTCAAGACCACAGAAACACAAAATTTTAGAATTGGAAGGCATCTCAGAAGCCATATTGTCCAACCCATACCCACTGCTTCCGGCTTTACCCTAAGGAGCAAAACAGAACAAGTCTAATTCTTTTTCCATATACAGACTATCACCTACTTGAAGACAGCCACATGTCTTCCCTAACTTATTTTTTTTTAGTTTTGTTTTATTCTGAACTCAACAATAAGTTTTCCCCTATAGTCTTACTTTGTTCTAAAAACAAATTCCTTTATTTATCTTTATACGCATTTATAATCTGACCCTTCTATGTTCCCCACACATGGACACTAAGCAACAATAACAACAAATCCTAAAAACAAAACTCATAGGCATGTATAGTTGTGCCAAACAAAGACCCACATTGTTCATGACTGAAAAAGTATGTCTCTCTTTCCTTTTAAGTCCATCACCTCTCTTACAGGATGTGAATGAAATGTTTCATTTTCAGTCTTTTGGACTTAGGATTTATCATTTCCTTGATCAGAATTCTGGAATCTTTCAAAGCAGTCCTTCTCTACCATGTGGTTGTCATTGTACAAATTTGTCTCCCAGTTCTTACTTCGCTTTGCACCACTTCCTTGAGGTCTTCTTAGTTTCCTCTGAAACTATCCATTTTGTCACTATTACACATGAGATTCTTGAATTGTTTCCTCTCCACATGAGTTTGATTATTATTGTGTTCAGCTTTATAAAATGTTCCTTTGTTAGTTTCATTGGTACAATACTTTATAAATAAATTAATTTATATGACATTGCCATTTTATCATATTGTCTTGTTTTACCCATGAGCAATTGATATTTCTCCAATTATTGAGGTATTTATTTCAGAAAAAAATGTTTCATAGTTAAATTTGTAGAATAACTCAGTGAATCTTGGTAGATGTACCTTTAAATTCCTGAGATATATATATATATATATATATATATATATATATGTGTGTGTGTGTGTGTGTGTGTGTGTGTGTGTGTGTGTGCAACCTTGTTATATTATGAAAAGCCGTTATAGCTGACTTGCTAGCATTTTGTTTAAACATTTTGTATCAGTATTTATAAGGGATTTTGTCTATAGTTTTCTTTCTCCATTTCATCCCTCCCAGGTTTAAGTATGAAGACAATACTTACATTAAAGAAAGAGATTAAAAGGGTACTTCTTTTCCTCTTGTTGCAAATATCTAGGATTAGAATTGATTGTTCTTTGAATGTTTGATAGATTTCACTTATAAGTTGATCTGGTCCTAGAGATTTTTCTTTGAGAGTTCATTCATGATTTGTTCAATTTCTTTCTCTGATATTGGATTATTTAAGTAATCAGTTTCTCCCTCTCTTACTATGGATAGCTTACATTTTAGTAAGAATTAATTTCCTCTATGTTATCAGTTTTGTTAGAATACAATTGTGTCTAGTGTTCTTTTATTTCCTCTAAAATCATTGTGAGTTCATACCAAAATAAAGTCCAAATGGGTATATGAAGGCTGATGCCATAACCAAATTGGGAGATCAAGGAATAGTTTATCTGTCAGATTTGTGGAAAATGGAGGAATTTATGATCAAACAACATTACATAATGTAATGTATTTGGTTACATTAAATTGAAAAGTTTTTGAACAAACAAAGCCAGTATAACCAAGATTAGGAGGGAAGCAGAAAACTGGGAAAGTATTTTTATAGCTAGTATTTCTGATAAAGGTCTCATTTCTAAAATATAGAAAACTGAATCAAATTGACAAGAATATAAGTCATTCCCCAATTGATAAATGGTCAAAGGATATGAACAGGCAGTTTTCAGATGAAGAAATTAAAACTATCTATATTCATATGTAAAATGCTCTGAATCATTATTGATTAGAGATATACAAATCAAAACAACTCTGAGGTACCACATCACACCTATCAGATTGGCTAACATAACTAAATAGAAAAATTATAAATATTCGAGAATATGTGGTAAAGTTGGAATACTAATTCATTATTGGTGTGCCTGTGAGTTGATCTAACCATTCTGGAGAGCAATTTGGAATTATCCCCAAAGAGCTATAAAAATGTGCATACCCTTTGACCCAGCAATATTACACTTAGGACTGTGTCTCAAAGAGATTATAAAAATAGGAAAAGGGCCCATGTGTACAAAAATATTTATAGTAGGTTGTTTTTTTGTTGTTTTTTTTTTTTGTGGTGGTCAAATACTAGAAATTGAGGGGATGCCCATCAATTGTAGAATGACTGAACAAGTTGTGGTATATGAATGTAATGGAATACTGTTGTACTATAAGAAATGATGAACAGGCAGACTTCAGAAAATCCTGGAAAGACATACAAACTGATGCTGAGTGAAGTGAGCAGAACCAGGAGAACATGGTTCACAGAAACAGCCACAGTGTACAAGGACTGATTTTGATAAGCTTAGCCCTTCTCAGCAATGCAAGGACCTAAAACAATTCCAAAGGACTCAGGATGGAAAATGCCATCCACATCCAGAGAAAGAGCTATGGAGTCAGAATGCAGACCAAAGCAAACTATTTTCTTTTTTGTTTTATTTTATTTTTTCTTTCTTTCTCATGGTTTCTCCACTTCATTATAATTTTTCTATGCAACATGACTAATGTGAAAATAAGTTTAATAGGAATTTATGTGTAGAGCCCATATTGAATTGCACATTGTCTTGGGAAGGGAAAGGGAGAAAATTTTAAACTTATGGAAGTGAATGTTGAAAACTAAAAATAAATAAATTATAAGAAAATTATTGTGAGTTCTTCTTAATTTTTCATAAAATTGGTTTTTCCATAATCTTTAAAAATCTGATTAACTTTTTTCCATTTTATTAGCTTTTTTAAAAGTCTCTTGATTTGTTTATAAATCAACTCAGTGTTTTGCTTTTTTTTTTTTGCTTTCAATTTTACTCATCTCTAATTCTTAAGACTTTGGTGTTTAATTTTAACTTAACTAAAATTTACTTTACATAACATTGCCATTTTTGTTACTTTGGCTTAATATACTCATGAAAAATGACAGTTCTTAGATTATTTTGGTCTGTTTATAAAAATAGTGTTTTATAGTTGAATTAATATATGTGTGACTTGGAGATTAAACTCTCAAATATTTTATACATACTGTAGTTATACTGAATGGAATTTCTCTATGTCTTTATTGAGATATATATGGTCAATGATATACAGAAAAATGATAATTCATTTAGATTTATTTTATGTCCTGCAACTTTTCCAAAGTCATTGTTCTACTTGTTTTTTAAAGTTTACTCTTAGAGTTCTCTAAGCAAACCAGTGTATCATCTGTAAGAAACAATAATTTTCTTTCTTCTTTTCCTATACCTAGTCTATCGATTTCTTTTTATTTCTTTATTATTGAACCTACTATGTGTAGCCCTATATCAAATAATAGTGGTGAAAATGGACATCTTTGTTTTATTCCTAACCTTAATAAAAATGACCTTTAGTTATAATTATCCTAGTCTCTCTCATCCCAGTCTTCCAGCCTTATTTCCCAATTTGAGATTTTTTGTTAGAGTCAAGGTCTATAAATTTCCAGAGGAAATGTTAGGGTCTTTTTTGGTTCTAATGTTTTCTCTAGAGTCTTGCTTCTGTTTTCTTTGGGAAGCGAATGCTTTGTTCACAATCTAGGGTCACTTCAGGCCAGGGAGTTACAAACTTTGAGAAAGGCTGAAGTGGTCTCATCAAGAGTGTTATCTCACCCATATGTGCAAAAATATTTATTGCAGCTCTCTTTGTGGTTGCAAAAAACTGGAAATATAGGGGATGCCCATCAATTGGGGAATGGCTGAACAAGCTATGGTATATGAATGTAATGGAATACTATTGTGCTATAAGAAATGGGAAGGAGATGGACTTCATAATTACCTGGAGAGGCTTATATGGACTGATGCTAAGTAAGAAGAGCTGAACCAGGCAAAACCTGTACACAATCACA
>CM053585.1:251623455-251653444 GCA_028646515.1 Pseudochirops corinnae | reverse complement strand
AAAAGGGGACCTGTAATAATTAATTTGTTTTATTTATAACTATTCCCTCATGAAATTTACCCTCTTTATATTTTCTCTCTCTCCTTTTTCCTATTTTCTTGTTAAGTAAAATATATTTCACTTAACCCCACTGTTTCAATATTTATTCTTCTGTTCACTGCCCAGTTCAGAAAAAAGTAAATTTCAAATGGCATCTGCTCCACCCATCTCTTCATCCTTGTTTTAATCATCTTCATTTTATATCCTGATTATGAGAGATCATCTCTTCTCCCTTTCTTGATTTCCTTAATATATCCATTCCTCCCCTTTTTTCTTTTCTTAAAGATCATCAATACATAATAAAGCCATTCCCAGACATGCTGTCTTCTGATGGTATTATGGTTCTGACAGTATACTTGGGTAATCTTCCCCCATTGGAATATAAAAACTTCATCCTGGTTTAATCCATTAGGATTGCTCAATTGTATTTAACTTTTTTTATATTTCTCTCCATTTTTGTGTTTCTATTTCAACATTTCTGCTAACCTCTGGCCTTTTCTTTAGAAATTCTTGGAAGTCTTCTGTTTCACTAAAAGTTTCTTTTTCCCCCCTGTAGGATTAAACAGTTCTATTGAATAAATTATTTTTGGTTATAAGCCTGTATCTTCTTCATTTTGTGATATCATATTCTAGGCTTTCCACTTTAGAGTAGTGACTGCTAAATCTTTTGTGATCTTGAATATAGCTCCTCATTATTTGAATTCTTTCTCTTTTTTGGCTGCTTATGGTGTTTTTCCTTGACCTGGAAGCTCTGTACTTTGACTATTTTGTCCCTGGGAGCCTTTTTTTTCTAATTTTTGGGGGTTTCTTTTGGAAGTGAAAGGTAGATTCTTTTTCTTTTTACTTTCCTCTCTAGCTCAAAGATTTTGGAACAATTTTTTTCTCATGATTTTTTTTTTTTAATATAGTATTTGGGCTTTTTTTTTGTTATGACTTTTATGTAGTTCAATGATGTTAAATTATCTTTCATAATCTTTCCAGATCAGTTAATAATAGTAATACTAAAAGCTAACATTTATATAGCATTCACTATATGCCAGGAAATGTGCTAAGCCATTTACAAATATCTTATTTAGTCTTCATAGCAACCCTGTGAGGTAGGTACTATTATGATCTCTATCTTATAGATATGGAAAATGAAACAGAGTTTAAGCGATTTGCCCACAATCACAAAGCTAGGAAATGTCTTAAGTCAGATATGAGCTCGTATTGTTCTAACTGTAGGCCTGTACTCTCTTCACTATGCCAACTAGCTACAATTGTTTTAATATGAGTGTTACATGTTCTTTTCTTTTTTCCAGCCTTTTGGCTTTGTTTTAATATTTCTTTTTGTCGTTTTGAGTCATTGGCTTTTATTTGGTTTATTCTCATTTTCAAGGAGTCCGATATGTGAATAAGTTTTATTAACCTCTTATGCTAAACTGCTCATTCTTTTTCCACATCTTCCCTCTATAACTCAATTTCCTTTCCAATTTTTCCTTGTAACTATACAATTTCATTTATATAAAAAAATCAACCTTTAAAAAAGCTTTTACTTTATTTCTTCCAGAAATTCTGGTTAAATATGTGGGCAAATTTTCCTTTGAGATTTTACTTATAGATATTTTGGAGTCATTCTCTTCTTTTGAATTTGTGTCTTGAGCATCCTTTTCACCATGATAGCTTTTATGGTGAAATTTTCTTAAAAGCTCAATCTTCCAGAATTAATTATTATTAATTTGTTTTTTATATTAATTCAGAATTTGTGTTAGGGTCAATTTCTGTGCACTTTTGTAGAGTATTGATTGGGCTTGTTTTGTAATCTTTTGAGTCCCTGTGCTGCTGTGTCAGGATATTGAGTGCTGTGTTCTTCTAGGATATTAGGGGCAGCTCAGGCTGGGAACCTACAAGCTTTCAGTGCACCTAAGAGATCTGATTTAGGACAAAGACTGATCATTGTCCTCCTGGTCTGAGATTTGCAAATTCCTGATTCAGGTTTGGGTATGAGCAACACAAATCTGCTATTGGCTTTGACCTAGTTGGAGTGTCAGTAGACTTCTTTTGGTCCCATCTTCCCTCAACTAGCTGAAAAGCTCTTTAAATTCGAGTAGATAAAACCACAGAGATCTTCTTTGCATGAGTTCCCTGCCCTGGTTACTCAGCTGTAGGTCTCAGACTAGATTGGATTTAAATTGAAGACCCTGTTACAGGGTGAGAACTACAAAGTTCTTGGTCTTTTCTGTTTCCTTTTCCCTGTTCAGAATACAAACTTGGGTCTATGGTCCCTCCCTGCCATCACTAGGCCCAGGCACTCTACTCAGTCTACACTGGATCTGAAACCCAAATCTGAGGTCAAAATGCTTACTATAAACATTAGGTTTGACTTTATTTGATCCAGAACATTTTCTTTCCCTTTTCATACTTCCCCAGGGTCCAATTTAGTTCCCACATTGGAAGATTTGTTTGACAAATGTTAAGCTTGATTTTATATCTAGAGTCCACAGATCTCTGTATTCCTGTGTGACCAAGACTAGAAAAAAAAAATTACTCAAATGACTTTCCTTTTTTTATCCCCTTGGATTTTCTGTTCATGACTCTTTCTAGTTCCTCAATCAGCTGTGATTGATAAATAGGCTGCATTGTTTTCATTTCCTCCAATATCTTTGCTGGTCTCTCATTCTGACATTTTCCATAAGATGTTCTTTTTAATTTGGTTTACTTCAATTAAACCAACATTAATTAAGAATTCTGGGATATTAGGCAATCTTTGGTGCTGGAGTTACCAAAACAAAACTGAAACTTCCCTTTTTTTTTTTAAATGACTTATTTTTAACATTCATTAAAAAAATGAGTTCCAAATTCTCTTCTTCCCTTGAGAAGATAAGTAATATGATATCATTTATCGATGTGAAATCATGAAAAAACATATTTCCATATTATCCCTGTTGCAAAAAAGGAAAGAAAAATAAAGTGAACACACGTACACACATACACACACATACATATATACACACACACACATACAAATATATGTATACAACTTCAATTTGTTATATGAAGGTAGATAGCATTTTTAAATGATTATTATGAATCCTTTGGAATTTTTTGGATCATTGTATTGATTAAGAATAGCTTAGTTTTTCACAATTAATTATTATTGAAAGATTGCTGTTACTGTTTATAATGATCTCATTCTACTTACTTCACTCTGCATCAATTCATGTTGGTCTTTCCAGGTTTTTCTGAAAACAACTCTCTCATCATTTCTTATAGCACAATGGTATCCATCATGATCATGTACCACAAGTTGTTCAGCATTCCCCATTTAATGAACATCTCAATTTCCAATTCTTTGCTGCTACAAAAATAACTGTAACAAATATTTTGGTACATAGAAGTCTTTTTCTTTTTTCTTTGATCTCTTAGGAATGCAAACCTATGATGGTATTGCTGGCTCAAAGGGTATGCCCATTTTTGTAGCCCTTTGGGCATAGTTCCAAATACTTCTCCAGAATGGTAGTTCACCCACTTCAGTATATTAATTTTTCCACCTCCCCTCTAGAATTTATTTTCATTTTTAGCCAATTAGATAGGTGTAAAGTGGTACCTCAGAACTGTTTTATTTGTATTTATCCAACAATAGTGTTTAGAGAATTTTTTTTCTGTATGACTCTTGATAACTTTAATTTTTCTTCTGAAAACTGACTGTTCCTATCCTTTGGCTATTTATCAACTGGAGAATGGCTCTTATTTTTTAGAATAAATTTGGCTCAGTTCTTTCTGTATGAAAGATGAGACCTTTATCAGAGAAAGTTGCTATAACTATTCCCCTCCCCCCTTGAGTTTCCTGTTTTTCTTCTAATTTTGGCTTCATTGGTTTTGTTTGTGCAAAAACTTTTGAATTTCAGGTAATCAATATTATTATACTTCCTGTGATTCTTTCCATCTATTATTTGTTCATAAACTCTTTCCTTACCAATGGAACTGACAGGCAAAATTTTCCATGCTCCACTAATTGGCTTGGGATATCACTCTTTATGTCTAGATCATGTACCTATTTTGACTTTATCTTGGTGAATGGTGTGAGAAGTTTGTCTATGACTAGTTTCTGTCTAAGTACTTTCTAGATTTTCCTGCATTTTTTGTAAAATATCAAGTTTTGCATCCCCCCACATCCCCCTCCCAAGCTTGGATCTTTCTCTTTATCGAATACTAGATTACTATGATCATTTAGTACATGTATTATATACCCAATCTATTGCAATAATCCAGCACTCTATCTCTTAGCCACTACTGGATTGTGTTGACGATTACCACTTTGTAATATGGCTTGAAATTTTTTACTCCTAGGCTGCTTTTCTTCTTTTTTTCCCCATTGGTTCCCTTGATATTCTTGAGGTTTTATTCTTCCAGACTAATTTTAAAACAGTTCTTTGTAGATTTATTGCTATGGTACTGAATAAGTAAATTAATGTACAATTATAATTATTACATTGTCTCAGCCTATCTATAAGTAATTATTATTCTCCAGTTTTTTGTACCTGTCTATTTGTGGGACAACTGTTTTATAATTCTATTAATATAGTTTCTTGGTTTTTATTGCCAGGTAGGTTCCAAAGTATTTTATGTCTTCAGGTATTTTATTTTATTTTAATTCATGGAATAAAACAGACATTTCCATAACATAGTATAAGAAAAAAAAGATGAATGCACAGGAAACTGCAAAGCTATTATGTACAGCTTTCTATTCATTTTAAATATAATAAAGTGATGCAAATTTCTTGGAAAATCCCAGAGATTCAACTAAAAAGTTAGTTGAAACAATTAATAATTTTAGCAAAATAGCAGGATATAAAATAAATCTATATAAATGATCAACATTCCTATATATCACAACAAAACCCTGCAAAAAGAGACAGTAAGAGATACCCTATTTAAAATAACTAGACAGTATAAATACCTGGGAGTGCACCTACCAAAACAAACACAGGAACTGTATAAAAAATTATTAAAAACCTTTTTTGTGCAAATAAAATAATGTTTAAATAATTGGAGAAGCAGTAATTTTTCATGGGAAGGCAGAGCCAAATTAATTTTTAAAAATGACCTTTTTACCTAAACTATATTTCCATATTAAATGCCATCCCAATTAAATTACCATTTATTTTACTGAATTAGAAAAACATAGTAAGAAAATTCATTTGGAAGAATAAAAAGTCAAGATATAAAAGGAATTAATAAAAGAACCAATTTAAAAAACTAATAAAAAGAACTAATAAAGAGGTTTAGCAGTACCAGATCTTAAAATATAAAAAACTGTAAAACAGCAATTATCAAAACTACCTGCTACTAGCTAATAAATAGAAAGGTAGATCAGTGGAACAGAGTAGACATACAACATACAGCAGCAAGTTAATATAGTAGCCTTGTGTATGACAAGTGTAAAGACAAAATTTTGGGATAAGAATTCATCATTTGGTTAAAAAAAGATAGTAAAACTGGAAAGCAGTCTGGTAGAAATTGGGCATAGACAAAAATCTTACACTATTTACCAAGATGAGGTCAAAAGGAATACATGACCTAGATATAAAGAGATATTACAAGAAAATTTGAAGAACGTGGAACATATTACTTGTCAGAGTTATGGATAGGTAAGCAATTTATGAATAATCAAGATCAATGTGCAAATAAAAATATCTTGCTATTATCTCCTTTGATTTTTCAGAATTTCTATTTTAGCATTCAAATGGAGATTTCTGAAATATTTTTTCTAAGTATTTTTTTAATTGCATGCCTAATTCATTGAGCTGCTCTTTCTCTTTTTTTATTAATACATTTACAGATATAAATTTTTAAGTACTGCTTTGGATGCATCACACAAATTTTAGCCTGCTGTGTCATTGTTATCATTCTCTTTAATGAAATTATTAATTGTTTCTATGATTTTTTCTTTTACCTACTAATTCTTTAGGATTGTATTGTTTAGTTTCCTATTTATTTTTAATCTATGCTTCCATGAACTTATGCTTCCAAGATCCTTCCAACACCGAGTGTAAGTTATATTTGCTTTATTGTCTTAAACGAGCACGTTTGATATTTCTGCTTTGATGCTTTTAAGTTTTTGTGCAGTAATATATTGTCATTTTGTGTGTGTATGTGAAAATGCTATGTATAACTGAGAAAAAGGTGTACTCCTTTCTCTTTTCATTTGGTTTTCTCCAGTGTGCAATCATATCTAACTTTTCGAAAATCCAATTCATTTCCTTAATTTCTTTTAAAATTTATTTTATGGTTAGGTTTATCTAGTTATGAGAGGAATAAGTTGAGATCCTTTACTAGTGTTGTTTTACTGTCTATTCCCTCCTTTAACTCATATAACCTTTCCTTTAAGAGTTTGAGTACATTGCCATTTTGTATATATATATATATACATATATATATGCATATATATGCATATATATATAATATTGATATTATTTCATAGTCTGTATTACCTGTTAGCAAAATGTAGTTTCCCTGTTTATCCCTTTTAATTAGGTCTGGTTTTGACTTTACATTGTCTGAGATAATGATGGCTACTTGCACCTTATTTTTTAATCTCAGTTAAAGCATAAATAGCTCCAGTTGCTTATTTTAATTCTTTGTGTGTCTATTTCAAGTGTGTTTCTTGTAAACAAGATATTGTTAGATCCCAATTTCTAAATGATTCTGCTCTGCACTTTCATTTTGGGGTGAATTCATCCCATTCACATTCACAGTTATGATCACTAATTGTGTTTTTCCTTCCACCTTATTTTCTTCTGTTTTTTTTTCCTTGATTCTCTCTCCCCCCTCCCCCCTTCCTTTCTCAAAAGTCTGTTTTGCCTCTGATCGCTGCTTCCCTTAATCTACCCTCTCTTAACATTACTTGCTCTCAAGACATTTTCATTCTCCTGGGCGTATAGGAAGAAGACAATAGTTACCCAGGAAAATAAAGAAATTTGAAGGAGAGAGTAACAAGAAGAGAGTTCATACTAAGAAGTCAGCATGCCAGAAAATGAACAAGTAAATTTCTGTTTAGAATCTGTATCATTCTGGATAAATCGTCTTCATTTCCTGAGACACTGGTTCTTCATCTGTAACATATGAAGGACTTCTAAAGACCTCTTCCAAATATAACATTCTGTGTTCTCTAAAAGGATTTTCTCTCTCTCGTCTGGCTTTCTCCAAGATTCTCCTGTATCTGGAATCTCACCAATGTGGATACAAATCTCAATTTTCTATGCCTGCCTACCGTATCTCACTCTTACCTTTATCCTCCCATAAGCTCTTCCGAGCAATAGCTCACACCCAACATCCCAAGGCCATCACCTCTCAGTTCTCTGTGTTTCTTGGGTACTATTGGTATAGGTAGATTGGCAGTTGATTTATTTCTTGTTCATGGTACTTGATCCCTAAACAATCTTCCATTCCATATATCTAAAACAAAAGAAAAATTAAAAGAAATGAATGTGATGAAAGAATTGCTAATTCCTGTATTTGACAGAAATAAAAATCATTTTCGTTTTCAGAATTCCATGATATCCTTCAGTATAAATGGATTTGTGCAGGATATTGCAGCTTCCTTATATTGTTTAAGTATTCAGTCAGTGCCCTGGGGTAGCTCTGTCCTTCATACTTTGGCAGTATATTATAATTCCTTGAATTATTCTTTCTCTGGGGCTTCTGTGTTCTTTTAATCTACTCTCATCCTTTTTCAAGTGACATGTCTTTCAAGTTGTCATGCCAGGCCTAAGTATCTCACATGCTTGGAGATGCCTACACACCTCTACTCCTTTGATCAATGTCCAGATTCTTTACCTCTTCAGCTGAGTAATATCTGTTAATACAGGAGGCCTAAGCTGTTAATGGGGACAAGTAGCAACTTGAGAATTAACTGTGCCAATTAAGACCAAGCATCTGTCATGGACAGGGATGCCAGTGAAACTCTAATTATTAATCTTTCACAACCACTGTCCAAATGGAGCAAGTCCTCTCCCCATGATGACAGCTGGTAATGTGATAGGGAAGTTAGCTATACATACAGTTATTAAAGCTGCCAGACAGAAGGCTGGAGATCCATATCTTTGGCACATCCCAGCCTTCCACATTCATTTAGTAGATGAGCATCTAAGAATACACAAGAGCTCCTATTCAGAAAGAAAACAGGAGTCACTGCCAATGCCATCCTCCTGGGTTGATGGCTTTGGGGGTGGCCCAACCATTTGGCTTTAACTCCTATAACACAAAGCTTTACTCACACCTCCAGATAATAATGGGAAGGAGGCTATTTGGGGACTTCAGAAGTTAAAGCAGTGTGTCACCATGACACCAGGATAGTTGGCTGCTGTATTCAGTTCAAATTTTAAGAGCAAAATAACTTAAGCTAACTTCTTAGTCTCAGTTCAGTTGAATAGGTAGGCAAACTTACTTAAAAAGAAACCAACACAGCAAATTGTATACCTATAACTGACATTCTTTCATTGTGTCTCTATAGCAGATATGAATAAACCTCACTGAACTGTACAAATTGAGCAGAAAATAAATCAGAATTGTGAAATTTTATTTTATTTTGCTTTTTGGAGGGGGGAAGGCAGGGCTATTGGGGTTAAATGACTTGCCCAAGGTCACACAGCTAGTAAATGTTAAGTGTCTGAGGCAAGATTTGAACTCAGGTTCTCCTGATTCCAGGACCGGCACTCTATTCACTGTGCCACCTAGCCACACCAAGAATTATGAAATTTTTAAGGAATTTTCATATGCATATTTAAATACAAAGCATTTTTCAAGAGTTCTAAGAGAGATTAGTTTTAGAACAGGAACTCTTATTTTGTGAAGAAGGAAGCTGAGGGTAGGAATAAAAAATGATTTACCCAAGGAGTCTGCTTTGGTAGCAGAGCTGGGATTAGGACAAAGACTTCTTAACATGCCATTATACTTTTTTTTTAAGATAACTTTGTATATTATATTATACATATATATGTATATGTACATATGCATGTACATATACATATATTATACATATAACCATGTATATAAAAATAACTTTGTATTCGGATAAGTACATATTTAGTGCATCTTTTGTTTGCAGAGATGATAAATGAATATTGGAATCAATGATTAAAGATGGGCAGGGATTTGCCCAAGATCATACAGAAAACCAGAATTTGAACCTGCATTTTCTGATGATATAGTTCCCTGCCTCCTTTAGGCACAATTATCAGCTAACAGTGCAAATCAGTATAGAATTACAGATTTAGGGCTAGAGGTGATTCAGTCTTACCTATTTTGACAGATGAGGAAACTGAGGCATGAAAGCGCTTCCTTCCTCTCTGGTTTCAAATCTAGGTAATTCAGAAATTAAATGTCTGAGTCAAGATTTGAACCAGTTCTTCCTAACTTCAAATCCACTGTCCTATCTCCTATACCTCAATATTGTGTCAAACAGCAAGCATTCATTAAGTGCTTACAGCCAGGTGCTGTGCTGAGTGCTGGAGATACAAAGAAAAGTAAAAATAATAAAAATAAAAATAATAATAATAATAATAATAATCCTGTTCTTGCAGAGCTCACAACCTGATATCTGATCTTGAGTATTTACAACTGTCTGTGAACTGAGGGGAGACAAGCCTGTAGCAACTACCAGAATTCCTAGGTCACCCAGATTTCCCACTTTCTCTTTCTACAGGACTGTATTTGAAAAGATTGTATGGCATAGGACAGTGAGCAGTAGCTATATCATCAGAAAATGCAGGTTCAAATTCTGGTTTTCTGTATGATCTTGGGCAAATCCCTGCCCATCTTTAATCATTGATTCCAATATTCATTTATCATCTCTGCAAACAAAAGATGCACTGAATATGCATTTATCTGAATACAAAGTTATTATTTTTTATAATCTTCCCCTAGACTCATGCATGAATATATCTTGGAGCTATAGAATCATGTAGTGTATCTCTTGTACCTTTCCTTTTCATACATTCTACGTTCTTGTCACCTACGGGAATCTTTGTCTCCCACCCTTATTCCTCTCCACTCTACCCCTATTTGAAGAACTCATTCTTCCCCACCATCTCATCAATTTTGTTCATGTCATTTCCATGTCTGGAATGAATTATCCTCTTTCCTCTTGACTCCAACTTCATCTTTTGGAGCCCCTTCTCTTTCATTAGGACTTGACTGAGGTGATACCTGATAGAACAATACATTTAGAATTGGAAGCATCTTTGGAAATTGTCTAATCCAACCTTTGCAGGGAGGAAACTGAAGACCAGAAAGGTTAGGTAGCGGTTCTCAACCTGTGGGTTATGTTCAATTTGTAACAATGAAAATACATCCTGCATATCAGATATTTACATTACGACTCATAACAGTAGCAAAATTACAGTTATGAAGTAATAAAGAAAATAATTTTATGGTTGTGGGTCACCACAACATGAGGAACTGTATTAAAGGATTGCAGCATTAGGAGGGTTGAGAACCACTGGGTTAGAGCTAGAAGAAATCTTAGAGACCATATTGAACCATTGCTTATTTTACATATGAGCAAAGTGAGGACCAGAGAAATAAGATAAGTTTCCAGGAAGGGAAATATGAGTAAATACTGAGAAGTGGAAATGAGTAAGATGTCTTTTATTAGGAGTAATGGCATAAAAGTCAATGTGTCTGGAGCTCAGAGGGTGTGTATGATGGGTGAAGGACAATAATAATAAAGTCTTCAAAGGTATGTTTAGACCAATTGGGAATACCACAAATGTCAAACTAAAGAATTTGGACTTCATCCTAGGTGTAATAGGGAGCTAACAAAAAATTTTGAGCAAAGACTATTTTTGCTTTTTCTTTCTATTTCCAGTCCTTAGCATTTGTATTATAGGCCTACCACATAATAAATCAGTCAGCAAGCATTTATTAAATATTTATTATATGCCTGAACATGTACAAAGTGTTGGGGATACAAAGAAAAGCAAAGAAAAAATCCCCTACCTTCAAGGAACATATATTCTAATTGTGGAGATATGTAAATAATCGCACATATATAAGATATGTACAGGGTAGTTAAAAGGTAATCTGAAAGGGATGGGCAGTGCTGAGGGAAAAGTCTCCTGGAAATGGTCAGATCTGAGCTGGGTCTTGAAGGAAGACCAGAAAGTAAGAGGCAGAAGTGAGGGGGCAAGGAATTCTAAGCATTGAAGACAACTAGAACAAATGCACAGATATGGGAGCGTCCTTTTTGAAGAGCTCAAAAATACCAATTGATTAAAATGTATTTAGTAAGTCATCTTCACAAAGCCTTTCCTAATCCCTTCCTTGTAAGGTAAGACAGATTCCTCACTCTTCAAACTTCTGATAGTACTTTGCCTGTAATTATCCATTAGATTTATCCTTCTCTCCCTGAAGTCATAGTTACTTAATTAGGTGTCCTCACCCTCTATTAGATTGTAAACTTCTTCAGAAAAAATTCTACTCTATAACTATAATTACATTCCTGCATCTAGTATAGAACTTTGCATTCTGAGAATATTTTAAAATATGTTTTTATTTCATTAAATATTTTCCTTTAACGTGTAAAAAATAACATTATTTTTTAAAAAAATTGAGTTCTAAATTCTCACCTTCCTTCCCACGAGTCCCTCACCCATTGAGAAAGCTAATATGATGTTGATGATACATGTGAAGGAATGGGAAACATATTCCCACTTTAGCCATGTTGCAAAAGAAAACATAGCAAAAATAAAGTTAAAAAAAAAAAAGATGCTTCAGGCTACCCTCAGAGTTCATCAGTTCTCTATCTGGAGGTGAATAGTATTTTTATCATGAGTCCCTTGGAATTGTCTTGGATCATTTGTTTTGATCAGGTCTTTCACCATTGATAATCTTTATAATATTGCTATTACTCTGTACAATATTCTCCTAATTATGCTCACTTCATTCTGCATCATATAAGTCTTCCCAGGTTTTTCAGAAACCATTCTGCTCATTTCTTATAGCACAATAGTATTCCATCATAATCATATACCACAATTTGTTCAGTCATTCCCCTATTGATGAACATCCCACCACAGAAAGAGCTATTATAAATATTTTTGTACAGATAGGCCTTTTCCTTTTCTTTGATCTCTTTGGGATATAGAGCTAGTAGTAGCATTCAAAGGGTATGTAGAGTTTTATAGCTCTTTGGGCATAGTTCCAAATTGTTCTCCAGAATGGTTGCACCAGGTCATAACCCCACCAACAGTTCATTAGTGTCCCCATTTTTCCACATCCCTTCCAGCATTTGTCATCTTCCTTTTTACAGTGGATGATTAATAAATATTTCTTTAACAAGTAGCTTGAGATCAGGGAAGTCTGGAATAGTGGATAGGGAGCTGACCTCAATAACAAGAAGACCTTGATTCAGATCTCACTTCTGACATATATGGCTATGTGTGGTTCAAAATTCAGTGTACGTCATTCTAAATTGATTCCACTGTTCCCCAGTGTTAAAGGCCGTTTTTCATGAGAAATTAAGTGCTTAGAGAAAATTATCCATTTCCCAGGACACTAATGACTCCTATGAGCCTTAAAGGGGAATAATGGGTGGGGGAGAAGAACAGGATCAGTGCTTAGGGGGGAGAACATAGCTCAAAAAGCCCTTTTCTTGTACCTCTGACTATGACATATAAGCATTGCCCGTCTACAGCTCCTCCAACACAATGCTTGCATTCAAATGAAATATTAAAAGTAAATCCAGAAGGAAATAATTTTGGGGGGTGAGGTAAGGACAAATATAAGTCTCTCAAAGCAAAAGATTTATAATAGGAAACTATTACATATCAAACCCCTCTTCTACCAGTCTTTTTTTTCTTTTTGCAGGGACCTTCTGGTGCAAAGCCTAGAAGATGACAATAATTTAAGAGGAAGGCACAGGAAGCATATAAAAAAAACTCAGGAGAGGAAAAAAATAAGAGAGACAGATATAGACAGGTGCAGGGAACATCAGCCATTTATTTCAAGTCTTAGCCTGAAGACCCACCATAGATGAGCATTTCACTAAAAAAGAATCAATGGTTGGTCTCATGCCATTTCTTGGCAGCCTGTTCACATGTCTGACATCTGTCAGCACTCTGAGAGGTCCATTGGAAATCAAAACTTTCGGAGTTTGTCTTGGGCCTCTTCAGATCTCCCCACCCCACTCAGCTACTGAACAGAGGGAGGGGGCAGGGAATAATAAATTTTAGTCATGGTTGTGGGGGGGGGGGGAGGAGAGGGAGTGACAGAGAGACAAAGGTGGTTAAGGAAGAGGATGAACATGGATGCTTCCATCAAGGCACAGTTGGTGCTTTCTCAGGAAAAAAAAAAAAAAAACAATGAGATAAATGATCTGAGAGACCCAGGACTGAATTTCAAGGTGCAAATCCCTCTTTATCCCTACATCCGCACTAGGAGTGGTATAGGTAGAAGAGATTTATAAGTAGATTTTCTTTAAAAAATACATTTTTATTGATATTTTCTTTTTCTAACATTATCATAGTTTTCCCAAGTATCCCTCCCAGAGATCCATCCTATATAACAAATAGTATTTTTTAGAGAGGGAAAAAAAGTCAGCACAACTGATCAATAAATTGGAAAAAGTCTAAAAACATGTAATTTGTAACATTTGGGTGCTATCTCAGTTTTTGAAAATATTTTTTGAAGTATGATTACTAATTGTATAAAAGTTTGACAGAATTCTCCTGAGAATCCATCAGAACCAGAACTTTTTTTTTCCTTTGATAGTTCCTTTTCAAGGTATAGCTATTTCTTTTTTTGATAATGGTTATTTAAAATCTCTATCGGGTCTTCTGGTAGTTTGAGTATTTTATGTTTTTGAGGATATCCCTCTGTTCATTTTATATTCTCAGTTTTGTTAGCATATAATTGTGTATAATGTTATTATTTTTTTATTTCTTGTTTTTGCTGGAATATCACCTTATTTGCACACTAATTTGTTGATTTGATTTTCTTCTGTCTTCCTTTTGATCAGATTAACTAAGGGTTATTAGTCTTTTTCAAAGAACCAGCTTTTAATTTTATCATTTTTATGTTTTTATTTCTATTTTTAAAAATATTTCTTACTATTTTAATTAATCTTTCCAGTACCAGCATTCCAGAGGTTTATAATCTTTGTCCTATAGAGTTATGGTACCTATTAAACTTTTGCTCCTGAAGGACTATGGTAGGGCTGGCTGTGGCTCTTTGGGCAAATTTCCACATCTCCTGGATCAAGACACTGGAAAAAGGGAGAGTAGACTGTGGTGTGGAGTAGGGTTTTGTTATAAGTCAGTCTCAGGTACTTGAATCTGCTAGTACGGTTCTGCTGCTGGAGTGTGGCAAGTAGGAAAAAGGTGCTGAGTGAGCTTAGAGTCACTGAACATCAGTTCGTGGATTTTGTTTTAATGTTTTTAACCATCTTTTGGATTCTGGGTGTCTTAAATAGCAGAGACAGATGAAGTTGCTTTATAGTTAGTGTATAACTTTGTTTTAGAGAGGTTTGAGAGGTTTTTGGGGACCAGAAAAAATGTCTAGATTTTCATCTTGTTGTTTGTGTGACCTGGAAGTTCCACTGGCATTTTAACTTGTATGCACATATTTTTACAAATACTTCAGAATTCTAAAATATTCCTTGAGATATAACTATTAAGAGTCTAACATGTTATAAGTAATTTATGCTGTACTCCCAAACTGATGATAGATTTTTTTTAAAGGACCTCAAGTGTTCTGGGAATCTAGGGATTTCTGTCATGTTCTGAATAGTCTTAGAACTAGAGTGTTTCAAAACTGTTCTCTGAAGGAAATCTATAATTCCCATAGACCTCAATTTCAGGTAAAAGTAAAAATACTTTTCCCTAAGCCTGGATATCTGTGCAGAGCACATTGGCCTGGTAGCAGGAAGAAAAAACCTAGTATTTCCAATTTTCACAACTTATTCCCTCTTAGCTCATATGTTCAATGTTCTAAAGTCCCCTCCAGTTGAGACATTTCATGTTCTAGGGTACCTTGCAGCTCTAAAATTGTATTCCAGGGTCCTTCCAACTTTGACATTCCATATTCTAAAGTGAATTCTAGTTCTCACACGAAATGTTCCAAGGTCCCTTCCAGCTCACAAATTTCATGATATAAGATTCTTTGAACTCTGAAATTCTTTGTTCCAAGGCCACTTCGAGCTCTAACCTTCTGTGTCCTTTCCAGCTCTAAAATTCTTTTTTTTTTTTTTTTTGCCTTTTTTTGGAGGGGGGAAGGTAGGGCAATTGGGGTTAAGTGATTTGACTAAGGTCACAAGGCTAATTTTTTGTGCTAAGTGTCTGAGGCCGGATTTGAACTCAGCTCCTCCTGACTCCAGGGCTGGTGCTCTATTCACTGTGCCTCCTAGCCACCCGCAGCTCTAAAATTCTAAAAGAAAACTGACTAGTTTCCTATTCTAAAGAGCTTAGAAATAGAAACTATATCCTATTACTATGCACATGACCACACTCCTAGAAAACTTTTCATACATTAAATATATATATATGTATATGTATACACATATATCTATATCTATCAATCTATCTCACATATATGTATGCATACATACTATATATATATACATACTATATATATATATATATACACATGTATACATATACACACACACGCACATATCCCCTTTCCCTTCCAATTATGCTAAGTATCATCTCTCTGGGTTCCAACCTCACCCTTCAATTAAAAATGTTCTCTTTGAGCTTATCTCTTAACTAAAGCTGATGGCCCTTTCTTAGTTCTCATAGTTTACTTAACCTCTGCAATTTTTGGTGCTGTTGCCTACCTTTTTCCCCGGTATTCTCTCTTTGCCCTCAGCTTCTATTGTATTGCAATGTCCTGACCTCATATCTAGCTGATCATTTATCAATACCTTGCTGGATCGTTATTCCATGTCCCAGTAGGTATTAGTGTCTCCTAGTGCTCTGTCCAGTGGCCCTCTTTCTCTTCTCTCTCTATCCTCTATTTCATTGTGTTCTCATTAGCTCCCGTGAATTCAATGATCAAGTCTACATAGATCAGTGGTTCTCAACCTTCCTAATGCCATGACCCTTTAATACAGTTCCTCATGTTGTGGTGACCCCCAACCATAAAATTATTTTCGTTGCTACTTCATAACTGTAATTTTGCTGCTGTTGTGAATCGTAATGTAAATATCTGATATGCAGGATGTATTTTCATTGTTACAAATTGAACATGGCCCACAGGTTGAGAACTGCTGACATAGATGATTCTCAAATCCATTAGCTACCTCTACTGAGTCTCCTGAATTCCATTCCTGAATTTCTACTGCCTTTTAGACATCTTACCTTGAATGTCCTTTCAGAATTTTAAATTCAAATTCAACATGATCCAAAAGAAGTTCATTACTCTTCCCCCACAAAAGAAATAACAGCAACAACAAAAACTTCCTCCAAACTTTTCAGTTTCTGTTAAGGACATTATCCTATCCCCATCCATGCAAATTTGAAAGTGTCAAGTCAAACGTCCCTCACTGTCGCCAGGTCCTTATATTCAACATTTGCCAAGGCTAATTGATTCTATCGCCTCAATATCTTAGGTATCTGCCCCCTTCTCTCCATGTACATGGTTACCAAACAAATTTAAACCCTTATCCCCTCTTGCCTAGACAATTGCAATAGCGTCTACAATTTACAACCATTTACGGCAATAAATTATTCCAATTAATATTTTTAAGATAGAAATCTAATCATGTCAGCACCCTGCTCATAAATATTTAGTGACTTACTATGGTCTTTAGAATAGAATAGAAAAGAAGCCACTGGCTTCTAAAGCTCTCTATGATCTAGCTTTCATTTCCAAACATTTCATATGATTCCCCTTCATGCACGATATGTTCCACTCAACACGGCCTCCCCACGTCCCCACTGCCACCCATCTTCCCCAGCCCCTGTTAGTATTTTCTCCCTCCTAGAATTATCTTGTTTTTACTATTGGCATAAATGTTGTAACTCACCCCCAAACAAACAAATAAACAACAGAAATCCACTACATCCTAGGGGTATCTCCTTTGGCTTTTGTTTCCCCACTATCTAACCTGGCACATAGCAGGCACATGGCAATTTTGTATTTGATTGAACTAAATGAGTTACTGACTTATCTTTTTTTTTTTTTTTCCAAATGGGCTCCTTTGACACTGGGTTATCCATAATCACTCAGTCCACTTTGAGTGGAGTAGTAAAAAAAATAATTCATATAAGAATCAGTGTGATATAATGACCAGGGTGCCAGAAGGCAAAAATGCCTGGATTTCAATCCAGTCTAAGATACTTACTAAAAGTTTTAAGGATGCACTGAAGACCTTCATCTTGTTCTTCTGATATTTTGTGGATACCAGTGTTAACACTTGGGCTATCTATCTATCTTGACTTATGCAGTGATCAAATCATGACTTCTCATTAGAATCATTAGTCAACCAAAATGTGTTAAAATCAAAATAAGGAAGTTTAAGTGTAGTCAGGAATTACTTAATATTGATTAAAGTGATAGATGATTGTTTAGTATTATTTTGCTAAAGCCTACCTAACGGTAGTGAGATGGGCTAGCCCAGCGATTCCCAACCTGTGGGTTATGTTCAGTTTGTAACAATGAAAATACATCCTGCATATCAGATATTTACATTATGATTCACAACAGTACCAAATTACAGTTATGAAGTAGCAACAAAAATAATTTTATGGTTGGGGGTCACCACAACATGGGGAACTGTATTAAAGGGTTGTGGCATTAAGAAGGCTGAGAACCACTGGGCTAGATGGTCTGAAAATAACTCTTTCTAAATTTTGATTGTAGGATTGTGATTTATGAAGATTGTTCAGGTTAATTTCTTAGCTACGGAGACTGAACCTACAGTTTCATTGTTAAAGAAAATTCCTAGAAAAAGAAATTCACATCATCAAATGTCAGTTCATTCTAGTAATTGATAGGGTTAGAGCTGCATCAAACACTGAAAGACTGACTTGCCTATAGCCATATAGCTAATCTCAAGGGCAAAACTTGAACCCAGGGCTCCCTGACTCTTAAACTATCTCTCTCTTCACTATGCCTTGGCTCCCTCTCATTCCATTGGAGTCTAGAGAAAATTCAGTATGACCAAGAATAACCCACTTTTGCTTCTTTCACCTAGTCTCTTGCTACAATATTGAATCATCAACTAACTATACAATTCATAATTTATCTAAGATATCCTCCATTAAGTAAATGGCAGTACTTTTCCCAGCAATTAAACCACAGAGAAATCTCTGCTCTCTTACCCTAAAGGTTGAGATATTAAGAAATACTAATAGAATCCCCACAACTGGAATGCAGGCAATCCCTGTGGAAAAGAGTGCCAAGCTCAGCCAGCCATCTGGCTTCCTATTCAGCATAACGAGAGAGGGGATTTATTTCTCTTTGTGTTCTTACTACAGGACTTGAAGCAGTGCCAGAGACTCATTAATGAGTTTTTCAGATACTCAGGGCTGTTGTGTAAGATGCAATTCAACTTAGCACTGAAGTTGGCTTTTCCTACCTACAAGCCCAGCTGATGTTGGATAGGAGGTTCAGACTGAGCTTTGTGCCACCGATTTCACACCCAATGTTTTGGAAAGGGGCCCCTTCCTATTGGCAGTGTATGCTCACCCCTGACAGCAAAGCAACAGCCTGTTCATGCTCTATTGTAGCAGTTTTCACAATACTGCACAATAGTAACTGTGTTTTGGGTGGTAGCAATTATTTTCTCCCTACCTGGACAATCTGTAACATTAATTTTAAATAATCTTTATCTTAAAGCTTTGTTTTATGAACTACAGGAAAGCAGGGCCTGGATATTAGTTCTTTAGAATTAATGTCAGGAGACAGATAATTCAACTTTACTGCCTATAAGACTCATAAAAAAAGAAACAACTCCAAATAACTCTGTCCCCTCTATAAGGTTTAGATTTAGCAGGATTAAAGAGTCTCAAAGCAGCAGAGGTCAATCACTGAATGAGTGCATCAATCCCAGGTAATCTTAGTCCCAAACCAACCCTTTTGTTTTAATTCAGAAAGAGAATTCCCAGCACAGTAGGAATAGGGCCAACCTAGGCTAACTTGGATAAATCTGACTTAAATATCAGGACATGTAGAGGGAAGGTAAATATTTCTATCTCCAGTAAATAGAGAAATAGTGCCCACATAGCAACATAAACCTTTACCCTTGGGATGCTTACAAGGAACACAAATGCAGAGCATAATGAAGAAGTATTACATTTATGTGAAGATGTGACCAAGAGCACCTTGGCCAGCTTAACAGTTTTAAGGATATGTCTTTTGTTCTGGATTTGTTTATCATCTTAAAGAAATATCCCTTAGGGAAGTATAGGTGTCCATTTCTCCCCTCCCCCCTTTATACCATATTGATATGTGACTTCCGACCTTATTTTGCCCAGAGCCAGGTGACCACATCATTTCCTAAATCGTTTTTTTGTGCTTGTCTTTTCCTGCCCCTTTCTTTTCTAGCTCTCCTTTCTTTATGTGTTGCCTTCCTTTGTTGGAATGTAAGCTCCTTGAGGTCAGGGGATGTCTTATTCTCTCCAGTTCATGTCCCCAGTGATTAGCACAGTGTTTAATAAAGATATATGTCCTCATTTAGTCATTCATTCGTTGAGGTGATTTATGACATCTCCTAAATGGGTTTCCTGGAGGACTCTTGGACAGTGCTTAATGAGCCATGAAGCTTCATTGTAGTTCATTGATTGAGTCATGATTATTATAGATCTAAGCTAGATCTTTAGACTTGTGCCTATTAAAAGGAGCCTTTATATCCCAAAAGAGGATCAGAGATCCCCCAAAAAGCATGAGTGTGAAAAGAGAACAGATGAATCTCCAGGGGCTGGGAAACTTAATGATGTGAACCATCATTCCCAAGAGAATTGCTTAGCTCCAGAGATGACAGCAGCAGCAGAATGGCACGAACTTTTAAACTACCCCTCTGAGGAGGAAAGAAGGATTTCCTGGGAATGGTGAATTCCTTGGTTCCTTCAGAGTTGAAGAACATATGTATGACTCAAGTTTGAGGATACTTACTAAACTGGAAAGAGCACAGACCCTGAAATCAGAGGATCTGGGTTCAATTTCTGAGTCTCATTTACCTCTTTGGGCATCACTTTCATTAGCTGTAAAATGAGAAGGTTAGATTAAATGGTTCCTGAGATCCCTTTGAGTTCTAGAGCAGTGATCTCAAGTTTCAGGACCTTTCCTTCTAGAAGGAATGGAATAAGTTCAACTAATATTACATCTCTTGGAGAGAAGAGCAGCATCCATGTAGTCTGCAGTTGAAGGAGAAGCCATATATAGGTGTAAAACTAGACATGCTTTTATTTTTACTATGAGTTATGGAAGACTGTCTTGGTCTTATAGAAGGAGTGGACTTTATAGCAGCCCCAAATACATTTTCCTTCTAGGGACACCCCAAATCACAAAGTGATACTAAAAAAATGAAAGATTATATAGGTCTCTGGGAGACAGGAGGATTCACTAGAGAGGGAAGGAAGGGAAAGAGAAAGAGAGAGAAAGAGAGAGAGAGAGAGAGAGAGAGAGAGAGAGAGAGAGAGAGAGAGAGAGAGAGAGAGAGAGAAAGAAAGAGAGAGAGAGAGAGAGAGAAACTGGAATGCTTGAACAACAAAAACTATCCATATCCACAGAGACGTAGGTATGAGTTATTCTCTGATACTATCAGGGGAGGTCATGGGTGGGAACAAAAGAAATCAAATTCTAAAGTTCTCAGGGGAAATCCTGGGTGGTGTCAAGACTTAAGAATAATTGCTTGCGAAGCCTCTTAGATGGGATCCAAGCCATGAAAAACTAAGAGTTTAGGATTTTGTGATGTAGATTATATCAGTTTTCTTTGAACAGAGCAAATGCACATTAAAAGAGAGAGAGACAGAGATGGAAAAAGAGAGACAGAGAAAGAAAGAGAGAGACAGAGACAGAGACAGAGACAGACAGAGACAGACAGAGACAGAGACAGAGAGACAGAGACAGAGAGAGACAGAGAAAGAGAGAAACAAAACTAAATATGGAATTGGAAGTCCCCTTGGGGACAGAGGAAAAGGGAAAAGCAAAGAGGGAGGTAATCAAAGAACCTTTTGTTTTGATCCTTTCTAGAAATGAACCCAACTGCAGTTAAGGAGTTGTATGGTCCAGTTATTTTGTTTTGCTGCTATTTTCACAGCAGCTACTCTAAGACCATATGTGGAATTATAAAACTGCCTCAAGCAAAACTGCTTTTGGCCCAATCAAGAAGCATGAAATATAATAAAATCTCCCATGCAAGTATATGTTTACTGCTTGATTTCGTATCTTTACCAAGGCCTGAGTACTTAGATAAGTTTTTTTTTTTCAGATCTTGAAAGAAAGCTCTGCACTCTCCGTCAGTTCAATATGTACCCGACACTGAGTAATGTTGACCTTTTACCCAGGACCTGGGGGTGAGCATTTCCTAAAATGGTCAATTTCTTAGAACATGAGAATTGCTGAGACAGAGAAATAACATCTAATATTCTCCTTGAGCCCTCTTTTCTAAGCCCCCATACTTAGAAATTTAGAATACACAAGAGATGGTAAAATATCCTTTATTGACTAAGAAAAACTGATATTTTCCCCTGCATAACATACCTTGTTTCTCTATCCCAAATAGCATCATGTGTATTATTAATAATAACTTTATGTCTTTTCTATCCCTTTTAAGGTTTATAAAGCACGTTCTTCAAAGCGATCTTGTTAGAGGTAAACATTATTGCCTCCATTTTGAGACTGTATCAACTAGAAGCCAGTTAAGGTTAAGGTGACTTTCCAAAGCCACTCAGGTGATAAGTTGCAATGCTGAGGACGAAATCCAGGTTTTCTAACTTTAAGTCCAGAGCTCTTTCTAATGTATTATAATCCTAAAAGAATGATGTCATGTTGATGTAGGGGAATTTCCAACTGTAGATAGGACCAGGAAATTAGAAATTCCAAAAAATATTTTTTAGATAGTATCAATACATTTTCATATATGAATGTTCAGGTATTAAAAGTACCATTTTAATTATTACAGTAACTGTAAAATTCAGTGGCCATTTGGACCATTTTTTTTCTTGTTCCTCTAAATCAGGGTTTTTTAATCTCATGTATGTGAAATTTTTTTAAAAAATGCTATTTCAGTATAATTGGTTTCCTTCATAATTCTTTACATTTCTTTTTACGCATTTACAAACACTATTTTGAATGCATAGGTTTCCCCATGCTGCCCAAAGTTTACATGACATAAAAAAAGGTTAAGAAGTACTTTTCTAAAGCAATCTTCCTTCTTTCCTGTATCTATTTTACATCCTATGTTACCTTCCCCCTTAGAATATAACTTCCTTGAGGGTAAGGACAATTTTTGTTTGTACTTTTGTCGTGCACACTTATAATAGCTGACATTAGTGGGATCCATAAGGTCTACATGCAACACCATTGTTAAAACTGAGAAATCTTAGAACTGAAGTGGGCCTCAGATATGATCCAATCCAATTTCCTAATTTTAGAGATGAGGAATCCAGGACCTAGAGAAGATCATTGATTTGCCCAAAGTCATGCAGTTAGTGAGAAGGCTTATTTTAGAACCTACTTGTCCTGATTTCTACTTTGGTTATCATCCTTCATTCTTCCTTATAAGAAATAACAGATAACAGGTTATTTTAACTGAAATCTAAGCACCTTGAGATTGAGAACAGTTCTTTTAAAATTTTATCTCCAGCACCTAGCATAATGCCTGGATGTATAGTTGTTGTTCTTTGTCTTTTGTTTTCTAACAGGACCAAGGACAGCACTGGGTGATGTCTTGATTTGTGTGTGAATTAGATTTAAGTGAGGCAGAGCTACACAAAGTTGTCAACCTCACTCTTCTAAAGTCTTCAAAGTCCAGTGACAGGACAAAAATCAAGACAACTGGCAATGGCCTGGGATGCAGTGGATGACCTCGGCCTCTTCAATGTCTGACAAAGCTCCAAGCTCTCCACAACTCCTGCTTCAGTTGCCTTCATGGCCACTGGAACAAATTGTTCTCATCGGCTCATTCCACTGGGGGAAGTCTTCACATGCTGGGGATAGACATCACCCTACCTCACTGCTGGGTTTGAGGCTTGTCAGTCATCCTCAAGCTGGCTTACCCTGTCTGCCAAGACAGTTTTACCAGGGTGTGATCTCTGTACATCTTACAGCTTTTTGAGCCATCGGGGAGAGCTGAGTGCCAGGTGGACACCAGTGGTGGATGAGCAGCCCTGAAAAGGCTTGAAAATCCTCACACCAGAGCTTCCAGTCCTCTTTGAACACCATAATACAGTTGTATAGTAGATTCTTGTTAAGTGGCTATTGACTGAGTGTTAACAATAATAGTTAACATTAAAATAAACACCTACTATGTGTCAGTTACTGTGCTAAACACGTTGTAATTATCATTTCACTTGATTCCCCACAACAACCCTCAGAGGTAGGTGCTATTATTATTCCCATGTTATAGTTAAGGAAACTGAAGTAAACAGAGTTTAAAGTGAATTACCCAGGGTCACACATCTAGTGAATGTCTGAGGCTGGATTTGAACTCAGGTCTTCCTAATTCCAGGTCTGGTGCTTTATCCACTGTGTCACCTACCTGCCTAAGAAATAGTTTGCTCTTTCCTATAACGAAAACTCAGAGATAGAGAAGTATTCTCTATATAGAATTTAAAAGTCCCCTCAGTAACTTCATGGATACTGAAGATAGATATCTGTATGGATAAGGAAGAAGGCCCAGATGTCCAAAATTTGAGCATATATACATACCACTGCTTCCCACCATCTCCAGACATTCAAACTCTGCTTCAGAGAACATGACTATGATAGGCTAGCCATGTTGTTAGAATGCAAAATGTACATTTATGAAAAAGACTATTTTATGGAGAACTCACAGAGGGCAAGTGTTCACATGGTGGTCAGAGGAAGTGATACTGGGACACTCTTAAGATCTCTCTTAAGAACTTTGGAATTGATTGACATGGGAGACACTGGCATAGGACCATACAGTATGGCATGGCCACATCAGAGAAGGTGCTGTGCTCTATGAGCAAAGCAGAATTGAGACAGCTCAAAGGAAATGCAGGGTGCACAAATTTGGAGTATTCACCCCAAATGTTCACATGGACTATTTGTGCCCAACCTGTAGCAGAGCATTTTGAGCTCATATTGGTTTGATCAGACACAGTGGGCCACATTGAAACTTGTGGGTAAGTACAATTTTTATTTGTACTTTTGTCCTGCACACTTATAATAGCTGGCATTAGTGGAATCCATAAGGTCTACATGCAACACCATTGTTAAAACTGAGAAATCGTAGAACTGAAGTGGGCCTTAGATATGATCCAATCCAATTTCCTAATTTTAGAGATGAGGAATCCAGGACCTAGAGAAGATCATTGAAGATCATCTTGCATAGCTATATCATTTTGGTCCTCTTCAGGAAGGAAGGACATCAACCAACCAACCATCTCCAAACAATAAGGGCCCCTTTCAAAGGTTGGGTGTTTCCAAATAACACTATCCTTAATTGTGATATGTCAGATGAAGTCAGCAAGCATTTATGAAACATATATTATGTGCAAGGTATTGAGCTAAACTCTGGGAATAAAAAGAAAGACTATAAATAAATACCCCAAAGTCTTTAGTTTTGGGGGGATATCTTGTATATATACTTTTCCAAAACTGTAAATATGTGTGCGCACACACACACACACACACACACAAACACGTGTATTTTCTTTCCCTATGAGATTTTTAAGTGTGCATAATCAGGATTTCTAAACTTCAAACTTTGCCCAAGGAAGTAAGACAGCTTATATTGGCTGGATTTAGGGAACTCAGTTAAAATACTGTACAAGTTTGAAAAACAAATCCCCCTGGTTACTTCATTCCTCTGCCACAAAGTCAAAGATCAGGAAACTAAATCTTGGTACCTCCAATTCAGAGGGGATCATCTAGTTCTTCATCTTAAGTTTCAAACTATCTAATAAGTTTCTAAAAGATTGAATCTAATAATAATATTAACTGACATGTGAAACTCAAAGGTTTGCAAAAAGTTGAGCTTCACAGCAACAATGTGAGGTAATGTGCCACAAGTCTTATTTATCCTCATTTTAAAGATGACCTCTAATAAAACCTCACTAGAATACTGGAATCTCATAGATGTCAGAGTTTGAAGGGTCCACTGAGGTCCTCTAGTCCAACTTGTAGCTGTACAGGAATTCTTCCTCCTATGTTCTCAAGAAGAGCTCATTACTTCTTCAGCTAACATTTTCTGCTTTTTTGCAATTGGAATTTTTAAGAAGGTTTTTTTTTTCCTCTCCTTACACTGATCTGAAATTAACTTTTAAAACTTATACCAATTCCTACTTGTTCTTCCTTTAAAAATCCAAGCAGAAAAATTCTTCCCCATGATAGCCTTAAAAAAACAGAAAGATCATTATTGTTCCCTCTAAGTTATACCCTATTTGTTGATATTTCCACTTCCTTTTAAACAATATTCCTAGAATATTATTTCCAATTCCCTTACTGTCATAGTCATCTTCCATTTGTGTGCATCAGCTTCTCCCAACACACCCTCTCAACAAAAATTTAAGAAATATACCACACTGAATTATGAGTGGGAACACCAACAAATAGTCACAGTGATTCATTTTTTCCAGGCCAGGGCAGCTTAGAAATACAGGTAGAGACGTTTGTGGGCATTGGGATGAGGACTGGACATAAGTCCAATGTTGTGAAGTTGCATAGACTATGTGCTGTAGTGTGGCAACGGTATCTAGGGATGGAAAGATATATAAATTCCTGACCAAAAAATGATCTGTAAGCACCTGGGTTCTAGGACTGGGTGCAGAATTCAGTTACATTTGGTAACTCTGTTACCCATTACTCAGTTCCAGGTCAAAGTTTCAGGGAAGAGATGAAAAGCTGTAGTCGTGAGGGAGCAGGAGCCCTACCTGGGTAAGGACCAGAGTACAGACCAGGTGGGCAATGAAGAGAACCCTCCCTGGAACACACTATGTTCAAAATCACCTGGGAAGCTAGGTTGTGCAGTGAATAGAGTACTGGCCCTGGAGTCAGGGGGTCCTGAGTTCAAATCCAGCCTCAGACAGGTAACACTTACTAGGCATGTGACCTTGGGCAAGTCATTTAATCCCAATTGCCCTGCCTTCCACCCTCCACTAATAAAAAAAAAAATAATTGCAAACTTAGAGGCCCCCACTGAGTTGTGAAAGCAACAGAATGACATAAAAGACAGATCGTTAGACCAGATATACCTCCCACCTTCAGAAATTAGAGCTAAATTCTAATATAAAGTTCAAATTTTTAAAAAAGGAGGAAAGGAAGGATGGAAGAAAGAAAGAATCTAACCCTATAAATAACTACTATAGGTTACAGGAAAGCTCAAATTACAAACTCAGGAAAAGATAATGATTTAAAACATCTGTAAGAAAAGGCTCAACAAAAGACATTTGGATGCAAGCTCAATAAAAATTCCTAGAAGATATGAAGAGATAAAAAAAGAGCAAAAAGCATTTAAGATCAAATAAGAGAAGTAGAGGAAAAAATAAGAAAATAACTGAGACGTATGCAAGAAAGTTATCAAAAGAAAATTAACAGCTTATTAAAAGAGGCAAAAGAAATACTAAAAAAAATTACTCCTTACAAATCAGAACTGGCCAAATTTGAAGAAAGATTAAAAAATATTGAAGAAAATAGCTCCTTAAAAATCAGAATTGATTGAGTGGAAGCTAATGACTTATGAAGGAAAATGACATCTATATCCAGATAAAGAGCTGATGGACGCTAAATGGATATCAAAGCATACTTCTTTCACTTGCTCTTTATTCTTTTTTCATGTTTTTTAAAAAAATCTGTTTCTTCCTTCACAACCGCAACAAATATGGAAATAAGTTTCACATGATAACACATGTAGAACCTATTTCAAATTGCCTACCATTTTCAGAAGAGGGAAGGGGAAGGAGGGAAGGAGAAAAATGTGAAACTCAAATTGTAAAAATGAAGGCTAAAAATTTTCTTGATGTGTAATTGCAAAAAATAAAATACTATAAAATCGATAGAAAAATGTAAATATTCTGACAAAATACACAATATTTTATACCCATAAACCTTTTCTCTAGACCTCTGAAGTAGAAAGGGAAGGCATATATGAGGGGGAGATGTCTTCTCACATATTTTTTTGGGGTGGAGGGTGGGGTGGTAAAGCTTGTTTTTAGTAATTTTGTTGCATTCATTTTTTTTTATTGTTTTGTGATTTTTCTTTCCGTTTTCATTGTTCTATTTATCATGGGTATTGTTTTTCTTACTCTACTATGCAGCAGTTCATATAAGTCTTTCCATTGTTTTCTCTATTTATTATATTCATTATTTTTTACATCTAGTAATATTTCTTTGTATTCATGTACCGTGATTGGTTTACTCACTTATCAATGGAAGGGTAACTACATTAAAAAAAAATAATAATACACCAGTTCTCTGCTACCATGAAAATGCTACTACAAATATTTTTGTGTCTATGGACCTTGATTTTTGTTAATGACCTCTTTGGGTTGTGTGCATAGTAGTAGAATTCCTGGGGCAACTTTCAACTGCTTTATTTACATAATTCCAAATTGTTTTCTAGAATGATTGTGTTAATTCACTACTTCAGTAAAAATGCATGTAGTTCCATTTTTCTGTTTCTGTTCCGTATTAATTATTTCCATCTTTCATCATTTTTGCTCATTTCCAAGGTATGAAGTAAAATCTCAGTTTTATTTTGATTACCATAATTTTTTACTGGAAACATGAATTAGTAGAACCATTCTAGCAATCATTTTGGCAGTATGAAAATAAAAGGGTTAAAATGTCCATAACCTTTGACTCAGAAATTCCACTACCATGGATTTAACTCAGACATCATTGATAAAATTCTTTTAAAAAGGGTCAATAGGAACCAAAATATTTATAACAGCATATTTTGTGATAGTAAAGACCTGGAGATGGGGTGGGGGGGGGGGGGAGGAGGGGAAGAAAATAGTTGTCCTTCAGGTGATAAATGGCTAAACCAATCATGGTAAAAGAATGTAATGGAATATTATTGTATGGTAAGAAATGATGACTATAACAAATACAGAGAAACATGGAAAGATTTAAATGAACTGACGCATAGTCAAATAGGATGAGCCTGAAAAATGTGTTTTGTGCAAAATCTTTTTTAATTTCATGTAATCAAAATTCATCTATTTTATCTTTTGTTTTTGCCTCTGTCCTTTCTTTGGTAAGAATTCATTTCCTACCCTTATCTGTGAAAGATATATAATCTGTTTTCTAATTTCTTAATGATATGAACTTTAATATTCAGGTTATTTGTCTATATTGAATTTATTGTGGGATATAGTTTAAGATACTGGAGGAGCTTCCATCTACTACCTTGATATAACATATATAATGCAATATATATGTTCAATAAGTAAAAACAAGATAGTTTAAGAAAGGAATCATGAACAATTAGGGATATGAGAAAAGCCTTCCCATAGGAAGTGGGGTTTAAAGACAACTAAGACTTCTAAGAAGGAAGTTCTTTCTAGGCATGAGTGATGGCTACAATTAAACTATTGGTACCACCCTCCTCCTAGTCTACTTAGGATCACAATTTTTGTGTAATCCTTGACTGATCATTCACACTCATACTCTATATTCAAACAGTTGTCAAACTTTGTCATTTCTACTCTCACAACATTTTTTATACATGTCCTCTATTCTTTTTTCATACATTTCAGTACCACCCTGTACAAGACTGCATCATATTTTGTCTGAATTAAATATTCTCCTAAAAGACTATTTGAAATAGACTCCTAATTGGTCTCCTTACTTTAAGTTTCTCTCCCTGCAAATCTATCCTCTACTCAGCTGCCTCTAGTGACATGCACTAGCAGAACCCCAAAAGAATGTTACTGTGAATAGTTTTTAAGGTTCTGATTACACAGTATAGTGAACACTCCATTTATGCCATTACAAATCAAGACAAACATTCACAACAAATCAAGATACAATATACACAACATTATATCTTATCACAGAAAATCACAATATAGTGTTCACAACAGCTTAACATTAGAATGGTCCCATAGTTTTCGCTATAGTGGCCACAATATTTAGAACAAAGGACAAAAGAATAATCATCTGGTTTCCCTAAGGGGGGGAACCCTTCTTACTTAATCATTCAGTCATTTCACAATACAATAATCAATCTTCCACTGATGAAGCAATCATAGATTAACTTAATCAGTCACTTATCTAGATTCACGATTACCAAGTAAAATTAATCACTAGAAAAATTACACAAGCCCTCCACCCCTTGGTGTCTAGTACACTTCAATTTCATCATGGGTCCAAGAGGAGGCCTTTTCTTCATCTTGACTCGGGGTGGTCTCTCAGATTCCCTGGATCCCCTTCCATGGTCCCAGCTCCTACATGAATCCACCAAACGGTCACCTGGATTCATAGGCAGACAGCTCCCAGCTCCTTGTCCAGTCCTCTGAGCAGTTCTTGTAACACATTGAAGTTCACAGGGTCCAGCACATCTCAAACCCTTTATTACTTCTGTTGCTGAGAACTCAAGGATCCACCAAGCCACAAACAAAGCCTTATCCTGGCCATGCTTCTTCAATCCTCCAGCAGTTCAGCTGGCCCTAGGACCCGGAAGGAATCTCAGCCTTCCAGGAGGCAGCAACTTCAGCCTTCACCAGATTCTGGTCTCAAGAAAACTCTAGCTCAGTTCTCAGCTTCCAGATACTGGGAGAGAAATTCTCTCTCTCTCTCTCTCTCTCTCTCTCTCTCTCTCTCTCTCTCTCTCTCT
>CM053585.1:251545450-251622955 GCA_028646515.1 Pseudochirops corinnae | reverse complement strand
CGCCACAGGCTCCACGTGACCACATTCAGCCTATTAGGGAACAGAGTATACTTTCAAATATCCAAGGGTCCTCAGAGTCACGTAGCCACTTTAGCAAAGGGCCTAGGGGCAGGGAAGATCTTCAGATTCCCATAACACCCTCTTTGAGCAATTTAAAAAAATCTGTTTCAGAGAGATGGAAATATGGGTCTTTAAGTTACTACTAATTAGTTATACTGCTATAATGGGCTATGTGGTACATGGTAATGAACTCTGAACTAGGTAACTAAGATGGGTTTCTGTTGGTTCCAGATGTGGAACCAGGGTTGGGTTGGGTGAATTAGGTTGGGTGACTGAGACTTTGTTTCAGGGCTCAAAATCTTAGAATGGTGCTGTAAGTACTTCCAATCCTATAGCAAAATAGCAAACAAAAAAAACAAAACAACAAAAAAAACACCCTGAGCTTAGAACATAGTAAATAGTAACAATTAGAGTATAAGATGATAGTAGAGAGTAGTTTCCTTCTGTAGGATCTATACCCTAATTTGTCCCCAACTAGTTTTGGTCCACAGGTGGCTTCCCTTGAAGTATTTCAGGGTCTCTACTCCTCTTCCTCCAAATGAAAGCACATTTCATGGAGTTTGCCCAAACTAACTTCGAGACATTTGCCCCAAGTACAAAACTTACAAGACACATCTTAGTCTGGTTCTGACCCTAATTCATGACAGGACTTCAGAACGTCTTTTCCCTTTCACATACTTCAGTTTTCCAATTTGTAAATTAAATTGGTTCTACAAGATGAGTTTAAAACATCATTTAGAAGTTTCATGTATAGGCCTTTGAGGACCGTGCTAATTACATTCACAGAAGGTCATTGCCAGACTGGCCATAGGTTGATAAATGTTTCAGCCATATCAGTACTCAGTTCTAAAATTCTAGGGTCTCATATTCTACACTCCAGGGTCCATCCCCTCAGCCCTTATACTCCATGTTCTCAAGTCTCATCTGGTTCCAACATTTTACATTCCATGACTTGACAAAGTCAATCCCAAGAACAGCAAGAGGAGGGAAGAAAATAGCATTTTCTCATTACTCTGTTTTTCTGTCTATTGTTTCAGAAAAAGAGTAGACGAACACAGCGGAAATGCATGCAACAAGCTTTAACAGAATAGAATGACAAGGAAGGTGGATTTTATCTTTGTAGACCTTCCATTTTCCTGGTATTCCTTACCACCACCATCCCAAATACCTAAGTGCCACGTATCTTCATACTATTCTCTGCCTGGTCAGAGCTGTGCAGTAGCCCATCCAAGCCTGCCTATCTCTATCTGATGACCCTCTAATATCTCTAATATCTCCATTACCTCATCAAAACTCCACTCCTTCTCCCTAGCATGACTGACCTCTTCCAGGGATTGGGAGGGAAACAATCTGAATAAAGTTACTTAAAAAGGTATGCTGAGAACTGACAGCACCAAGCCTTTCCAGGAAAAGGGTTCTCCATTTACCCAAATGTTTAAGTCCCTGATACTGTAGTGTTAGCCAGTCTGGAGGCAATGAATCAACCAATAAGCATTTATTAAGTGCCTACTACGTGCCAGACACTATGTGATATACAGAAGATATCAAGATAAATGAAATAGCCTCTTCCCTGAAGGAATTTACATTCTATTGAAGGATATAACTGTAATCTCAATAAGAAAGGCAGTATATATCTAAGTAAATATACTGCATATAGGAATATGTATGTGTGTGTATATATATACATATATATATACACATATACACACACATATATTATATATTATATATAATATATAAAAAGAGACTACACACACATATATACATGCATATATATATGATACATATACATACACACACACGTACACATAATACAACCTAATTCTGAGAGGAAGGTTACTAGTAGTTATAGATAAGGGTTCAGAAAATGAGACAATGTGGGGGCAGGCTTTCCTAATAGCCTTGGGAGAAAAATAAAAATTGCATTTTACAGGGACCTATCTACTCTGATGAATCAGAAAACAGCTCTGAGCATAAACATAATTTACTTCTCCTACCGGTGGCACAACCTGTATCAAATGACTTGAAGCAGAGAATTCCATTTGAGTCTAAACTGGCAGAAAAGTCTCCATGGAGGCAGGAGAAATTGTCACATCCCCTCATTTCCATTCCCAATGACCCCATTCAAGGTGCATATAACTTCTGTGAAATAAAATAATAACCTTCCTACTTGCTACTGAGGCAGGTAGCTGAAACAGTTTATAAATTGCTGGACCTGAAGTCAGTAGACCTGTGTTCAAATCCATCTTCAGATACTTATTAGCTATGTGATTAGCGAAGTCACTTAACCACTGTCTGCCTCAGTTTTCTCATCTGTAAAATGGAAGTAACAATACTGCCTCCCTCTTAGGGGTACTGTGATGATCCAGTGGTATTTGTAAAGCGCTACAGAAACCTTCAAGTACTATATAAATTATATAGCTATTGCCATCAGTCTCCACCCCTCCAATCCATACCTACAAAAAATTCCTTAGATAGATAGATAGATAGATAGATAGATAGATAGATAGATGGCATTAACATTCTTCAAAGTGCTTTTTAATCCATTTATCTCCAATTTCATCCACAATACCAGTATGGGAAGGTAGAATATTATTGTAATTTTATAGAGAAGGAAATAGAGACCCAGAAAAGGAAATTAATTTACCCAAAGTCACATGGTCAGTAAATGACTGTGGAAGGACTGGGAACCAAGCTTCTTGTCTCCTGGCCCAGCTCCTTTTGTAACTGACCCGTACTATCTGTGGGCTCCGGGTAGAAGGCACCACATGCTCTAGCCATGTGCCCTGAGAAAAATGTAGTCTTAGCACCTCCTGACAGAGATGATGAAGATTCCCACAAACCGTAACTTCGATTCTGGCTCTAAGGCCCTTCATGGCAGCATCACACTAATAGAGATCCCAGAAGCGACTTACTGGCTTCAAAGAAAACATTAAAAGGTAAAAGAATGCCTTATGGCAACAGTCAATACTTTCCAAAGGAAAATGGGCTGTTCTCTCTAGCAGACCTGGTTTGACCCTTTTGTAAGCAAGGGCAAAATATGAAAACAGGGCAGAAAGGTTCCTAGCTGGAAAGCCACAGCAGTTTGTGAATTCAGGGGTATATGGCAACAGGGCGCCTTCCACTCCTTGTGAATTGTTCAACATTCCTGACATATCCTGGTACTTTCCCATCCATGCAGATGGTAGTTTTAAGAATAACAAACACTGTACTTTCCAAAGCTCTTTTCCATTCAGTAGTTTGTCTGATTTTCACAACAATCCTATGGTGATGGATGAGAAAGAATAGATTCTCCCATTTTACACATGAAGATGCAGACATGGGGAAGTCAAGTGGCTTCTTTAAGATCACGCAGACAGCTAACATCAAAACTCCATGGTGAAATGGACAAAATAACAATCAATGGCATTTCTATATTGCTTTAAGGTTTTCAGAAGCATTTTTACACATGTAAACTCATTTGACTCACAACATTCCTTTATCCATTCAATTCAATCCATTTTACAGATGAGGCAAAGAAAGGTTCCCTGATTTGGCTAGGGCCCCACAGCTAGGGAGTGTCTGAATCAGGATTCAATCTGAGGCTTCAAAATCACAAGTCCTCCCCTGTATTCCCTGTTCTACCTCGTTGCAAATGAAGGAGAAAGATGAAAAAGGAGGAAATATTACGTTTCCTTGTGAGCCATAACATGAGTTGTGATTCTAGTCTCACCTCTGCCACTGACTCACTGCCTGACTTTGGTGAAATCATTTTCTCTCTATGGGCTTCAGTTTCCTCCCCTATAAACTGACAGAACTGGACTATATCTCTGGGGTTTCTTTCAGCTCTACTATAAAAATTCCATTCACAAAGTCAGAGAATGTGGAGGGAGGAGGAAACTGAGAGGTCATATAGTATAATTCACTCATTCTATAAATGCTGAAACTTCTCCAAAGAGGAGAAATTATTTATATGAAGCCACACAGGTTAAACAGAAACACATTTTCCCATAATTCAAACCCAGGTCTTTTGACTCCAAATGCCATGCTCTTCTGACAATATTGTGTTACTTATCTATGATTTAGTTGTATGAAAACTCACTCACTCAAGTGTTAAGGAATCACAGCATCCTAGATTTTGAATGGGAGAGACCCTGGAAATGGCCTAGTCCAACCAAATCATTTTATAAGCAAAGATATTAAGGTTCAGAATAAGTTCTCTGAACCAAGCTCACACAGGTAAATAGCCGATTCAGAATTGTAACCCAAGTTTTCTAACTCCAAATCCAAGACTCTCTCCACTGTACCATATCTCAGGGTTCTCAGCCCTGTTGCTCAACACCCACCGCTTTCTGACAAGTTAGCCAGGGATCTTCGAAAACAATGATATCAACTTTCCAGACTCTATATCTCTGTATTCTCAGGAGATATCTGTAGCAAATAAAAGCAATTTCCTAATCACTGTGATGGCTATGAAAAAGGGACCTGAGTATAGTAGCTCCCCCATGCCCACTAGTGGTCACATCGGTAAACGCACCCTGCAAAAGTCGGGAACTGTTTGCTTTTGAATTTCTCCATCCTATAGGGTAGATACTTGGAAACTAATTCTATGGGAAAGGTGCCAGTATATATTAAAACACATCTCATTTGGATGTTTATTTTCCTCCTAGGAGTGTCTCAAGCAGCAGTCACTTAAACAAAATTACAAGAATGTACCAGAGAGACAGCAAGGTCTAATAGAGGGCTGGATGAGAAGTCACAAAAACTTTTATTTCCACTTTCAAAGTTACAAGTGTCTGACCAGGTGAAATTAAATTAACTTCCCTGAGCCTCAGTTTCTTAACCTAATGGAGGCAGAGTACTCATTTGTGAAATGAGGGGGATGGAGTAAATAGCCAGTAAGATCTTTGTTATCTTTGACTCTCTAGGAGCTTTTTGAATCTAAGTCTATGAATCTATGAATATTTCATACATTGTTGACAAAATGAAATCATGTTTTAAAGCTGCTTGTAAACTTTAAGAAGTACCATATAAATTTCAGTTATTATGAGAGACAGATTAGCATAGTAGTTAGAGATTTAGCTGCAGGGTCAGGAAGACTTGAGCTCAAGTCCTGCCCTTGTCCTACTGACTCTGAGGTCCTGGGCAAGTTACTTTACTTCTCAGTACCACAGAAAACTAAATAAGCCCATAATTTGAAGAGAAGGTGAAGATTTCCATTAGTGGATGAATTCCTCACAGGGGGTTTCTTATGCAGGTGGTCCAGCATCATCCATAAACATAGACTGGGACATAGACATATGGAGAAGATCCATGGCGAATTAAAAGAGATACTGGACCTATAGTCAGTAGAGACCTTAGTTCAAATGCTTCCTTCAAACACTTTGTAAATCATAAAACATAAATATCAGTTTTTATTGTTCTTAGTAGAAACTAACCTATGCTCTGATTCCAAAGAGAATGCTTTGCATTCTGCATCAGATTCTCTAGCTATATAACATCATACAAGCCTCTCACTCAACCCTTCAGAGCCCATTTCCTAAAAAATGGAATGATCATACTTACGCCTCTGACTTTATAGGGTTTTTGCCAGGAAAATGTTTTGTAAACCTTAAGTCTATAGAAATATGCCAGTATCTCATATTCTTGTTAGTGGATAGTTGGTAGAGTACAAATTTATTGCCTAGTCCCAAGAAAATTGTTCTTGCTATGTAGAAGCCATGGAATGGTCTAAGAAACCAATACCAGTTTAGTTTCCTCTTCTTTACCTCAAAGTCCTGAAAAGTGATGCCTTAGTTTATCAGGGGTGGGGAACCTGTGGCCTTGAGGCCACTTGTGGCCTTCTAGGCCCTCAAGTATGGTGCTTTGACTGAACCTAAACTTCACAGAATAATTTTATTTTTTTATACAAAGGGCCACACTTGAGGATGAGAGGGCCACATGTGTCCTGAAGATCAGATTCTTCACCCCTGTCTAGCTGCTCCCTACTTTAAGCTGGCTATTTCAAGTTCAGATTGTGAGCTTTTCATAGGAACCATGGTTTGGTAGTGACTCGAGAAATCTAGTCAACTGCATCGTCATAAGACAAACAGGGAAACTGAGGCTCTGACAAATTATATGGCCAAAGTCATAAAACCAACTGGTCATAAGAAGTGGGAGCATAACCCAATTTATCTGATTTCTATTCCAAAGATTATTCTGCTATACTGTGTACTTCCCATTTTTCCCATTGAATCTTCTTTTTTTTTTTTTTAAGCCAATTTAGACTCTGTTTTTGCTCAAGGAAGAAGGTGAAAGAACAAGTGTTGGTTAAGTAGCAATGTGATGTTAAGTTCCAAGGTTCGCCATGTGGCCAAATAAAATGAATAAGTACTCATGTGGCCTTACAAAGGGAGACCCATTTGACTTTGTAGAAGGAAGAACGCCAAAGACATCCTTAGCTGATCGCATGTTCTATTTTGAACAACAAATCTTCCTTTAACATGGTTCTGTCAAAAGAGTTCCACTAATTTCTCTCAATGTAAATTTGGGGAAGGCACTTGCCTTTTCTGAACTTCAGTTTCCTGATCTAGAAAATTAGACTAAATGTTTGGAATGGGAATGGGAATTTGAAGATCTTCCCTACCCCTTAATAAACCTAAGGGAATTTGAAGACCTTTACTGATTTGAAGATCTTCCCTGCCCCATAATAAGCTGAATGTAATCACATGGAGCCTGTGGTGGGAGGAGTTTGTAGAAGGGTAGAGCAGAGTCCACAGGAAACTGGAAGCTAGACGATGGGAGGAGAAAGCAGGCAATTAGACAGGCTTGTTAATAAATATTTCTTTGTGGGAAGGCTAAAGAATGGTGTGATTCTCTGCTCCATTGCTGCATATTAACTTCCATGTTACTACGCTGGATTTGGCTTTCTGGTTAGGGGATTTGGTTTTCTGTGTCTGAATAAATGTTTTGCTTCTGTCTTCTATATGGAGAGTCTGTTATATTTTGCAATTGAGCACCATTCCAGCATATTTACAGTCACCACTGGTGTTGTGAATATTGTGTTGGCACTGTAGGTCTCTTCCAACAATAAATCATATGATACATATGACATGTGATATATCTATGATATATTTTAGGCTCTCCTTTCTGCATATAATTAGGAGTGAAGATCCTTGGAATATTTTCCTTGACCCAGATTGTTCCCAATTGTACAATGTGATCAGAAAACATTAAGTATCTATTTATCTATTATGTACTTTGGTGTGTACTTTGTCTTGCAACAAATACAAACAAAACACAAAGTCTAGGAAAGACACGGTCTCTGCCCTGATAGAACTTGTAGTCTTACAGGAGGATAAGGCACAGATTTTGTTGTTGTTGTTGTTGTTGTTGTTGTCAAGTTGTTCAGCTGTATCCAACTCTTAATGATCCTGTGAATCACACCATCCATGGGGTTTTCTTGGCAAAGATACGAGAGTGGTTTGTCATTTTCATCTGCAGTGGATTAAAGCAAACAGAGGTTAAATGATTTGCCCCGGGCCACATAGCCAGCCTGAGGCTAGATTTGAATTCAGGTCTTCCTTACTCCAGACTCAGCATTCCATCCACTGAGCCACCTAGCTAGATAATTATAACATAGAAAACTATAATTCACAGTGACATGCTATAAATGCATTGGAGAATCATGAAAGAATACAATGTCAAGACCCCTGGGGGAAAGTTCATTGTGTATTGGACAGGGTAGGAGAAGGTGAAGGGGATATGAGGAAATGTGGAGAAATCAGAAAAGGCTTCAGGATACAACAAAAGAAGAAAAACAAAATACTCAATACTTATAGATAGACTTCATGCTTGAAAATGCAGCAAAGAGTATATCTTTTCAATCGGTACAAATAGAGAGATCTTCTAATGTTGTACCTCTTCATTTCTCTCCTTCATTCTTCTATCATTCCTTGTATAGTGCAGGAAGGAATGCTAAATTTTGCCTCTCAGACTACCCAGACTTCATGGCCTATAGAAGCTCATTCAGAGCATCCAAGAGACTCTTTGGTTGGCCTCTAAATTGGGGAGAGAGGGAAGGGAGATGAGTGGAGAAAAAGAAAATAAAATTCAGGCCAGACTGGAAAATGAAGTTTCCCAAAAGGTTTTGATTTGCTACAGCAGGACTCTGCCTTGGGCATTTTTTCTCACTAATTTTCAAATCCATGTCTATTTCAAGAGGAATTTTACTCCATGTGATTCTGATTCAATCATTCTTAATTTGTCAACAATCTGCTTTGTAAGAAAAAAATAAGTACCCACATAGTACTAATAACTCTCTTTAAAACTAAGGTATATTTGGACACCACAGCAATGGTTTCGTTTGGAATTGCTATTAAAGATTGCAAAGTAAGTAAAGTATCCTTAGAACTTTCCTCCCTTCCTGCTTAGCTGGCCTCTTCTTGCTTATAGCCCTCACTCCCAATCTCTTGGCTGGCTCTTGGCTTATCTTCCCTGAGGTTCTATAAGTTCATCAATTTAGGTCTGCAAGAGATCTTAGAGGCCAATACACCCAAACTCTTCATTCTATAGATGAGGAAGCTGATGAACAGAACATTTAAGTGACTTACCCAGGGTCACACAGGCAGTAAGAATCTGAGGTATATATGAACCCAGATCTTCCTGGTTCTAAATCTAGTTCCCCATTTATTTTGCCATGCTAATGAGTGCTCAAGTCTAAGTCACTGCCTCCAGCTTCAAGTATTTGCATGTCAATCAGGAACTTTTGAATTCAATTAAATCAATAAGCATATTAAGCAATTATGATGGGGTGCTTGGGTGCCTATGTTTGTAACATCCAGTTGTAACTTCAGTTGGTAAAATCACACTTGTGTTCTGGTACCTATGTTTGTAATATCAGCTTGTGAAATCAAGTTGTAAAATCACACTTCCCCCAGCCTCAAAGCCTTAACTCTGCCTCTTCCCTAGGCCAGCACTCTGCCTAGCTACAATTCATGAACTGCTTTATCCCTGCTCGGTACAATAACAAGCTATACCTATGAATCCTTCACCCAACCATCTATAAACAATTCCTTTAGCTTACAGAAATGTATATGTCCCTTATTCTAATGGCCAGCTGCACCTATGAATCCTTCAATGCACTGTCAGTAAGCTAACTACTTCCCTATTAGGCACATCCTGAATCCCCAATTAGTCTAGCTTCCCAACATCCATCTTGTCAAACAGGATATTGATGGATAACAGACTGGACACCTCTCAGTCAGCTCTGACCATTAGGTGACCCAGTAACATTTCAAGCCTAAAACCACACCTCCATGCAGCCCCCTCCCATGTGCTTTTTCCCAGTGAATTTTGGGCAATACGCCTGTGCAGTAGATATGAAAAGTGCATGTCCCTTTAAGCACTGATCACTCCTTAACTCCTCCCTAGTCCCACCCTTATTCACCTAGTTAGCATAATTGATACCTGATTTACGATTTTATGGCTTTATAATCTATACCTCTGACTCCTCTAAGTTTGTAGGTTCCCTAAGACCTCCTGCCCGCTGTAAAGCATAACAATAAACTTTTACAATCCTGACTTAAAAGATTGATTGAGTCCTAAGAATTCTTTCTAGACTATAACCCTCCAGGGATTCTTTGGGGTCCCTGAAATACCTACTTTTCTCACCCTCTTCAACTATAGATTGCATAAAGAATGAACAGTCAACAAGCATTTATTAAGGACTTAAGGCAGTGAGGTGGAACAGTGGATAGAGTACTAGGCCTGGAGTCAGGAAGACTCACTGTGAGTTCAAATCTGGACTCAGTAAATTCAAACTTACTGCTTATGTAACCCTAGGTAGCTCACCTAATCCTGTTTGCTTCAGTTTTCTCATTTGTAAAATGAGCTGGGAAGGGAAATGGCAAACCATTCCAGTATCTTTGCCAAGAAAATCCCAAATGGGGTCATGAAGAGTCAGACAAAACTGAACAACAATGTCCCAGATACCACTGCAAAGCCATGGAAATACAGTCACAAGCAAAAAGATAGTCACTATACTTAAGGAGTTTATGTCTTCATGGGGAAAGACAACACATAAAAGATAATGAAAAGGAGGGAGGGTAGAAAGACAGGATACCTGTACAGGGAGATAGTAGAGAAAATTTAGAGAGTCAGGAGTACAGCTTGAGGAGGAATTAAGACATGATTGTCCTGGGCATCTTCCTAAAAGGTAGATTCTAGGACAAACTCACAAATCAAAGAAAGAGATTGAAGATGTGAAGAGAAAAGTATTTCCAGTGTGAGAAGTCTAGGCAGACTTGCTAGGTAGAGTGTGCTAAATGCTAGGGATACAAAGAAATATTAAAGGCAGTGCCCTGCCTTCAAGTAGCTCAGAATCTAATGGGAAGGAAAACAAGCAAACAAACAAGTACAAAGCTGGATAAAAAAGAAGCAAATGAGGAGTGGCACTAGAATTAAAGAGATTTCCTGTAGATAGTGGAATTTTAGTTGGAACTTGAAGTAAACCAGGGAGTAAGGGAAGCCAGGAGACAAGGATGAAGAGGAAGGGCATTCCAGGTGTGGGGGACAGCCAGAGATGGAAGGCCTTGTTTCTGGCTTAGCAAAGAGTCCAATGTCACTGGACTGAAGAGTATGTGCAGGTTGTAAGAGATATGAAGTATAATTTAATATAATTATATAGTTGGAGGAATTGTAGAGAACAGGAGGCTAGATAATGGAGATCTGAGTGCCAGAGGATTTTGTATTTGATCCTGGAGGTGATAGGGATACATGGGAGTTTATTGAGTATGGGCTGCAACACGGTCAGATCTAAGCTTTAGGAATCATTTTGCTGGGTGAATAGAGTATATCCTGGAGTAAAAAGAGACTTGTGGCAAGCAGACTGACCAGCAGGATAATGTAATAATCCAGGTGTGAGGTGATGATCATAAAGCATTGTGGCAGCAGAATCAGAGGAGAGAAAGGAGCCCATTTGAAACTGATAGGACAACAGATTGAACATGGGGGCATGATGAGAGCATGAGGAGTCTAGGATGACCCCTAAGTAGTGAGCCTAGAGAATTGGGAGGATGGCAGTGCCCTCCAGCACCATGGGGAGGGAGTGGAAATCAGGAAAGGCTTCATGCAGATGACCTTGAACTAAATTTTGGAGCAAATCTGTCAAGAGAGAAAAGTGAGAAGAGATCGAATTCGAAATATAGGGGATAGGTCATTCAAATGCATCAAGGTAGGACATGAAATGCCATTTGTGAAGAACAGCAAATAGGCCAATATGAATGAACCACAGAATGCTTTGGAGGGTAGTAAATGAGCGTATCAGAAAGCTGGAAAAGTTGGAAGGTGCCAGGTTGTGAAGAGCTATAAATGCCAGATGGAGAAGTTTAAATTTGATCAGTACAGCATGCACTTTGAGTCATATTTTCAATTTAACTCAACTTGGATTTATTAAGCATTTATTATATTCAAAACATCATGAGCATAAGTGAGATTGATAGAAGAAGTCCCAGTCAAAACAATGAATTTTCCATTCAACTTGATATGAATCTTTGCTTGGAGGGGAACTTCTCCATGGAGAACTTCACTGCATGGACAGATAGAATTACTGATTGGGTTTTGGGGATGCCTCCAAGATGATTGTATAGTTCAACTCTTAGTGGTTCCTAACCCCGGGTCTGTGGTCTATGAATTTTTTTTTTAATATTTTCATAACAGTATTTTGCTCTGGGGCAGCTAGGGGGCATAATGGTTGGCATGTCAGGTCTAAAGTCAAGAAGACTCATGTTCCTGAGTTCAAATCTGGCCTCAGACACTTATGAGTTGTGCGACCCTGGGCAAGTCACTCTCCCTGTTTACCTCAGTTTCTTCATCTGCAAAGTGATCTGGAGAAGGAAATGACAAACTACTCCAGTATCTTCGCCAAGAAAACCTCAAATGAGGTCAAATAGAGTTGGATGTGACTGAAAATTATTGAACAATAAAACTTCCATCTCTATTTGGTTTGTTTTAATATTATATATTTTATTTTACACATTTATAACATTTACCAAATTGCCAAAAAAGTCTACAGCATACATACAAAAGGTTAAGAACCCAAGTTACTGTATCAAATAGCCTCTTTCTATTGTTTTAAGTGCACCAAAGAAGGAAAAGTGGGCATCCATCTTCACCAACTGCCGATCAATCACCACATACAGGGAGAGAAAGCCAACCTAACTCAAGAACCAAGGTACCCTGAACAAGAGTAGCATGTAACAGGCAAGTTAAAACACTCCCCACCATACTGACCCTTTCCCCTCAGACCCTGATGGAGACAACCCATGAGGCTAAAGCCAAGAGCCTTGGCAATAGCAATGCTTCCAGCTAAGTGTCCTCAGACCTCACTCTGGGAAGCAATCCCTGTGGAGATGCAGCTTATCAATTGTTCCTATGCTGAAGTGCTATAGCCACAGGTTTTGAAAACCCAGAAAAGAAAGTGCTTGCCCCTAAAGTCCTTAGCGTTGTCAAATGGCTCAACATCAGAAAGTTATGCAATTTTATCAGTGGAAATGACATTAAAGATGAGGTTTTACCATCTGCTTCACTGTTCACGCTAAAGACTATGGATCCTTTCCATCTGACTTGAAGCTGAAACTTTCCACATATGTGTTGTCTACCTTCTTAGAATGTGAGCTCCCTGAGAGCAGGGACTATCTCACTTATCTATTTGCATGCCCAGCATTGTAAAAGGCAGTTAGATGGTACAGTGGGTAGAGTACTGAGCCTGGAGTCAGGAAGATATGATTTCAACTCTGGCCTCAGAAACTTGCTGGCTGTTTGATCCTGGGCAAGTCACTGAATCTTTAATTTCCTCAATTTCCTCATCTGTAAAATGGGGATAATAATAGCACCCACCTCCCAAGGTTGTTCTGAGGATCGACTGAAATAATAATTATAAAGTGCTTAGCATAGCACCTGGCACATGGCAAGCATGACATAAATATAATTATTAGTATTAGTATTACTAGCTATTAAGCACTTAATAAATGTTTCATTTATGCATTCATCAAAGATCCTAGATCTCACAAACTATCCTTTAGCCGTGCTTATTCCAACTTGATGGCTCTGCAATTGATTTTTTTAAATTCAAGGCTAGGATTTTACTATTTTACAATGTGTATATATTAAACATATATTCAATAGCCTCTACTCTTCTCCCTGGGCTCTATGCTTCAGGGCATCAAACCAACTGCAACAAGGCACTTTTATATAGTATGTTAAGGAATGAAATTTGAATAGGCTGCATTCTGTAGAGGATTAGGAGCTGATCATACTTTACAGTGAGGAAGACCCAAGTCCAGTTCTCCCATCTGCCATTTTCTGGCTGTGTCACCCTGGGTAAGTAATTTCACCCCTCAGTGCTTCAGGTCAACTTTCTGACCCTAAGCAGTAGTGAAGTTCCTCACCAGCAATGCCCCTCCATCAACAAAATCATGTCTCATAAAAATAAAGCAAAAAAAAATAGATCAATAGATTATAAATCAATGAAAGATTGCACGGTTATAATTACAAAGAAAAAATATGTTAGTAATTCATATTTACTTTAATAATTCAAGGAAACTTCATCAAAATAGTCTGGCAAAGCTAATAATGCAATACTATGAATCCCATTTTACAGATGAAGACCCTGGGGGTACAGGGAAATTAGGTGATTTACCTACAGCAATCAGAAGACCAATGACAAACAAGGCCATGGAGAGTCATAGTATACATGTGTTGGAAGGCAACCCAGGGATCATTTTATCCAATCCTCTAATTTTTACAAGTGAAGACCAGAGAAGGTAAATGACTTTCCCAAGGTCACACAGGTTTCACTACAGGAGCTACTTCAGTAATTTGAGGTCTAAGGTGGAACAACCTCTTATCAAATTCTGGGACTAGCATTATAATGAGATTGTAGGGTAGAAATGTACATGTTTATGCATACATGATTTTGTCTAAAATATACAACAGGAAGAACAATCAGCAAATTCGTACATTGTGATTCAATGTCCACTTCTGTTTTCTTTGCTCTAGAGATATTAATATACAAAAGCCCAAGTTGAGCCAGATTTATTTCACTAATGTCCATGATCAAGTCAAGTACTACTCCTCCCCCTCCCCCCACCATTTTAACATGCTACAAGCTTGGAAGAGTTTGGAAAAGGAACACAATTAATACCAATTCTGCTTGCTCTCTCCTACCGCAGGAGTACAAACCGATGTTTTATATTCTAGGGGTCATACGGGCAGAGGAATTTACCATTTCAAATTGGTTATCAGAACTCTGGAAATGTTGCTCAAAAATGGAAACTGCCTTGATTATGAACATACTTAGCAAAGCAGGGAGCATTTGGATGAAGAGAAAAGAGATGGTAAATATTTGCCAAGGCATTAAAATTTAAGCCTCCCCGAAGTGGGCAGTTAGACTACTTTTTCTCTTGACCCCTTCAGTATAAACTTCAACAAATAACATTATGAAAATTTCTCCCTGGAGACCCTTAAATGAAAGGCCATTTAATGTATTATTGAAAGAATCTTCAAAGTCTCCCATGTGTCTACTGTGCTCTGTGTGTGTGTGTGTATATGTGTGTGTGTGTATATGTATGTGTGTGTGTGTTGTTGCTTTAAGGCCAATATCAATATTTATCTGCAACTTGGGAAGTGTTTTTCTTCCAGAAATCTGTAAGTCTTCTTTCTCTTTTACTATAAATGGGATAGTTCCTACCAAACATATTTTCAAAATGAATGAGTGGAACATTAATTTCCCCATAGCACAACTCCTCAGCATCACTAACTGTTTGCATGTGTTTAGTCTGTAGTTGGTGGCCAGGATGGTGACTGTAGGACATAAATCTCTTCACTGGGAATTAGAACACATTTCAGTTGAGTTTCAATATTCGATGCAGTGTGCCTCATTGACTAGCACTTCTCATCTTGCCCTCATATTTCACAGCTGGAGGAGACGACTGGGTTATGCTAAATCAGTGGTGGCAAACTCAAATAGAAATGGATCCCTGATGGCCACATGTTGACTTAGAAAACCACAAATTAACATTATCTATGTTTTGCTGTATTTCTATTTATTTTTGTTAAGTATTTCCCAATTGCATTTTAATCTAGCTCCTACTGGTACTTTGGAGTTTTGCAGGCCACATGAGGCCCACAGGCTATGAATCTGTTGCCTCTGTGCTAGATGATTTTGAACCACAGAACACAAAGACCTTAGGTAAATAGTAGGATAAAGGGTATTGAGATATAAAAGTACTTTTGAGATCATCTATTCCAGAATCCTTATTTTACAGATGAGAAAACTTATCATTTCATGTGAGCCACTGAATAATGAAACACTGCAAAGAGTATACGAGTTTTCTGTAATATGCTACTAATGAAGATTAGCAGAAGAAGGAAAGAAAGAAAGAAAAAAAGAAAAGAAAGAAAAAAAGAAAAAGAAAGAAGGAAGAAAGGAAGAAAGAAAGGAAAGAAGGAAGGAAGGAAGAAAGGAAGGAAGGAAGAAAGGAAGGAAGGAAGGAAGGAAGGAAGGAAGGAAGGAAGGAAGGAAATAAGAAAAGAAAAAGAAAAGTAGATACCACCAAAAACAAGTACATCTGGAAAAAAAATGGGTCACCCATAAACTTGAAGGGTAGATTAATTGGCTCTAGCAGTGCACTGAAAGTGAGTAAAAGAGTCCACAGGAGTAAAACAATTTGGAATTCTAAGAGAAATGTTGCTAAACTATTCATACTGTGTCACAGAGAGCTTAGTCTTTGCTATGTGCTTCAAGGGTCCAAGATAGGAGAGGTATCATAAAAGCAAATGCCAATGGTTGGGAATGACTAAAAATAAATGGGGGAATATCCACGTATTTAATAGAATAATATTACTTCCTAATAAATGAAGAATAAGAAGAACTGAGAAAAATTTGAGTGAACCTGTTTAAACTAATGCAGAGTAATGAAATGAAGACATGGAGAAAAATATATAATGATTACAATAATGTAAGTGGTAAAAACAAATCATCACAGGGAAGCTGAATTCTACTTCTTTAGAGTGACCAGTCTTGATCTTAGAGAGCCGATGATTGAAAAACAAAGCAAAACAAACGAATGAGATGGGGAACTTTTTTGAGCAATATATGACATATTTTTTCAGATTTGGCCATTGTGTGGATTGGTCTTGTTTAATTACTTTTTCAGAGAGGGTGTTTGCTTTTGTGAAGGAAGCTATGTATTGGAGAAGTCTGGCTGTGGCCCCAAAACAAAAGGCAACAATGAAACTCAAAAAAAGAGTAGGAGAAAAAGCAGATCACTAGCAGAAATATGAACAAGGATCACAGAGGCTGAGAAAGACTTGGAGGGGCTGTGACAGATAACCTTTTAGGTGTGGTTGCTATTTGTCCTTCATTCTCAAAGAGGACCATAACATCAGGGACATCATGCCATAACATGCGAGTGAATTGTCAGGTTTAAGTGAGGCAGGGCTGTGCAAATTCACCAGCCTCACTTTCTCCTCTGGTGACATCTGTGCCCAGTAGCAAGATATGGAACTGGGTGATTAGAGATGGCCCCAGATGCAGTAAGAGATCTTGCCTTTTAAATTTAAGGTCTTTCCTAGGTGTCTCAGTTTGTCTGAGGCAACACCCCTTCAGTGATTAAGTCTAGGTAAGAAATGAGGCAAAGAATGATCTCTTTTTTTGGGAGGGGGGAGAAGAAATCAATCTGGGAGGGGAAGATCCTCAGGGTTTCTGGCCAAAACAGAAACAATTGCTATTTATGCTCACTCTAAGTCATCTGGGCCCAAACAATGAGCAAAGGAGGCTTCGGCTCTGACCTATTGATGGCCAATCAATGAGTAGCAGAGGGATTTGGGCTTAAAATATGGTCCTTAAGGAACAAACCGAGCCAGCAGTCCTCAGAATAAAAAGCCAAAAACATAAGTCAATGCCCCTGAGAAACAGACATTCCATTGTGGGGTGGGAACTTGCTGTGGTGTGGTGAAGCCAGCTGTTAAATTTTCAGTGTGAGTGTTTGCACCTTAGTAAACAGCAAAGGCTAGAAATCAGGTCTAGATTTACTGTTTTATTAATTTACAGACTTAAAATGTGACAAGAAAATTCATATTAAACAAAATAAGCTTACATTTATTTTTCAGAGAGCTGATCGCTAAACATTTGCTAGCACACCACTGACACATCCACAGAAAATTAAATTAAGAAAACATAAAATAACATAAAATTAGCATCTGACAAAAAGGTACTAACAAAGGTATGGGTCAGAATGGGTTTCTTGTGTAAGGTGGCATCTGAGCCCAACTTGGAGGTAAGTGTTATAGGAGGAAGTATGCTCCAGTTACTGGGGGTAGCCTATGCAAAGGTGTGACTGTAGGAGAAAGGATGCCACATAAAATCACCAGCAAGGAGGTCAGTTTTGGCCGGAAATGAGAACATATGAAGGAGAGAAATATGACCCATGCCAGGAAATGTAGGCTTTAACGAGACTGTTAAGGGATTTCAAAGCCAAAAGGAGAAGGTTTTAGGTTATTATAGAGATAAGAAAGCCCCCAATCTCATTTGAGTTTCCTGAGCAAAGCGATCGCATGGTTAGGACTGTGACTTAATAATATCCATTTGGCACCTCTGTGGAGGCTAGATTGGAGAGGAAAGGGACTAGACTCAAGAAGACCAATTATCAAGAAACATGTAGATAATTTCAATAGTTCAGGGGAGGAATGATGAAACTCTGAAATAAGGTGCTGGCTTGTGAGTGGAGAGAAAGGCACAGATGGGAGCCATATCATAGACATAGAATCAACTAGTCTTGGCAATTAATTGGGTATAGGCTGGGGGGCGACACAAAGGGAGTTGAGAGAAAGGGAAGACTTGAAGTTGACACTGAGGTTCTGAACTTAGATGATTGGAAGAGGGATTGTGCCCTCAAAAGAAATAAGAAAGTTAAGAGGAAGAGACAGTTTGGGGGAAAGATTGTGGACATGTTGAATATAAAATGCCTATGGGGCAACTAGATGGCTCATAGGATGGAGCACTGGGCCTGGAGTCAGGAAGATCTGAGTTAAAATCTGGCCTCAGACATTAACTGTGTGACTCCTGGAAAGTCACCTTAATCCATGGGAGAAGAAAATGGCAAACCACTCTAGTATCTCTGTCAAAAACAAAACAAAAAACCCATGGACAGCATTGGTATGATATGGCTCATGGGCTCACAAAGAGTCAGACATGACTGAACAACAACATAAGAGCACAATTTTAGATGTCCCAATACAGCTGTTTTTGTGGCAGTAGAGTTCCTGAGGCAGACAGGCTGAATATCTTAGAGTCATAAAGATGAGAGTTGAAACCATGAGAACCCATGAGATCACTAAGAATGCTGAAAGATAAAGAGACCACAGACACAACCATGAAGTATACCTATCCTTGGTGGGACAGAGAAAAAAGATAAAGCAAAGGAAGCTGAGAAAAGATATCCATGGAGAGAAAGAGAGCTGTGTAACAAAAACCTAAGAAGAAAGGGTGTCGTGGGCTGGGATAGATGGGTATGGGAATCGCATGGTTTATAAATCAAATGTTGCCAATTTGTCAAGATGTCTGAAGCCTAAGAAAATGAAAAGCAAATTTGTTTTCCAAATTTAGAAGAAATTAAAATTAACACATATTAGTATTGTCACTAGACCATTATTCCCAGTCCTGGGTCTCATGAACCTAATCTAGTTAGAGAAGAAAGAGTTGTTTTAAAGTTAAAAAAAAAAAATAATAATAATAAAGCACAAAATAAAATAAATGAGAGTTTTAAGAATGGGAGTCGTCTTACAGCCAGAAGACCTGGGTTCAAGTTCTGACACACTAGCTGTGTGACTCTGGGCAAATCACTTAAACTCTCAGTGATCTAGGACCTCTAAGACTCAAACAGATGGTGCCTATAGGCATTTGTAGGACTTTCCTCACTGGGAAGCTCTCTGTATCAATGAAATTATAGGCCAATTCCTATCCCAGATGTGATAATGTACATACATAAACATTTTGAAAACCAAGAGAAAAAGGTAATTCTCAGGTACAGCATGTTTTTTAATTCAGTCTTCAATTATAGTTGGGTAAGTATTCAATTATGAGGCATATTTGAATGTATGTGGGATGTGTGGGTTCTAGTCTGACAGGCCCATATTCCAGAGGATCTGCATTGCATAGCTTGCATGCTGAGTTCAGAGTCAAGTCTTTTGTACTTAACTCCTTCGAATGTAGCCTAAGGAATAGTAGTATAGGAATAGTAAGAAGCAGGGCTGGAACTCACACCAAGGTCTCCTTAGCACTGAAAATCTGTAATCTAAATACACTTGTATGTGTGTATTTTGAATTTGGGATTTATTTGCATATTTTTACTCATAGTGATACCTTGATTTTGTAATTTTTAAGTTCAATATTCTTTTCTGTTGTGACCTAATCATAAACATTTGAGATATACAGAGAAAGCTTATACTTAAATGAGCCCCTTATGCGTAGTTCTCTGTATATTCAAATGTTTGAACCTTTCCTCTGATCTTACCTCCCTACATATCCTGTAGGCATATAAGTGCTTGTGTATAATCTCTCTCATTAGAATGAGAGCTCTTTGAGGTTAGTGACTGTATTTTTGCCTTTTTTTAAATCTCCAATGCTTGCTTGGAACAGTACCAACAAATGTTTGTTATTGATGATTAAGTCCACATTTAATTAAAAGAAAATGAACTCAAAGCAACTATTGGGGTAAGGTTCCCCATTTGACAAAAAATGCTAAGGAAACTGGAAAAGTATCTGAGGCTATGTTTAAACTTGGGTCTTCCCAGCTCCAGGCCTAGCATTCTAGACACTGTGTCACCTAGCTGCCTTATCTAGCTGCAAATGCTGGTACCTTCTTCTCTAGCTGACCCTCCATGTCTAGATGTTTCCCTAAAAGGTTTAGATAGTCATAAAGGTACTTTACCTCGATGTTCAACCATATTTTTTGTCTTAGTCCTAGGCTCTCCATCACCATGTGTAACATGGTTCAAGATATTGAAATAGAGCTATTCTTTGGGATCATGTATACAGAACATAGCCTTTATTTCTGCATAATAACCCCCCCATACACAAATACACACACACACACACACACACACATTTCTTTTAAGTTAAATGGAATACTAAGCTGGGCAACATAGGGATCACAAAGCTACCTTTGGCCTGCATTTTCTCATTTTGAAAACCAAGAATAAAAGGTAATTCTCAGGTACAGCATGTTTTTTAGTTCAGTCTTCAAATATAGTTGTGTAAGTATTCAATTATGAGTAATATTTGAATGTATGTGGGATATATGGGTGCTGGTCTCACAGGGCCATATTCCAGAGGATCTGGAATTCATAGCCTGTATGCTGAGTTGAGTCAACACTCAAACAATGGAGATTCTCCCTCTGCCCCTTATCCTAAAAATGGGAAAGGGTTAAAGATGAATCAGTTTCTTAATACTAGAAATGAACTCACTGGAACATTTTATTCTAACTGCTCCCGGAATGCTGGTCATGAATTTTCTTTTTTGGTATGGGGCACAGCCACCCCTTCTCCAAGTAGTTCCTGGTCTTGTCAGCCGTTGCCAATGAACTCCAAAAGGGAAAATTTTTGTAATGATATTCCATTTGGCTCAAGATAGTCTCCCCTTTTCTCCCTCCTTCCTTGTGGTAAAGGGCAGTGCTGTGGGATGAATCACAAGGACAAAGAGGAGAGTTTGGCCAAAGACTGGGCAAATGATGGATGGGATTGAAGTCACAACTTTCAATATGCATGAAACATCTCAGCTTGAAAGGGAATCCCATGTAGCCACCGGCTCATGGCCTAAACACCTCTAGACCATGTCTTGATATAACTTGAAGCTCACCAGAATTGGCCTGAAATGGAAAACCTTCAGGAAACCATGACTGATGGGACTTCATTAAAATCACTTATGAATAGTTGACTCTTTTCTTTACCACCTTAGAGGATTGAAGAAAACTTCCAAAGAAAACTGGTGCTATAAGACATTTATTAGAAGTGGGAGGAGAAAATAAGCACAGCAGAATCTCAAAAGAAAATCAATGGAACATGAGAATTGAAATAGGCCTTAGAGCTTTCAGGGCAACGCCATGTGAACAAGGATGCCTTCTACAACATATCTGACAAATGGTCATCTAGCTTTTCTGAAAGAACTCTAGCATGGGGAAGCCTTTGGCAACCCAATCAATTTGAATAACTCATTCTTACCAAGTTATTATTTCTTTATATAAAACAGAAATTTGCTTCTATAATGTGTTGTTCAGATACTTGGGTATAACCATCCTGTCTTCTCTGCTCCCCCCTCAACCCAATCCTCATATGAAATGGATGCAAGCATTTTCACCATCCTGATTGCCTCCCTCTACACACTCTCCAGTTTATCAATGTCATCCCTAAACTATGGCACACAAAAACAATCACAGTGCTCCAGATGTGGTTCTTTCAGGGCAGCGAGACTATGACCCCTTTATTCTTGGAAGTTGGACCCTTAATGCATTGCAGAACTATATTACATTAGATAGGCTTTCCCTACCACACTCCTATTGATCTTGCTAATTTGTTAAACCCCCAGTTTTTTTAGACAAAGTACTATCCAACCATTCCCTCTCCAAATTATACTTTTGAGGGTGATTTTTTTTTTAACACAAGTATAGGATTTTACTTCAATCCTTATTAAATTTCATCTGGTTAAATTCAGCACAGTATTCAAACTTTGTTAGGTTGATTAATCTTTTTAAGATCCAAACTCTTTCATTCAGTATGAATTCTCTTTCCTGGACTTAGGTCATCTATGAATTTGATGAGACTCATCTATGCCTTCGTCCAAATCTCTGATATATAATACAGTAGAAAACCACTTCCCTGGCCTTTTGCACTTTACTCCTCTGAATGTAGCCTAAGGAATAGTAGTATAGGAATAGTAAGTAGCAGGGCTGGAACTCACACCAAGGTCTCCTTAGCACTGCCAATCTGTAATCTAATCATTCAACCACTTTATTTGGCATAATACTTTAGAGTATGCAAAAAAAAAATTAGCAAATATCCTCTCAGTTCTTCACAATCTTGGGAGAAATAAAGCAAATGCAACTGTCTTTGAGACTCAGTGTTCTCAGCTATAAAAAGAGGATAAATGACTTGTCCAAGATCAAACAGACATTAAGTGGTAGGTCTTCTCTCCCAAGTCTCGAGGTCCTTTTACCTATGATTCAAACATTGCCTAAGAAAGATTATTCCTGGGGCAGCTAGGTGGTGCAGTGAATAGAGAACCAGCCCTGGAGTCAGGAGAACCTGAGTTCAAACCTGGCCTCAGATACTTGACACACTTACTAGCTGTGACTTTGGGCAAGTCACTTAACCCCCTTTGCCCTGCCTTCCATCTTTCAAAAAGACCCCCCCAAAATATTTTTCTGTTGCTTAGTCATTTTCAGTCATGTCTGACTCTTCATGGTCCCATTGGGGGTATTCTTGGCAAAGATTCTGAAATGGTTTGTCATTTCCTTCTCCAACTCATTTTTATACAGATGAGGAAACTGAGCCAAAAACAGTTAAGTGATTTGTCCAGGGTCACACAGCTAGTATGTCTCTAAGACCCGATGAATTTGTGCTCTAACCTCTATTGTTAGAACAGTGCTCTAATCTCTATTCCACTTAACTTCCCCCTAAAAACAATAGCAGTGACAAAGAAGAGAGTGAATGACCATAGAATACACAGTAGAAATAAATGAACAAAATGAAGGTTTGCTATTCTCTTGGTCCTTTATCTTTGTTGTAGAAGCAGAAAGCCTCTACCTCTAATCAACAAGTTAATCAATAAGCACTTATTAAGTGTTTCCTATGTGCCAAAAACTGCAGATACAGATACAAAAATGAGATTATTCGAAACCAAAAGGAAGCTGGCAATTCAATCACTCTGAAAATGCAGAAGCTCCCAGTGGACCAGCAGTGGCTGAGCCAAGCAGCCATTCGCTGAGCCTCCCAATCAGAAATATGCCAATAGCTCTAAACCTGAGTCAAAAACTTTCAGAACACAGACCTTTCTTCATATCACAATACTTTGGGAAAACTAAAAGCTTGCAAGCCTCACTCAGAACTATGAAAGCAAAAAGACGTGAGAAGACAGAAGCCCAGCCAGACATCCTTTTCTATCCAGAAGCATGCAGAGCCCAGCACTAAAATAAAGTCCAGAGTCAAAAAGTAAGCTGTGAGAATGAGCAAATTAAAAAAAAAATGTGATCATAGTTATTAGGGAGAAAAGGAAACTCAACATATAAACAGAGAAGAAAAAAGTGACTCAAAATAAAAATGGTCGAGCAAAGCCTCAAAGATAAATGCAACTTTAACACAAGTCCAGCAAGACTGTCAAAAAGAGTTAGAGCAAAACTTAAAGGAGCTTTTAAAAAGGGATTTTTAAGATTTTAATGAGAGAAATAGAGGAAAGAATAAGAAAGAGAGGTAGGAAAGATTAAAAAAATTAACTGCTTGGAAAAAGAGGTACAAAATCTTATTAAAGAAAATAACTCCTTGATAATTAGAATTGGAAAATTGGAAACTAGTGAGTTCATGAGACAAAAAGAAATAATAAAACAAAGTCAAAAGATTGCAACAATAGAAGAAAGTATGGAATATTTCACAGTAAAAACTGCTGGACTAAAAACTGATCAAGGAGAGATCATTTAAGAATCACTGAACTTCCTGAAAGCCAGGAACACAAGAAGAGCATAGATACCATATTTCAAGGAATCATAAAAGAAAACTTCCCGGATATCCCTGATTCAGCATATAAGGTAGAAATTGAAAGAATCCACTGGTCATCTCCTGCAATAAAACCTAAAATTAAAAATTCCAGATACATTATAGCCAAAATCCAGAAGAAAAAAAAAACTTCACTCAACTAAAAAGAAAGAATTCAACTACTAAGGAACCAGAATTAGCAGCCACCAATATAAAGGAGTAGAAGGTTTAGAATAGGATAATGCAGAAAGCAAAGGATATAGAATTATAACCAAGAATAACCTTCCTAGAAAAAAATTAGTATAATTCTACTAAGGAAATATTAAACTTTTAACTAAACAAAAGATTTCCAAGTATTCCCAATGAAAAGACCAGAGCTGAGTAAGAAATTTGATATACAAACCAAGGAATAAAAGAAACTTTAAAAGTAAACTTAAAACAAGGCAAACTATTTCCTTTTGGGTTTTGTTTTATTTCATTTTTAAAAATTTCTCATGATTTTTCCCTTTCATTATAATGCTTCTATGCAACATGACTAACGAGAATATGAATGCATCTGTGGAGCCCATATCAGATTGCAAGCCATCTTGGGGAGGGAATGGGAGAAAATTTAAAACTTATGGAAGTAATTGTTGAAAACTAAAAATAATTTAAATTAACAAAGGTTAACTTAAGTGAGAAATTGTAAGGAATTAAACTGTTGTACATTCTCATATAGGGAGATGATACATGTAGTGTGTCAACTTTCTCATCACCAGGGATCATAAAAACAATAATTAGATAGAAAGTCTAGGTGTGCATTTGTTGTGTTTAGATGTTCTCAAAAGAATAATAGAATAAATGGGGGAGAAGAATGTATGTGTGGGGTGTGGGAGTGATAAAAGATGAATAGAGAAAATTTTCTCACATAAATAGGGCATTCAAAAAAGAGTTTATACAATGGAGTGGGGCAGGGGTGACAAAGGACTTCACTTGATCCTTACTTTCATCTGAAATGGTTAAAGATATGAAGACTATACACATACAAACACAGTCAGACAACATGAAAATAGGAAGGAGAGGGGCTAAGAAAAAATGGGAGAATAAGAGGAAGAGTCTATTAAGGGTGACATTAGTCAGAAGCAAAACAAACTCAAAGCAGGAATGGGGCAAAAAAGAGAAGACTAAGCATGAGAGAATAGGATGAAGGAAATATGCAATTAACAATAAGTGTGAATGGGATGCTTGGTCATACAATGGAAGAGGATAGAATAATCAACTAGAAATTAGAAGCTAATAACATATTGTTTACAAGAAAAACATTTGAAATAGAAAGCATTAAATTAAGGAGCTGGAGTGGAATTTATTAGGCTTCAATTGAAGTTAAAAAAAAAAGAAAGGGGTAGCAATTATGATCTTGGACAAAGAAAAAGCAATCTTAAAAAAAAAGATCTAATTAAAAGAGATAAGCAGAGAAAACACATCTTGCTAAAAAGACCACAGACATGTACCATAGTCAATAAATTAATGTCAATATTAAATATATATATAGCAAAATGGCATGGCATTTAAATACTTAAAAGGAAAAGTTAAATAACTAATAGGAAGAAATAGACAATAAAAATATAATGTTGGGGGACCTCAATTTTTCCCTTGTTGATACAGATAAATTGAACCAAAAATAAATGGAAAAGAAGATAAGGGACTGGATAAAATTTTTTAAAAGTTTGATCTGATAGACTTCTGGAGAATATTGAAGGGAAAACAAAAATGCATATATATATTTTTCTACTATGTATGGGATATTTGCAAAAATTGACTGTGCATTAGATGATTAAATGAAAAAAAAGTGGAAATACGGCATATTTTGCCAACAATAATGCAACAAAAATTATACATAATAATGGACCTTTGAAGGAAAGATTAAAAGATTAAAGAAGATTAAAGATTAAAAATTAGTTGGGAATTAAGTAGCTTAACCCTAAAGAATAGATGGGTCAACGCACACATTATAGTAACATCCAATAGCTACCTTAAAGAAAATTGACAACACAAGATCTAGCAGCTTCTACACTAACAGATTGAAAGGCTTAGAATATGATATTCCAGAGGTCATAGGAGTTAGCATTAAAACCAAGAATCACCTACCCAGCTAAACTGGGTATAATACTTCAGGGGAAAATATGGATATTCAATGAAATAAAGGACTTTCAAGCATTCTTGATGAAAAGACCAGAGCTGAGCAGAAAATTTGATTTTCAAATACAAGAATCAAGAGAAGCATGAAAAGGTAAACAGGAAAAAGAAGTCATGAAGAAATTATTAACATTGAACTGTTTATATTAGTACATGGAAAGATGGTATTTGTAACTCATGAGACTTTTCTCAATATGAGAATAGCTTGAGGGAATCTATATGTATTTATATGTATATATACATATGTATATAGGTTGGTATATGTGTATATGTATATATGTATGTGTGTGTATGTATACATGGAGAGCACAGGGTGAGTTGAATATGAAGGGATGATATCTAAAAAATAAAATTAAGAGATAAGAGAGGATTATATTTGGAGAAGGAGAAAGAGAGACATAGAATAGGGTAAATTATTTCACATAAAAGAGGCAAGAAAAAGCTATTACATTGTAGGGGAAGAGCAGGGAAGTGAAAAGAAATGAGTCAACCTTACTCTCATTGGATTTGGCTTAAGGGGAACATAACATACACACTCAATTGGGTATATTACCCTACAGGAAATTAGGGGAGAAGGAGAAAAGAGGGGGAATGATAGATGGGAGGGCAGATTGGGGGAGAGGATAGTCAGAAGCAAACACTTTTAGAAAGGGACAGGGTCAAAGGAGAAAGTAGAATAAATGGGGGATGGAACAGGATGGAGGGAAATATAATTAGTCTTTCACAACATGACTACTATGGAAATGTTTTTGCATAATGATACATGTATAACCTATATTGAATTGTTTGTCTTACCAGTGGGGGTGGGTGAGGAAGGAAGAAGAGAATCTGGAACTCAAAGTTTTAAAAACAAATGTTAAAAAATTATTTTTACATGTAACTGGGAAATAAGATATACAGGCAAAGAGGTATAGGAATCCATCTTGCCCTACAAAAAAGTAAGGGGTAAGGAAGTAAGGGGATGGATGGGGGAGGGGGGAATATAAAAGAGGGCAGACTGGTGGAAGGAATAATCAGTATGCTTGTCATCTTGGAGTGAGAGGAAGAGGGGAAAGGGGGAAAAAATTTGGAACTCAAAATCTTGTGGAAATGAATGTTGAAAACTAAAAATAAATAAATTCTGGAATAAGAAAAAAAGAGAATGACAACAATGAGACAACATACCAAAATCTCTGAGATATAGTAAAGGGAGTACTTAGGGGAAAACATATTTCTAAGTTCTTTTATTAACAAAAGAAAAAGATTAATAAATTGGGCACACAACCAAAAATAACAACTAGAAAAATAATAAATTGAAAACTTCTAATTAAATCCCAAAATATAAATCCTGAAATTCAAAAGAGTTATTAACAAAATTGAAAGCAAAAAAAAAAATCATTGAATTAACAATTAAACTAGGAGCTGTTTTTTTAAATAGATAAGCTAATTACTATTTTGATTTTTATAAAAGAGAAAAATCAAATTGCCAGTATCAAAAATTTTTTTAAAAGATGAATTAACAACCAATAAAGAACAAATAAAAGCAATTATAAGGAGTTATTTTGCCAAATGATATGTTGACAATATTAACAGTTTAAGTTAATTTTATGAATATTTACAAAAATATATATTGCCATATTTATAGAACAGGAAAGAGTCCTTAAATAGCCCCCACTTAGAAAAACAAATTGAAAAAGTTATAAATAAACTTCGAAAACCAGCAAACAAATGAGACTCTAGGAGTGATAAAGGATGAATAGAGAAAATTATCTCACATAAATAGGGTACCCAAAGAAGAGTTTATACAATGGAGTGGGGCAGGGGATGACTCAGGACTTCACTTGATTCTTACTTTCATCTGAAATGGTTAAAGATAGGAAGACTATGCACATACAGTCAGACATAGAAATATTTCTTATTCAACATGAAAATAGTTCCAAAAATACATATACTTTTTGAAAAAAAATAGGTAAAATTGTATTCTTTCTATGACATAAATATGGTCTTGATATTTAAACCAGGGAGAGACAAAATACAGAAAGAAAACTGTAGACTAATTTCCCAAATGAATATCAATGCGAAAATTTTGAGTAAAATATTAGCAAGGGGACTACAGAAATTATCATAAAGATCATACAACTTGACTAGACTGGATTTATACCAGGAATACAAAGCTGTTTCAATATCAGGAAACTCTAAACATAAGCTGGGCAACTGGGTGGTGAAGTAGATAGAGCCCTGATCCTGGAGTAATGAAATTCTGAGTTCAAATCCAGCCTCAGACATTTGATATGTGACCCTGAGCAAGTCACTTAACCCTGTTTGCCTCACTTTTTTTCAATGACTCAAAAATATACTTTGATATAAACTTCTCCATACAGCTTCCTTGAGGGAGTAAAAGCAAATAGTTAATCCATAAGCAGAAATCACATTGAATTAGATCAGTACACCTCAAATCTCCTTGCTGCTGATCTCCATGTATCTGCTATAATTTTTTTTTCCTTAATTTGTAGGGGGGGGGGTGTGTGTGTGTGTGCATGTGTGTGTGTGTGTGCATGTGTGTGTGTGTGTGCATGCGCCCACACATGTGTGTCTATATTACCTATGTGCCAAGCACTTCATTTGAAGTAGGTGCTATCCTCCTTTTACAGATGAGGAAACTGGCAAACAAGAGTTAAATGATTTAACCAGGTTCACACAGCTAGTAAGTATCTGAGGCTGGTTTTGAATTCAGGTCTTCCTAACTCCAAGACTCCATGTTCTATCCAAAACATGTATAGCAGCACTTGTAGTAGCAAAGAACTGGATACAAAGTAGAGGCTCTCTGATTGGGAAATGCCTAAACTAATCTAATCTAAACTGTTCTCCTGGATTCTATGATTCTAGAAATTTATTAAGGTCTATCACACCTCATCAGATAACTTCTCTACTGTGCCTACAGGACTTCATCATGCCTCCAGCCAGGTATTCCTCTTCCTCTGCCACCTTCTATTCCTACCTTTTACCATGTTTTTATTTGTTGTCTTTCCCCATTAGATTGTGAACTCTTTGAGGGCAGGAAATGTCTTATGACTTTCTTTGTACCCCCAGCAATTGGCACGATGGCTGACACATATTAAGTGCTTAATAAATATTTATCAACTCTTACTATTGACTAATCATAGTACATGAATTTAATAGAATATTACTATGCTGTAAGAAATGACAAATATAATGAATACAGAGAAGCATGAAAGATTTCCACATCCTGATTCAGGGAGAAATAAGCAGAGGCAAGAAAACAATATACACATTGACTATGGCAATGTAAATGCAAAGAACCACCACCACAAAACTACCGATGGTGAATGTTGAAAATTTACAAAACACAAGCATAACCCCAAAGCAAAGTTATGAGATGACAAGTTTCTACCCTACTCCTTCACAGAGGTGGGTGGTCCATGGGTGTGAAACACTGTGTATAATTTAAGACTTTTTTGATGTACTGATAGGTTTTGATGATTTTTTTCTTCTTTTCTTCCTTGTTTTGCCTTTATTTTATTTTTTTGGTAACATGGGATGACTCTCTGGAATCAAGGAGTAAAAGGCATACTAGGACAAAGTTTGGAAACATAAGAACAAAAGATAACTTAAATATTATTTTAAAAAAGGCAATTTCTGGAGAATGGGAGAGATGCTAGAAGCAACATGGTATAATGGAAAGAGACTTGTATTGATATTAAGAAGAGATGGGTTTAAATATCTACTCTGATATTTACTGATTTTGTGACTGACCTTGAGCCAGCCACTTCTTTTTGGAATTCTATATTTTTTATTTCTTTATAAAATCTAGTTATTAGTAAACTGCCAAATATAATTGAAGATAGAAAAGAAAAAAAGTTAATATTAAAGGTTCTATGTATGGAAAGACAGGCACACCAATATATACTGTATATAGAACTGTAAATTGACCTAATCATTCTGAAAAGCAATTTGAAATACACTAAAAAATAAGCTTTTAAAATGCTTAGACCCAATGAACCAGAGATACAAATGCTAGGCATATGCCCTATGATATAGGATAGATAGAATACTGAGTAGATAGAGCACTGGGCCCAGAGTCAGGAAGACTCATTGTCCTGAATTCAAATCTGGCCTCCAACACCTACTAGCTGTGTGGCTCTGGACAAGTTTGCCTAGGTCTCCTCATCTGTAACATCAAAAGGACATGGCAGACCATTCTCTGACAAGAAAACTCCAAATAGGGTCACAAAAACAGGATGTGACTGAAATGACAAAAAAGGAACCAATCAATGTTATGTAAATATATTGGAATATTACTTAGATGACATATTTGAAAGTTCTGAAAAACACAGGAAGACCCATATGTACTGATACAGAGTAAAGTGAATAGAACAAAGAGAAAAATAGAGTGGCAACAATGTGACAGGAAAGATAACAAAATAAAGCTAAATGTTGCATAAGTACAATGACTAAGCTTGGCCCTAGAAACACAGAAAATGCACCTCTCTATTGGTATTGCAAAGGTGGAGAGGGCAGGGTATACGGGGGAAAGGACTACAGAGCTTATATGTTGTGTATGGTGGCAAACACAGTTGATAGACTGCTGGATTCAGCTAAATTACCATTTTCCCCTCTTTTGGTCTTTGTTACGAAGACAGGGGAATGGGGAGAGGGATATATTCAGAAATCAATGGGACATAACTATATTTCACAATGTTTAGACTCCTTTCTAGCTCTAAATCTTATAAAAACTGAATTTACATGCAGTGTTCATATGTAAGACCTAAAAGCTTTCCCTTACAATAAGGCTGAAGTATGTAAACATATCCTTCCAAACATGCATGCTCACAACAATACTCAAAGTGAAGCATTCACAAAGGTTATGGGTCTGCTGAGGACAACACAAATTAGAACAGTGCTCTTGTGCTCATTAATAACATCAAAATGAATTCCCAAGACTGTGGAAATGTGTATAATAAATGGAGGAGTGCTGAATGTGTGTTTCATCATACTCTAGTGACTCTCTGTAGGGATCTTGGAGTGCTTTGACTGTGTGTGGGATTTTTGACACACATATGGTTGCTGCTAAGGTATTTTGTGAATATGTTTATCAGGAAACTGTTGTACAGTGAAACTCCTTTTATTTTGTCATGCAAAAGGTGGTAGGAAATTGTGAATTACAAGATATTAATGGTAGCTGATATATTGCTTATTACTCATTAAGGACTTTGTTCATTCAAAACAACTAGAAAAAACTTATCTAGGGGTGACAACTACAATTTCCTTAACAGGAATAGAGAATCTGAGATTTACTTGTGACCAGGAATCTCATCTTTCAGCAATGAACAATAGGATACCAATTGGACTAAAACCCACCGAATAAGCATATTCTTTTGTTAGAGTGAAAGAGGTGTTCAATGAAACCTGTTATATGGAATAACGGTGAAAATTTTAACTCAATAGTGAACACACAAACTTACTGAAATAACCAAATTGAGAATCCTTACAACAGGAATAGAGACCAGACCTCTGAATTCACTATACCTTAGTTATAGAAATATTTCATTGACTAAAAGTCCTAAAGAAAGGTGGTAACGTATTGCCAGGGTCCAACCGGGCCTATCTTTATACAAGGCTAGATGATCTTCCCAACTTTTAATACAGGAAAGACAATGAGAGGGAAAAAGGTGGGGGAAAGGAGGAAAGAGTGGGGAAAGGGAGAGAGAGGAGGAAAGAGAAAGGAAGAGAAAGGGGAAGAAAGTGATGGAGAGAGGGGGATAAGGGGAGGAAGGGGGAAGGAAAGGGAAAGAGGGGGGAGAGGAGGAGAGAGATAGGAAGTGACCTTGACACTAGGGAGATACAGTACTTCTATCTGCTGATAATCATAAAGAAGGTAAAGAAAATCTATGATATCCTGCTATTTCAAGAAAGGGAAAGAAATAAATAAGGAGAGAGGGAAGAAAGAGAAAAAAGAACTGACCTTTAAGAATCTAGTGTCTAGGCCCTGACTCTTAATTCCAGTTGGTTCTGGTCATTCATGATCCCTCTTCCTAAAGTTTTAGACTTTCCCAGTTCTGCCCTCTTGAAAATTAAAGACACAACATATATTTTTGTATTTCAGGTTCTGACAGCCAATGCTCTGGTCATTAGAGGTATCTTTTTTTTTTTTTTTTTGAGAGATAAGTCATTTTTAAACCAAAAGAATCTCTCTGTGTTGATCAAAGAAAGAAGTCATTTAAATTAAGTCATATACTTTCTTGATGCTATTGTTCTGGCTGAAGCCAGCAGGGAAGGTACAACTAATCATGACTCCTATTTCAAACACCCAGCATGTAACTCATTTTCAGATAATAATTATTAGATTGCCAAAGATGCCTAAGTATTAAACTGTGACCTCCTTAAAAACAGGGATTTATTGCCTTTCTTTGTATTCCCAGGACTCAACACAGAGCCTGGCACATAGTAGGCCCTTAATAAATGTTTGTTATCTGACTGACTAAGCAAAGCTCCTAACACTTGACTGTCTAACAAGTAAGCATGTCTAAAGATGTGAATCACTTTTTAGTGCTTTTTTCTAGGACCCTATCTATTTTTGTATTATTATTATTATTATTATTTTAAATAAGGAAATTTACTCATGCATGAGTTATACTAAATACTTAGACTGTTTAGGAATTTTTCAGTCTTTTTTCTTCAGAGGGCAATTTTACTACAAACTATCAAGCATTCCTGAGAGATTAAAATAATTCATAAGAAAAACAGCACTAATTGGGAGAAGGGAGAAGGTTGACAACATCTGAAATTTAACAGGTCCATAAAAAGAAATGAGATAAGTGGAGGGACAACACAAATTACAATAATGCAGCCTTTGGGGTTACTAACTAGATTAATTTAATAGAAGTTCTCAGTGACATTCTACGTTTCATTTCCCACCAAGGGACACTCCTAAATGGAATAGCAATTGAACAGAATTGTATGTAAGCAATTTAACAATCTGGGACTTTACTCTCTTTGCCAATGAAGGTAGTTCAAAATAAAGTCTATGATTAAGCAAGTAGTAAACATATGGAGTCTGTTATCCAAACTAACCTCACCTTCTATTAAGATATATTTATGATATTGGCTGATCAGGGTAGATTATGTTCTAGATGTAAGCAGATCTAGCTGTATTACGAAGCCTTTCCTGACATCTTACATGATAAAAAGAAGAATGAAAACTGGATAGTACTGGAGATTGTACATGTAGACCAAGTGAATGGATGGGTCTAAAGCATACTGATTTCTGAATCAATGTTGGCCAAGAAGAGGACTGATGATAGACATTAAGGTTCCCATCCTTTTAAACACATTTTTTCTCAATGATGCTGATGAAACCATTCAAAACACAGTCAATGAACCTAAAGCTGGGAGGATTAGCTTATACAATAAACCTACAAAATTTGTATTTAAATTCAATTTAAATATTTTAAAAACCAATTATTATTAAGTGCAGAGAGAGCAACATTGTCAAATAGTGGATAGGGAGTAAGCCTTCAAGTCAGCAAGAGTGGTCTACATCAGGCTTCTGACATAGTGACTGTGAAGCTTCACAACTTAATTTCTTAAAGTCCTTCCCTCTCTAAGTTGCAGAACATTTTTGAACATTTTTGTTGGTAAAAGAAGTTCTCCACCTGGAGATCCCTAGGCAAATAATTACCACTATTAATATTAATGTTAGATTAGGCAAAGTTTCCTGTAAGTGACATTTGAGCTAGACTGAAAAGCCTGGAAGAAATTGGACACATGTAGGCCTCTGAATTCAGATGGTGAGAGTCAAGGCAAGGGAAGGTATTCTGAGTATAAGAATATGTTAGAAAGAGAGCCGGGGGCCATCTCCAATCATCCTGATGTGGTTCTGACCACTGGACTCAGATGGCTCCAGGGGAGAAAGTGAGGCTGGTGACTTCGCACAGCCCTCCTCACTTAAATCCAACTCACTCACATGTCAAGGTATCATTTCTTTGATGTCATGGTCCTCTTCAAGAATGAAAGACAAACAAGAACAACCCTTTCACAGAATGTTAACTCAAATATTCTAAAGCATGTTTAAGAAATCCCTAAATGACAGGTCTGTAAAGATAAACCAAATTTTAGTTCTCAGTCCACGTTTTTTGTTTTCACTATACATCTATAGCACTTTTGAGGTCATCACCATGCATAGTTCTAACACAGTCTCTCATCAAATATTCTTGGGCACCACTGTCAGAAATAGAATCCTGGGTTTATACAGCTCTGACTTCAAATGGCATTTATAATGTTCACAAAATAATAAAAAAAAACCAATATTTTATTTGATTATATTTACCACACTCAGGAACAGCAGAAAATATAAAATTAGAAAGATGAGTTTCTGTCATCAAGGGACTTAAAATCTATTGAGCATGATGAAACATAGATCCTATAACAAGTACTCATTTGGGTCTTAACTAACTGAATGGCGCAGATAATCTTTGTTGTAAGGAACCAAAAGAAAGAGAAGTTGTTGTCAGTCCAAATGAAGGACTTCGTGAGAAAAGGGGAGATAAGATCCATTCTTTCAAGAGAGGGAGAGAAATGACCTCTTCAAGATTAAAATGGCCAGAATGACTTTAAGCATAGTCTTGTCCCAGTGTTTAAAGGAATAAAATAGATCATAGTAAGGCCAGAAACACACACACACACACACACACACATTTTTTAATATTTAAATCATTAGTTTTTGAATATTTAAGTCATTAGGAAATAGAAAAAATCATTCTGGTTAGCCAAGTTCCCCTTTCCAGGGGCCAGAAGTGGGTTCAAAGGTAGGTAAAAAGTTCCAAGTGCTTTTAACAAATAGTATCTCTTCCTTGAAGCACATAATTTATGAAGGAGGAAAGAGACATAATGTTCCATGTCACACAACAATCATTTTAAACATGGCTTCCTCAACTGTATTATACATTACTGGCAGCTTTCAATTTTCCAGCTCCCTCACTTTGGCTCCAGCCCTTCAGGCTCTGAATTCCTCAGGGAGGATGTTATCTTGATCAGAGAAACCGTGGAAACCTCACACCAGCTAATATTTTATGCAGAAGCTGAATGCTGCTTCCAATTATAGTCAGTGGGAGTTGTTGGGTTTCAGGAGGAACAAGGGTAAATGCAGTGAGGAAATTAATTTGGATTGGTGAATAAAACTTTTCACGTATTAAAATAACAACAACATGCTCTAGGCTCCTCCAGAATTGAAACTGTAGATGTTTCATAATGGAAAATTTAAAGAGAAAAACAAACAAAAAGGAGTATCATTGGATTAGGAACTATCCCATGGCAGGGTAGGGTAGAGTTCTGGTCAGTGTTAGGAGACCTGAGTTCTAGGCTCACATGAGTATTATGTGACTTTCAAGAAGCCTTCTTTAGGCCTCAGTTTTTACTGTCATAAAATTGGAGGTAAGGCTGGGAAAGAGGACTGAAGCAGGTGATCTTGAAGAATCCAGTCTAATTTTAGTAATAATAATAGCTAACATGTATAGCACTTTGAGGCTTAGGAAGTACTTTACATGTTATCTCTTTTGACCCTTATTATGACCATATGAGATAGATATTATTATCATCTCCCTTTTACAGATGCGGAAACTGAGGCTGAGAGATTAGTTGACTTGACTAGGGTCACATAGCTAGTGAGTCTATGAGACAGGATTTGCACTCAGATCAAGTCCAACACTCTAGGTCACCTAGCTGTCTTTTTTTTTTTTTAAATGGTAAAATTCTACCATTCTACCGCATACACCTGGCTGGTATTCTGGGGCTGACAACAAAGGAAGGTTAAGTAAGATAGTTGCTTCTTATTGTCTGGTTCTAAAAAATTAACAATAAAGGTATACCAACTGCTATTTTAAAGTACTGAGTGAGGGAGAAGAGAGAAGAGAAGGGAGTGGAGAGGAGGGAAGGGAAGGGGAAAGGATGAGCTGAGTTGCCCAACGGCAACTGGCCAGCTGGGTCCCCAGTCAGGTAGCTCAGACTACTCATAGGTTGTGGTTTGCCCTTCATTCTTGAAGAGAACCATGACATTAGGAACAGAAATAAGCCACTATTAAATACCAGCTTTGTGCCAGGCACTGTGCTAAGCACTTTAAAACTATTATCTCTTTTGATCTTCACAGCAACTCGGTGATGTAAGCGCTGTTATTACCCCCATTTTATAGTTTGAAGAAACTGAGGCAGACAAAGGTTAAGTGACTTGCCTAGAGTTACACATCTAGTAGGGTCTGAGGCTAGATTTGAATTCAAGCCTGACTCCAAGCTCAGTGCTCTATTGTACCACCTAGTCTCAAAGACAGAACATAGATGATAGTATAAACTGCTGTCAGAAAAAATAACAAAGCAGATCCTTCTGGTTCCTCCTGGTCAGTAGTATCTTGTGAAAGTTGAGAATACCCAACCCCTTATTATGTCTGCCTGAAGGATGGAGCAGTTAGGTGGCACAGTGGATAGAGTGCTGAACCTAAAGTCAGGCACACTCACTTCCATGATTTCAAATCTGGCCTCAGATACTCATTAGCTGTGTCACCCTGGGTAAGTAACCTAACACTGCCTCAGTTTCCTCATCTGTAAAATGATCTAGAGAAGGAAATGGCAAACCACTCCAGCATCTTTCCTAAATGAGGTCATGAAGAGTCAGACACAATTGAACAAGAAACAAGGGATGGGAAACCCAATGAGCCCTTTGGGTAAATATGAAATCATGGACATGGCAGGATAAAGCTGTTTGATTTGCCTTAAATAGCAACTCAATGGCTTCTCCAAGAAGCCATTCAAATAATCTTCCTCAGTGGATTAGAAATCAGCTCTTCATTCTTGGATCAGCTATTTAGAAATAAAGGAGAATCCCAGTTGTTCTGTTGGGAGAATAAAAGTTTCCACTTGTTGAAGCACCAGAGCTTTGAATTGAATCCAAGGGTCTTTCTACAGTAACATGCTTCTCCTTTCATAGGACTTAAAACTAAAAAGAATTCAGAGACCCATTTAGACTGTCAACTCCTTGAGGGCAGGGACTGCTTTTCCTTTCTTCCCATCCCTAGCACTTAGCCTGAAGCCTGGCACATAGTAGGTTCTTAATAAGTGTTTGTTGACTTGACTCTTGTCCAATACCAAAATTTTCCTGATGAGAACACTGAAATCGAAAGACCTGAGGTGACTTGTCCAAAGTCAACACAGGGAATAATTAGATCCAAACACAGGTCAGTACAAATCTGATATCAGAAATGATAATATAGTTAATGTCAAGTTACCTACAAAAGGGCCATGGAAGTCTTCTCGGTGACTCTTCAGCTTGACGTCTAACCTTTGAAATGTGGGATGTATGTGTATGTGTGTGTGTTCAATACCAATGAGACCATTGAAGGATACAGTATCCAGCTTGGGTTTTACCTGTTTCATTGGCAATTTGGGAAGATTTACACCCAACCATAGAGAACAGTAATAGGTAAGCTATGCTCCAAGTTTAGAATGATCCAACATCTTGAATTATTTTTCTTTTTTGTTGTTGATTTGTTGTTGTTGTTGTTGTTGTTGTTCAGCTGTTTCAGTTGTGTCCAACTCTCATTGACCCCATTTTGGGGGTTTTCTTAGTAGATACTGGAGTGGTTTGTTATTTCCTGTTTTAGCTCATTTTATAGATGAGGAATTGGAAGAAACAGAGTTAAATAACTTGCCCAGGGTCACACAGCTAGTATCTGAGGCCAGTTTTGAACTGAGGAAGAGGAATCTTCTTGACTCCAAGTCCAGGGCTCTATCCACTGTACCTAGTAGCTGCCCCTGACCTTGACTTAGATCTCCTAAATTCTACCATGTGTGGAAACTGAACATCTGAATATTTTCTTACTCAAGTTTTACTCCAACTTAAGTGCATCCCAGGTGGCCCTTTTTCTAGGTCATGGTTGGCCTTTTCTGTGTCCTGCAGGACACTGGACAAATAGGCATGAAAAGTGGATATGGAGAAGGAACAGTGTTGCATGAAGGACATGACTGAGACCAACATCTTGATGAATCAGAGGCACGCATACAGACTGAATTTTCCTTCCACTGCATGTGGGTTTTTAACATCCAGGGGAAAAAGTTAATGGGCAAAATATGTTTTCCTGAACCAAAAAGTTACTAGAAAAATAATTCAAGATGTTTAACCATTCTAAACTGGGGCATAGCTCACCTACTACTGTTCTCTATAGTTGGGTTCAAATCTTCCCAAATTGCCAACAAAATAGGTAAAACTCAAGCTGGATTCTGTATACTTCAATGGTTTCGTTGGTATTGAATACATACATACACACACACACACACACACACACTCTTGGCTTGTGAAAGGAAATGTGAACAGGAGTTGGGGATTGTATCTGGGGAAATTCTAAGAGCCTAACAAAATAATCAAAACAGAAGATTTCTTGAAATATATATTATGTCATATAACATTCATGCCTCCCCTCTGCTTCCCAACACTAGCTTTCTAAAAATATTAAAGAGTAATTGTACCTTATATTGCCTTGAGCTTTGTGACCAAGATGAGGGAGTGAAGGGTGGGCATCAGGAGACTTCAACAGAGCTACAGACATATTACATGTAGCTAGAGGAAAGGCAAAACTCTAGGGTCTACTCTGCAAGTGGGGAGGAAGAGAGGTGTGAGATATGTGCTGTTGGCAAAGCCAATGGGATCTTTTAAAGATGTGTTTAAAAGAATCTGATCTGAGCTAGAGTGCATATGGAAATAGGTAGGTAGAGAATAAGAAAGAGAAAAGGGGAAGTTGAGAAACCTTCCACCACACTGCTTAGTTCTGCCCCTGCTGGGTTGTCATGGAAGGTTAGGAGAAGATCCATTTTAGTGACCAAACCTGCTTTTCTGGTAGAGGAAGCTTCTCAGGGCTCTTTGAACTTCTTAGCTCTAGTTATGCCTCTAATAAAATTCTCCTGATGTCTCATTGTGAGAGGGTGGTCTTGGCTTCTCAAAGGCCATGTCTGTGAAACACAAACTCAGAGAGGTAAGAATAATCCTGCAAAGAATAGCTCACTTCCATTTGACACTTGAAATTTTTCCTGTATCAGTTTCTCTTCTAAGATGAAGGGCCTGGGTTCTTTATCCTGGACTGTCTATCCATTAGCAAGTATCTGGTAAGTGTCTACTATGTACTACTCCACTTGGTACCAAGGATGTAAAGAAGGAAAAAAAAAAAACAACCAAAAACCAAACCACCACAATCTTTGAGGGGATTACATTACATCAGGCAAGACAAGACAGAGATAAAACATATATTTTAAAAAATACAAAGTGATTTTTTTCAGGGTGAACCTAAAGGTAATCAGGAACATTTTTATAGAGATGGTAATGTGGAAGCAGAGTTTTGAAAGAAACAAGAGATTCCAAAAGATAGGGGTGAGAAAGGAAAGCATACAAGTACAATGAAGAGTCAGCACAGAGAAGCTGGAGTTGTATGAAAGAGAAGCAATGAGAAGGCTGATTTGCCTGGGTAGTTGAATATAGGAAGGTACTCACTTAGAATAAGGTTGAGAATCTGGGCTAAGAACAAGTGATGAGGGAATTTAATAGCCAAAAGCTCATTAGTCTACTTCAGACGATTTAGATACTTTCAGTCTGACACTATCACAAACTTATATTCCAAAATAATAATTAAAACAAGAATAAATTACAGTTAATTTTTTAAGGTTTATAAAAATCAATTTGCATGTGTAACTATTGTAATAGAGGTTACCTCCTAATATAAGGGATATAGGTAAAACTGCAAAATATTTCTCACTTCCCAAGCACATTGCACCATCTAGAAAATCTGGGCATTTTCAATCTCTCACCATCTCATTTGTTGTCACAATCTCCCCTTATAAGGACTTATCACAAGGCTTAAAGAATGAACAAATCTATTTATAGGTCAAGGAAAGCAATGGTAAGCCACAAAAATAGCTACAGAGACACACACATATAATATATACACACACATGCTAGTGTATATGTGTGTGTGGTGGTGGTGATTTATATCAGGCATTTACAACATACAAAGGTTCAGCATTCCAGTGTAATTCAATACTTCCTATTAAAGTTCTCGTAAGCTCCTTCCCAATTATATTGTGTCTTCCACATTGATGTGCATTCCTGTTCTCCTCATCTCAGCCTGTTGCTTATTCTGGTGTTTGGAGATCCACAAAACTTCTCTACAATGGACTTTTCCGGTATTTCCCTATAATTCTCTAGTCACCTTCCAGGTGATCCTTTCCCTCAGAGGTAGGGAATATGTTTCCAGAATGCCTTTGGCAGAAATAGAAACCCAGAGATTTCTTTGTCCTATATCAAACTGTTAACATAAAGTCCACAAAACTCTGCCTTAGTTTTTTTTTTTTTTTCTGTGCACTGCAATTCTCCTTAATTTTCATTTACAGGATTGAACTCAGACTTCTAATGGCCCCCCAAACACATCATTCTCTGTTACGCTTTAGAACAATCATCCTTCTGTACCAATTGTATGTCTCCTTCCTGCCCTCCCCAAAGTCTCTTATGAGTGTTTTACTTTGGGTCTGGTGTAGAGCCATAGAGTCTAAAGTGATTTTCCATAATCCTCAGATATTTGAAGATGAGGGTGGAGAAGTAGGAAAAATCTAAAAAAAAAAAAATACAGATATACAACTCCAAGAAGCTGCTACATGAATATGATTTTGTTTAAGTTACAAAAGCTTCAGATCCTAGCTTAGTTGCTGGACTGAATGTGTCATCCAGGGACCAGGCTAAATTCAGCAGGGATCTCAACCAGTAGGATGGCTTTTAGCTTAACATATTACTTTAGCTTCGGAAATTCATAAGGATCATCTACCTATAACTTGTAAAATGAAGGAGTTGAGTCAGATGATGCTGCGTCATGTCAAGCTCTGAATTTATAATTCTATGACACTAATTGTCCCAAAAGGAAGAACTAGGCACAACAGGTGGAACTTTCAGAGAAGATTTAGATGTGAAATGAGGTAAAACCTTCCAGTAATTAAAGTTGTCTAAAAGTAGCATGGGCCACATTCAGAGTTATGAGGTTCTCCCTCACAAAAGCTAGGTGACCACCTTGTATCTGTGGGTATAAGAAATTCTTATTCAAGTACGGGTTAGACTAGACAGGCAGTTAGGTGGTACAGTGGAGAGACCACCAGATCTGGAGTCAAGAAGACTTATCTTCCCAAATTCAAATCTGACCTCAGATACTTACTAGCTCTGTGACACTTAACTTCATTTGCCTCAGTTTCCTCATCTGTAAAATGAGCTGGAGAAGGAAATGTCAAATTACTGCAGTATCTCTGCCACTTCCCCCCCCCCAAAAGAATAGGGTCACAAAGAGTCAGATGCAACTGAACAATAATACCAGATAGATGCTGATGTCCTTTCCAGTTCTGAGAATCTATATATTCCACAGTTATTAGAGGGAGAAGCCTCCAAAATCATCTGTCTTCAAAGAGATGTACTCATATAGATGGTGACACTGGAGCAAACTTTTTGGGGGAAAAAGGAGAGGAGAGGAGAGGGAAGGGGAGAGAGGGGAAAAAGGAAGAGAGGGGGAAAGGGGGGAGAGGGGGAGAGATTCCAAAAGGTAGAGGTGAAGAGGGAGAGAGCCTATGTGGGGAAGATGGAGGAGTATGTATGATGAAGTGAGAAAAAGTCAGTTTGGCTAGGTCATCGAGTGAAGGAAGGGAAATAAAGGCCATTGAATATAGAAAGTTCTTTGGTTCTGAACTTTCCAGTCCATAAAGCAAGGCACTGGAGGTGGCCAAATCCATTGTGTGTAGATGAGAATGCTAAGCACAGACTCTGTAAGACTGATAAGGGTCACTCTAAACAGAGAACATTAGTGCTGGAAGGAACATTCAGGAATAACTGCTCTCAACGCCTCCATTTTCTTTTTCTTTTTTTTTTTAGTTGTATTTTAGACTCAAACACCAGAACACAAATATAGAACAGAGAAAAGAAAAAGAAATATCATAAACTTAAATATTGGAACTTAAATACTAAGTAAGTGAAAAAAACATGTCATGTGCATAGCAGAACATAAAAGAGGATTCAAAATATGTAACAATAAATTTTCCTTTCAAGAAAGCCTGTATGATATATATTAAACGTAGTGTTGAGAGCTATTCTTCTTTGTTTCCTTGTAAGTTTTCTTTTGTTCTCTGCTGTGTACTTTTTACTTTGTTCTTTTTTCATCCTTCCCCCCCCCCAGAAGACTACAATTAAGTGGGAATATATTATTATGTAAATATAGATATATACATACACATATAAATATATACACATACATACCTACATATATAGACATATACTTTCCCTAACAAATTTTACTCCTGATTTTTGTTTTTACGTTGTACATATCTCGTTTCCCATCCTTCCTAACTCCTCTACCTTACTTCTACCCACTACCTTGTCCTCCTATTACTTAGCCTACACCCCTCCAAAGATCCCTTCCCTATCCTCCCATTCCCATAAATCTAAACACACTCCTGTAGTCCCGTATGATCTATTCCCTCCCCTTCCTGCTAGAGACCCCTCTCTTATCCACCCATTCCCATTGATCTAAGTACCCTTCTATACCTTCCTTTAACCTATTCCCTCACCCTTCCCTCTAGAGACTCCTCCTTTGTCCTTTCCCCCCAATCCCCTTACCATTTTATTTCTTTTGTATTTAGAAATTTTTTTTACTCTTCTAGATACCTGGATTGTTCCCTCTTATACCCATTCCCAATGAAAGCAGGTTACCAGAACTACCAGCCCTCCTCCCCCATCTAATTCCTCTGTACTTCATGTGCACTTCATCTGTATAAAATTGTATAAAATAATTATTCTTTTTAGCTGTTCCTAAATGGTTTTACTTTTTAAAGTCATATCATACTCAGATCTACCCCAATATTTCTTACGAACTACCCAATTACTAATGACAATCTTAGACACATACACATACACATTTACATATATTAAAAAAATGATCTGTCCTTATTGAATCCCTTGTAATCAGTCTTTGGTATTGTACCTTACATCTCTCTTGGCTCTTCTATGTCAAATCTTCTACTAAGTGCAGTGTTTTGTTTTGTTTTTAATAAAGTCTTAAAAGTCTGGCAGTTGATCAAGTATCCAATTTTTTTTTTACATTCAGGAATATGCTTAACTTTTCTGGGTTTGATATTTTTTACCTCAACCCCAATTCTTTTGCTCTTTAATATATAGTGTTCCAAGACCTGCAGTCCTTCAGTGTCACTGCTGCTGGGTCTTGTGTGATTTTAACTGTGGCAATATCATATTTAAATTGACTTTTTTCTTGTTGCTTTTGATATTTTATCCTTGAGCTTGGGGTTTCAGAATTTGACTCTAATATTCCTATGGGTTTTCCTCATAGGATCTCTTTCTAGTGGTGTTCAATGATTTTTTTTTTCTATTTCCACTCCCCCCCCCCCACCCTGTTCTAATGGTTCAGAACAATTTTCTTTAATTATTTTTTGTATTATTGTATCAAGATTCTTTTTCTGATCATAACTTTCAGGTAGTCCAATTATTCTAATGTTTTCTCTTCTTGATCTGTTCTCCAGATCAGTCATTTTTCTTCCAAAATGTTTTACTTTCTCTTCTATTTTTTCATTCTTCATAATTTATCTATTTCTTGATCTCTTATAACTTTGCTGTCTTTGTCTTACCCAATTCTAATTTTCAAGGTACCATTTTCTTCCTTAAGTTTCTGGATCTCCTTTTTTAATTGGTTGACTTTTTTCATAATCTTCTTGTTTTTCTTGGATTATTTTTATTCTTGTTTTTTTTTTTTTTAAATTTTTCCTCCATCTCTCTCATTTGATTTTTTAAAGTTATTTTTTTTAAGTTCTATGAATTCTTTTTGGGCAGGTAACCATGTGAAGTTATTCTTTGGGGTAGAAGAGCGTTTCTTTGCTTCAATACCCTCCTCTGAAGATGAACCCTGGTCTTCTTTATTCCCCCAATAACTTTCTATGGTTGAATTCTCTCTTTGTCTATGCATTTTTTTTTTTTTTTTAGTAATAGCTTAATTTTTGTAATCACCTCTAGCCCTGGGGGATGGGGGATGGTGCCTCTCGCCCCAGATCTTCAGTTCTCTCCTTCAGCCTGAAACCAAAATCAAACCTTCAGCCTCCTATAAGTGCCCACAGCCACCAGCATTGTGCCCCACTGCTTCTGCACTCACCAGGCATGTGCTGTTGATTCTTTCTTGCCCCTGCCACTCTTTGGAGCCCAGCTGGGTCTGGTGTTCCTTATCAGCAGAGATTCCCTGAATCTTCCCAGTCTCAGATGCCCAACACCCTTCACTATCCCAGGGTACAAGTTCCCCTGGGTGGGACCAAGGCAGCCTCCCAACCCAGCTAACTCCAGGTCTTTCCCTTTGTTGTTAATGCAGACCCTAGACTGGAGGTGTTTACTTTTCACAGGGACTGAAACCTCCTCCTGGAATTTTTCTTCTGATCTTCTAGAATTGTCCGAGGAAGACCTCTCTTGTGCCCCTATTCTTATTTATTTTTACCCTCACTTTGTTCACCTTAGGGTGCTAATTTATCTCTTTTGTGGGGACAAATCTTGAGAGCTTCGAATTTTCTGACCTACTCCACCATCTTCCCCTCAACCTCCTCACTTGAAAGAGGAGAATGCAGACCCAAGGAAATAAATCAATGCGGTCCAAAGTCACACAACACAACAATAAGAGGCATGACTTGAACCTTGACCTGGCTTGGAAAAAGCTGTTTTAGAACTTATAGCTGGGGCCACTAAATAGGCAGTCAGTCATTTGTTCTTCCATTGAGAACTGACTTTTTCTCCAAAAAGTTCTGCTTTAAATATGACTAGGGAACAAGTGACAAAAACTATATACAAAATGAGAGAACAAGTCACCTTAGTCTTGACATTGTCCCTGAAATTATACCAGTGACAGGCTTTTCTTTTTTTCCATCCCAAGTACAAGCAAGCAGCTGAAGGGGAGAACTTTCTAGCTCAGTGTACAGATTTCTACTCATACCTTTGAGGAATGGAGAGTTCACTACCTCAAAAGGAAGCCTGTTCAGCTGTGGAACAGTTCTAGTTTTTAAAATATTCTCCTCATTTTGATCTAAAAGCAGCCTCTCTCTAACTTCTGGCCAAAACTCCTAGTTTTCTTATAATCAACAATTCAATTCAGTTCAGTGAACAGTCAGCACCAGTTGCTATGTACTAGACACCCAGGGTTGACAAGGACAAAAACAACTAATCTTTGCCTTTCTGGGGGTAGAGCAGAAGAGAAACACAATCTATTTCCCACCAGTCAAGCACCACATCATCCATACATCATCAATCATCAATTACATCAATTACAGCAAATGGAATCATCAATTACAGCAAATGGAAAATAATTTGAATTCTGTGGACAAGTTCACTTGCCTTGGCAATACACTTTTTTTTAGGGACATAAATGGTGAGGCTGACATACACATTGCCAGAACTAGCTCAATATTTGGGAGACTCAGAAGGAAACTGTAGGAGAGAAGAGGTGTTAGACTTCCTACCAGATTGAAATTTTATATATCCATTGTGCTCACCTCATTGTTGTGTGACTGCATAACCTGGACTGTCTGCCAGCACCATTGGAGGAAAGGGAATCACTCCCATTTGAATTGTCTTAGAAAGATTCTGAAGATCACCTGGCAAGATAAGATACTGGACTCTGAGATCCTTTCTTGACTTGATCTGCTAAGCAGTCAAACTCTACTGCACAGACCACAACTCCAATGAGCTGGACACATTGTTCAAATGCCAAATGTATATTTGCCTAAGAAAAAAAGCATTTTACAGAGATCTCATACAAGGCAAGCACTCACATGGAAGTCAGAAGAAGTGATACAAGAACATTCTCAAGGTCTTTCTGAAGAATTTTGGAATTGATTGTGTGACATAGGAGACGCTGTCACAGGACCACCCAGAATGGCATGCTCACATCAAAGAAGACTCTGTAGTCTATGAGCAAAGAAGAATTGCAATAGTTCAAAAGAAACATGAGATGCATAAACCTAGAAACATTTCCATCCCAAATGGTCATATGCACTATTTGTGCCTGACCTGTGGTAGAGTCTTCCAAACTCATATTGGTCCAATCAGTCACAGTCAGACACACCATACCTTGACTGCACCATTCTGATGTCATTTTGGTCCTCCTTGAGAACAATAGACAACCAATGCAAAATATGGTCTAAATACATCTGAAATGCTGTCAGGGGTAGGCTAGATTTAAATCTGTGATTTAAAGGGAATTAAAGGATTTAAAGGGATTCAGAAGGGATCTCAATGCTCATTTAATCTGAGCTATTTACAGTTGCTAAGGCTTATCTTGTTACCTGTACCAAGGATAACAAGATAAGCCTTATCAACTGTAAACAACTCAGGAAGACAATGCAAACAGAGGTAAGTGACTTCCCTACTACCACACAGCTAGAAAGTGTCTGAGTCCAGATTTGAACTCACAAAGACGATTTTTTTTTTCTAACTTCAGGCCCAGCATTCAATACATTGCACCATCTATCTGCCTGGATACTAGCCATATTATATTCACGTCACAGTCCCAACTGCCTTCTAAGACCTATACATGGGTTGAATTTAAGAAAATGCTAAGGGTTTTTTTTTTCTTTTAATGTTGATCTTCTGTGGTTCTGTCACCAAAATCAGTTATTACAAATGGAACGTGATGAAGAACACTATCCCAGCTACAGAGATTCTATGGGCATTCTCTAGTCATGGATGACAGAATATTTGTACTTATTATGTTAGGTCTTAGAAAGTAAATATTGGCAGCCTGATACAAAATTTTACCAAACCTACTGACAAAGTCCCTTTTCTTTTAGGTTCAGAAGAAGAGAATGTAACCCAGTAATAACTACTTAGATTTGTGTTACATTTTTGTATCCAGAAAGATGCTGGTATTGTATTTGGGAGGCCTAGAACTGAATGCTCTTCCTGAAACCGGGTTCATTTATAACCTTAGGCAAGTCACTGACCTCTCTGGACCTTACTTAACACCTCTATAGCAGGACTAGATGATATCCGAGGTCTTTTTTTTTTGTCGTTTTTTTTCTTTCTCTTTTTTTAGATCCAAATCTAGGTTTTCAATCCTATGATCTCATTCCATTCTCAACCACCTAAGGAGGTGAGCAAAGCAGGAATTAGTAGCGCCATTTCACAGAGAAGGAAACAGAATCACAGAAAGTCTGAGTGACTTGTTCAAGGTCAAACAGGAAGTTCTTAACAGTTGGCACTAGAATTCAGGTCTCTTGTCTTTTATGTTATAATTCGTTCTACTATCATGGTCTCTACATTGCATCACTTTGGGTTATAACTTACCAGGGTTAAATTTCCCAAACTGGTCACAGATAATGAAAAATAGATTCTACTCTTCAAAGCATTCTTAATCACACAGGCCACTAAATCAATGAACTCTTCTGACTTTTTCCCTCTTCAGATTTTCAGAGATGTGACTCAGGAATCAACAGCCTGCCACCTGCTGACCAAAGTGAGTTATGGCTGACTTTTTTGTTTTTTTAAATTTATTAATCAAGACACCCTAATGCAAAAACAAAATAAAGTATATAAGCATCTACTATGCTGGAGGCCCTGTGTTAGGCCCTGGGAATACAAAGAGAGATACAATATCCTCCTGGTCTTCCATAAGCCCAACATCTCGTGGATGTAAGGTCTTGGTCCCAAATAATCATAATATAAGGGTGATTATAAGTTCAAAGGGGAAGTCCTGACAGTTCATGTAATTAGGTGACTATGTAATAACAAAGAAAAAGCCAACAGTAGAGATGAGAAGCGACAGTCTTCTTGGAGAGTGAGAATGGGATCCAATATTTTTACTGTTCTAAACCACTGGTGAATTCCCCCAGCCCTCAAACTAGACAGAAACCTGGAATGTTAGAACTCAAAGGGACTTGATAGATTAGCTAGTCTTCTCCCACTCATTCTACAGATGATGAAACTGAACCATAGAGAAAGGAAGTAACATTCGTAATGTGGTGGATTTGGGAAAGAACCTAGGTTTGACTCATCTAGTGCTGTTTCGTTTGCCCCAAACTGCCTTCCCCTGGTAGGGGTATCAACAAACAGCAGAACTAAGTACCGACAGACAACTTCAATACATCCTCCAAACTTTTATAAGCACATCTCTGGCATCCAGGCTGGCTGAGTGCATCTATAATGGCAATGAACATTCACTCCAGGCTGCAAATCGAGAGCTCAACCAGAGTATAAAGATGAATTCCCGTTTCCAAAATATAGGTGTCTGAAGGACTCTTATGTGAATCACAGACATGGAGAGAGCAGCTAATCACCACAGAATTCCAAAGGTAATGAGCCAGCAGAAGAATGTAGAGATGTAGGAAGTTTCCTTTCAGGAGAACAGCAGGGTCAGAGCTATAAAGTGAGGAGAGTTTTCAGCTCTATTTCTGCAACAAAAAGACTATGTAGCCTCCTCCTGACTGAGGGAGGGTCCGTGACAATCAGGACATGAACCAGATACACCTGGGGAATAGGGTTGCTGCATGAACTTTCAGGGGTCTGGTTAATAACTCAGACATCATTACCTGCCATGAGGCTTAGGTGGAGCAGTTGAAAATGACTGTCCACCTTCATCATAGACACATTGAGAAGCACAGCTACTCTTGTTGAAATAGGAAGCTGAAAAAAAAACCAAAGTTTCCTTCACTGACTCTTCCCCACTGTCTGAGGATCTTGGAGTGCTGTGGAGATCACAGATGTTTGCTGATAAGCTTGGCTGTGCACCTGACCCAAGCCTGGGTTTTAGTCTATAGAGTCCAGGTGTGACCTCTGAGCAAGGCTTTTGCTGCATCATCAGGTGCTTGTTCTTCTTTGCTGAAGTCTCCCACCCCTGGATCCATTGGGTAGGAATGTCTGAACTGTCTTATGATCTCCTCAGAGGAAGAGGTCCTCATTTCACCTGCATGAGCTATGGGGAATCATTAAATCTCTCTGAGACTCAGTTTCTACCTCTGGAAAATGACAGCTTTGGACTTGATGATTTCTAACAAACCTTCAAGCTTTAAATTTCCAAATCTCAACTTTTATACTTTCTCTATGACCACATAAGCATTCTTTGTAGGCCTCAGTTTCCACATATATCAAATGAGGGTATTGGACCAGATGATTCTACATAGATTATCTTCTGAGCCTAGAGGCATCATGGTGTAGTCAACAGAGTGTGGGACTTGTAATCAAATCCCGCCTGAGGTTCTTACTAGCATGGCTAGTAAGATTAAGTCAGTTAACTTTTCTGGGCCTCAGTTTTCATATTTATAAAACTGGGGGGTTGAACTAAGCCCAAAGGTTACCTTTGGCTATTAATCTATGACATCTTTATGATATGATATCTTCACTATTCTCCTTTCCTTCAAACTATCTGAAACAGACTTCCAGTTTAATTTTCCTAATGTACATCTCTAACATACCATTTCCCTATGCAAAAACCTTCAATGATTTCCCCTTACCTACAGGAAAAATTGCCAACTTGCTAGCCTAGCATTTAAGGTCCTCCACAATCTGTCCCCAGCCCATCTTACTAGCTTTATCTCCCACTTCGTTGTGTTAAGCAGTCATGTCTGACTCTTCATGACCCCATTTGAGGGTTTTCTTGGCAAAAATACTGGAGTGGTTTGCCATTTCTTTCTCTAGCTCATTTTACTGAAGAGGAAACTGAGGCAAACGGGGTTGAGTAACTTGTCCAGGATTGCATGAATAGGAAGACTTCCTCATTTTAGGCCCGCCACTCTATCTCTGAGCCATCTAGATGCCCATAACACTCCCACTACTCCCCAGTAAGAAAGCCATAATTCCATCCAGGCTCATCTCCCCACTGGAATCTAAATGTACCTACCTCCATGGGTCTTTACATGTCATATTTAACTTGCCTGCAATGCCCTTCCTTGCCTGGTCACTCCTTTAAATTCTGCCCAAACCTTCCTGGCACATCTCATTAGTGAGGTCTTCCTTGACTACCCCAACTCATAGTTATCTCTCTTTTTTCTGAGCTCCTTCATGACTTTTTACCTTTATTTACCACTTTTACATCATAAATTTTAGGAATTTAAGCTAGGATGAAACATAAGGTTAATCACGTATAACCTATCCTGACTTTTATTTTACAGAAAATGAAACAGATCAAAAGAGGGTAAATGACTTGACCAAGGTCACACAGGACAGTAAGGAGCATAGCTGGTATTGGAACCCAGGTCTCCTGACTTCAATGCTTCTTTTTCCTATTTTACCACAGGGTAAACTTTTCTGGCCATTGAAATTGTGAGTTTCCAAAGAGCAGGACAATCATTTTTTATATATATATACTCCATATATATATATATACTTCATAGGAAGGACGACAAAACCATTTGTTGATTGATCGATTCATGTGCTAAAGTTCAAACTATTGCTAGCAGCATCCAGTATGCACATCTGCCACACTTGTTGGTTAATGTTTGCTTTCACATCTTACGTATAGTGCCTGCTTTGTAGAAAGTATGTGTGAATAGCAGAAATGTGTGAATATAGCATATTCACACGTATAATGTGTGGGGAGGAATGATTATAGATTCATGAAGATTATCCTTCATATATGGGAATAATATCCTCATAATAACTTGGCCTTTGCCCAAAGCAATTTCACCTAAATGCTTTCATTTTTGTCTGACTAGAACTTTTTAAGTAAATGGAATATCTGTTAACTTTATTTTACAAGTGAGGAATTTGAGACCTAGGTAGTGGTAGAGAGGACAGTGCAGTAGAAAGAATAATTCTGAGTCAAAGGATCCAGATCCAAGTCTTGGTTTCTGCTTTTGATGTGGCCTTGAGGTAGTCCTTTCATCTGTCTCAGTTTCCCCAAATTTAAAATGAGGTAGCTGAACTCATCTAAGATCTCTTTCAATGCTATCATTACATTATTTGGCTTCTTGCTCAAAGTCCACAGAAAGTTAGTGACATAGTTATGGCTAAAAGAAAGAGCAACCTAATATCCAGCATTAGACTTTCCCCTCTATTGCACCTTATACACTTCAACTTGCCATGGGCCCCAGTCAAGGAGTATATTCACTTAAATGATTAGGTTTGGGAACAGAAAGAGAAGGAGGAATGCCATTTATAAACATGTTCTTTATTCTTCTCTGCTGTACATTCCCAATTTGTCCTTAGGCCAAGACTGCCAGCTAACACTGCTTTACAAATACTGATTCTCTGATGATTGACACTGGAAAGGCTTATCATTATCAAAACCTCTTAGGAAGGAGGGCAATGTGGTCTGGTGGAAAGATTCTTGTCTGGATCTCAGTTTTCACCTCTTATAAAAAGAGGAGGTTGGATTAGATTATCTTGAAAATTCTTCCAGCTCTAATATAGTATGATACAATGACTTCTGGGATATATATCTTTCACTAGGACTAACCTCTTGTCCGTGAACTGTCATCGATTCACAAATTTGCAGATGACACAAAAGTGTGAGAAACAGTGAACACACTGGATCACAGTGAGAATTCAAAAAGACCTTGAAAGAAAAGAGCATTGGGCTGAATCTGATAAAATGAGATTCATAAGCAACACATGTAAATGAGCTTTAAAAAATCAACAGGATTGGGGAGACCTGTCTAGACAGCAGTCTAATAAAGATGCTGGGAGTGAGGTTATTAGACTATAGTTTCAATATGAGTCAGCAGGGTGGTGTGGCTGCCCAAAAGACTAATATGATCTTGGGTTGCATTGAGGGGTATAGCTTCCAGGAATAAGGAGGTGATAGACGGAAGTAATCCCTCTGTTCTTTGTCTCATCCTAGCCACAATGTAGGACTGTCTTCATTTCTGGGTATTACAATTAATAACCTGGACAGTGGTCCAGATTATGAATCAGCATGGTAAAAGGCCTGAGTCCGTAGTATCTGAAGCTAGGTTGAACTAAGTAGAGATGATGTTTATTTTATAAAAGGGAAGGGAGCTGGGGAAAAAAAGGGGGTAGGGAATGAGAGTTGTCTCACGCATTAGAATGTTAGCTTCCTGAGGTCAGGAACTCTGCTTTTATTGGGAGAGTTTAAGCAAAATAATCAGCAAATGGTAAAAGAATAAATAGCTGCTAATTGATCGATTTGTAGCTTTCCTTTCATCAAATAAAGAACTGTTATGCAGAAGACAGTTTAGGCTTTTTCTATTGGGCCCCAGGGGAAAGAACCTGGAGCAATGAATAGAAAGTGCAAAGAAACAGATTTATTGACTGTCTGGGGGGAAAAAATCTTAATAATCAAAACTGTCCAAAAATGGAATGAGCTGTCCCAAGGAAATGGCATCTATTCCTCCCAGGACTTCAAGCAGAGGCTAGCTGACCAATATGTAGCATAGGTTATACTAAAAATTCTGTTCAAGTATTGACTGATCCGATTCGGGTGAGGATCCTTTCCCACAAATCTAGAATTCAGTGATTATGTGCCGCTATGAAAAAGGTAGGATTAATTCACAAGTGCCCACTAGATGGCGCTAGGTCACTAGATTTAGCTCATGGTGCTGTCAAGGAGAAAATTTACACCTAAAATCCACTGACCTGCAGACCAAGGTGCACTTAGAAACCGACAGAATATATATACATAAATCCCCGGTCGTGAGAACTTTATACTTGCAAAGAATCTTTAAGATTCACTGTGAGCTCCAGAGGTTCAGTTATCTCGCTAACAAATGCATACAGGCCTACTATAAATTCACCAGCTGAGACACGTCTCTGGGTATCAGCAATCCAAAAGTCATTGCACACCTCAGACTTCAGGGTTAGTTGGAAATGATGTGTCGTTTTATCTGTAAGATCACAAAACGATGGGCTCACTAGAGCCCCGTTCGTGATGCATGGGTTACACTTAGAGCTTTGTCCCCATGTTCAGAAAACTCAAGCTGGAGCCCTTAACCTGGAATGCTCCAGTCTGATCCTACTGGTTTTGTGGTTCAGTTTTTAGTGGGAGCACTTACATCTCAAAAATCAGCAAATACTCCTACTACTGGCTTAATTTATTGTTTTGTTAACTGTCTAGACTTTAAGAAGTGATGAAGAAAATGTTAATAATGCAGATTAATCAAAGTATGTCCTCTGTTTTCATCAGCATGCCCCTCATCTGAGTCTGGGGCCTAGACAATTGAGATGGGGTAAGAAAGGAAGCATCACACCCTGCAAGGTGGGTGATATCCCCCTCTCCTCTGCCCTTGTCAGGCAGCCTTTCTAGTGTTGTGCTTAGTCTTGTTTACCACCATTTTGGAAAGTCACTGATCAGCTAAAGAAAATTAAAAGGACTCAGAGAATGTGATGAGGGCACTATATGTCATATAAAGAATAGCTTGGAGCAATGAATAGGTTTAGCCCTGAGAAAAAAAGATTTAGGGGATGTATGATTTATTTTTCAGTTTTGTCTGGCTCTTTACGATCCCATTTGGGGTTTTCTTGGCAAAGATACAAAAGTGGTTTGCCATTTCCTTCTCAGCTCATTTTATAAATGAGGAAACTGAGGCAAACAGGGTTCAGTGACTTGCCCAAGGTCACACAACTAGCAAGTATTTGAGGCCAGATTTGAATTCACAAAGATGAGTCTTCCTGACTCCAGGGATAGCACTGTTTCTATAGTGCCTATTAGCTTAGCTGGGAGGTCATGATAGCTGCCTTCAAAGAAAGGATTAAACTTACTCTGTTTAGCTCCAGGAGGCAGAACTGAAAGTAATGTATGGAGGTTACAGGAAGGAATATTTTAGCTTGAGGTGAGCAAAATCACCTAACAATTAGGGCTAGCACAAAGTGAAATGGATTAACTCTGATAGGTGGTAAGTTCCTCATCAGTGGACATCTTCTAGTAGAAGCTGAATAACATCTTGTTGGGGATGTTAGAAAAGGAGGCCATGTCCAGCTGTTGACTAGACTAGATGCCATCCAACATCTCTTCCAATTAGATTTTGTGATTCTCTGTAGAAGAACGTTTGATGCTTCACCATCAACCTGCCCTCAAAGCCAGGATCATCAAGGTGCTAGATATTTTTAATGAGCAAATAAAACTAAGAGAAAGGAATATATTCTGTTAGTGCAGTGGAAAGATAACAGGGTGGACTTCTGAGTCTAGACCTGACTCTGCCATTAAATAATTGCGTGTCCTTGAGCAAGTCACTTTCCCTCTGATGAACTCTGGGACGCCTTCCAAGTTTGAAATCTGACTCCTGGCTCTGTCACTAGTTATGTGGCTTTAAGAAAGTCAGTGAACTTCTCTGGGTCTCAATTTCCTTATCTATAAAAAGGAGATAATATCTTTATTATCAGTTTTACACAATTGCTGTCAGGATGGGAAATGGCAAACTTTAAAGCCTTTATGTTGTATGACAATGATAATTCTAGAGTTAACCTTCTATTAAAAATGCCACAATGAGACCGATCTCTTTGAAGAGTCAGCTGTGATAAAAGAGGAAACAGATTAAAACTAAATATTAGTGTAGGACTCATGAAATCTAGATTCTAGTCCTGGTTCCCCTAATGACTTGTTACATGGCCTTAGACAAGTTACTTTCCTTGTATTTGCCTTGTTTATGAAAAGGGGCTAACTCCTTCCCAGGCTACAGAATTCTCATGGTGCTTATGAGAATCCTTCTTGCCTGGAATTCATTTTCTCTTCACCTTTGCTTTGCCTCTTAGAATCTTCAGCTTCCTTCAAGGTTCAACTGAAGTACCACCTCCTACCTACACCCTCCCCATAATCATTAGTTGTCTTTCTTCCTCAAATTATTTTTTATTTGATCATCTGTTTACATGTTATATCACCTCTCTTCCTGCTCCCCTGACATAGGTTCATTGAGCACAGAGGCTGTTTTTGTCTATGAATCCTAATCACCCAGAAGAGTCTAATACATAGTCGGCTCTTTGGATAATAGATTTAGAGTTGTGAGGAGCCATAAAGAATACTGAGTCTAATCCCCTCATTTTATAGATGAGCAAATTCTGCTGAGAGTGGTTAAGTGACTTACCCAAGGCCGTGAGGCAGGACTTAAACTGAGTACTTCCTGATTCCAAGCACATCACTGTCCACTGTGTTATGTAGCTGCAAATTTATTCTGGGTCATGAAATTGTCTTTCTGACAAATCCCAGATGTGTGACTGGAAACGGTGGAAAATACAGAAGGTTCTCCTGCTCTCTGGGGACTGAGGAATAGGTCAGCTTGGAGCTGATTAAGCCCTGAACTAGTGAAGTACAGAAACCTTCCTCTCATATGAAGCCTTGACCAAAGGACTTAGGAATGCATAGCGGCAAACTCTAAGTCTCTTTCCTCCTCAAGGATTCTCCCCAACCTATATCCAGTTCAATGTGCAAAAACACAAACAACCAACCTTTTAGAAAGAGAATTTGGATAAATTGGTCCCAAGCTAAACTGAAAAGAAAAGAAAAAGAAAATGCCTTATCAGCGATGTGAGTCTGTGTGGATTAGCTACTGGTGCTCCCTGACTGGTTTCTAGTTCTTGTTCTTCCCCTGAACTTCTCGGGTGACCTTGTACAGGTCATTTCAACTCCACAACTCTTGAGGCCTTCTTCTGTGAAATTAGAAAATAGGACTTGGCAGGATAGCCCTTCTAGCTTGGGATGCTTTCCTGAAAAGACAGCGTGATGGAAAGATGCCTGATTCAATAAAACAGGATGAAACGACCCTGGGGCCCTTAATTACAGACCCTCCTTGACATTAAGAGGTTTTAACAAATTACTGTCCCTTCTTCAACTCTCAGATGTATCCATTCGGCCTCTTCCTCCACGGCCTCCCTCATTCACCTCTCCCCACATAAGCAGAATCCCTCAAGAAGGCAAACAGCATTCCATACTCCATCATTCACTCATTCCCGTGTTTACTGAGTATCTGCTGTGAACCTACCACTGTCTTACGATCGGTGGGAGACGCAAAAGCATGGTGTGCTTTGATTTCAAGGACTTTGCTAAAACAATAACAACATTTAATGTTTTATGCTGCTTTACAGTTTACAAAGTGCCTTCTATGTAACACACTAAGTCCTTATGAATTAGGTAAAGCAACATAGACTCAAAGCTTTCTATGACTGAAGCTCAGAGAGGTTAAACGATTTCTTCAGGCTTCCACACTTAGGAAGCAGCAGATGCCAAACTTGGCCCCAAATGCAGTGTACGCTTCAGCACTTGGGGAGTCACGAGCTCACTAATATTGGCCCTGTCTCTGGTGACACAGACGAACAATTATCCAATAGTCACATGCTGATTTAAGGCTTATAAGGTGCTGCACATACATTGCCTCTTGAACCTCTCCATAACATTATGTGGTGAGCACCTAAAGTATTATTATCTCCATTTGACAGATAAGGAAACTTTTGCTCAGAGAAATAAAACAATTTTCTTGTGGCCACATAGACAGCAAAGGTCAGAGCCAGGACTTGAACCCAAAAAGTGTCAAGAAATCTCCTAAGGAATCTCTTTTTCATGAGCCTCAATCTAGAAGACAAAGCAGACACACAGGAAAGAGCAAGCCAATAACAATCATTAAAGATAGCCCTTTATTTTGTATATGCTTTCAGATTTGTGAATCATTTTACATACATTCTCTTATTTGATACTCACAATAACCCCAGGAGTTGGTGCTATTACCATCCACATTTTGCAAATGAAGAAACAGGGGTGGCTAGGTGGCACAGTGAATAGAGCAATGGTCCTGGAGTCAGGAGGACCTAAGTTCAAATCCAGCCTCAGACACTTCACATTAGCCATGTGACCTTGTACAAGTCACTTAATCCCAATTGCCCAGCTTTCCCCCCTCCAAAAAGCAAGAAAACCAAAAAAGAATAAAATGAGGTAGGAGGGGTTAAATGACAAGCAGCTAGTGAGTACGTGGAATGTGATTTGTTCCGGCTTCCTGTCTCCAAGTCCTATACTCTATCCATTAGGCCAAGTTGATCCCATAGAACCCAAAGTAAGTATGTAATCAATTTTGATCTGCAAATATCAAAACTGGTCCCAAATATGGTCTGGTACCAAAAATATGGACTGGTACCAAATATGGTAGAGGCCATGTCTGTTATGGGAGTTCCAGAAGGAATGGATTTCTGTGACTGAGCAAGTCAAAGAAGACCTCTAGAATAATAAAGATATTAGCTAAAGCATTTAAACAGGTTTGCACAGTGTTTTATATATGTTAACTCGTTTGATCCTTACAGCAACACTATGAGGTAAGTGCTATTAATATCCCTCTTTTACCATCACACGGCAGCACAGAAAACAGATGACACTAGCAACTCATCGCTTAATGGAACTCAGAGAGAACAATTCTTTGCTTGATAAAACTGAGCTGTTATTGTTGTTTCTGATTCCAGGGCCCATGAACTCACTATCCACTGTGCCACCTAAATGCCAAGGCCAGAAAGGGAGGTGTGTGTGACTCACAAGGTATATGAGCAACAAGGTGGAGGACTAGATATTTTCTCTGATCTCCACAACCACTTAATCCTCTCTAAAACAGAAATTATGCACCAAAGACAAAGCAGCTTCAGTTGTTTACATGGTTTAGGACACCCAGAATCAAAAGGAAGGTTTAAAAACAGCAACAAAAAAAGCCTGACATGATGCCCACTGACCCTGAGCTCACTCAGCACCCCTCTGCCACTTTCCATGGTATCAGCAGGAAGGCTTTCCTAGCATACTCAAAGACCTGATAAAGGGGCTTTTAATTAATTTCAACCCCATATTCTGGTCTCTCTTCCTTTTCAGTGCCAGGGAAACCCTGGTTCTAGGCTGCAGAAGTTTGTTCTGCCACAGCCAGAGCCTCAATAGCCAGGACCATGGAAGTCCTTCAGGAACAAAACTGTGCTAGGTTTCTGACAGCCAGGGCTTCAACAGATAACAGCACCAGTGCTGCAAAGTTCTGAACGACTGGTGTCAGCACAGAGAATGGAGACACAGAGGAAGAGGGACTCTTTGTGTAGAGTAGAAGCGGGTGGAAGAATAAGGAGGGTGGGGTTGTGTAGCACTTCACTAAGCCTGAAGGAAAGTACTCAATGGCTAACTGGGACCACTTCTGTCCACCTAGAATTTACTTGGGCAGAACCCAATGTGATTTACCCAATGTGGGAGGATCCTGAGATGCTTTAAGACCTAGGCCTCTAGGAAACCACCCTGAGAAAAGAAATAGTCAGGAAGTAAAAAAAGTAGAAAATAAAGAGGAAAAAAAAGACTGAAATTACCAATGATCTCTGGAAGAAGAAAACTCAAATGCCTTGAACATAAGCAGATAAATCAACAGAGAAAGCACAAACAATAGAAGGAAAAATGGCTTCCAAATATAATAAATGATTTCAGGGATTAGTCAATAAATACTGGGAAATCATAAAAAAATGTTCCAATACTAGATGAGAGAGAGGACCCTGTGGAATGTGGGGAAGACATGCTATCTCTGAGTGGTGCAAAAGACAAATAAGCATTATGAGAACAGAATTTATTGTTTGAACAGCAAAAATAATGGGCAAAATAGAAAAACTGGAATCTGCAATGAAAGGTCTCACCAAAGAAACAAAAAAAACCCAAAAGATTGGAAATGTAAATGCACAAAAGTGAAGGACAATCTCGAAGAAGAGAAGCACAAAATCACATTCAAAGAAAATACCCTCACTATGCAAGTAAAACATACTGATCTCAAAGACAGGATGTGTAGACAGAATCTAAGGATCAGAGGTGTCCCAGAAGAACATGACAAGATGGAAAACCTAAATACCTTAGTACAAGAAATAATACAAAAGAACTGCCCAGAACTTTTGAACACACACAAAAATAAATACTAATTAAAAGAACTCATAGGTCACCTCCTGGAGGAAAAAATGCAAAGCTACAAATTCCAAGACACATAGTAGTTAAATTTAATAATTCAATTCAGAGACTACCAAGTTTTTAAGAGTTCAGGAGAAAGACTTTCAAATGCAAAGGAAAGGAAAATTGAGTAACACAAGATTATTCTGCATCCACTAAAAAATGCAGGAGGGGATGGAATAACATGTTCTGAAGAGCAACACAGGATGTAACCCAGAGTGACTTACCTTGAAACTAGGAGCTTAATCATACATGTAAGAAGATGAACATTGCATAATAAAGAATGATTTAAAACATTTTTAGAAAGAAAAACAGAACCAAAAAGAGTATTTGCTTCTCAAACACCACAAACAACAGAAATGCAAGAGTGAATAAATGCAACAGCCGAGGTTAACAGCAGCAACAGAGCGACCACAGAGAGACCAGTGAGAGACTTCTCTCTAAATGTACACAAGAAGACAGGATGGCAGCAGAAGTCTGGTAGAAAAGTAAGAATGAAGAGGTAGGCATGAGGCGTACTATGGGCAGAACCTGGTGACACTCTGCCTTCAGGTGAGTCAAGGCTTTTGTGGGACTATAATACAACATGGGTGGGTATGTGAAGGAAAGAGAGGAACAGTGAAGTGCCCTGGTCAAAACAATGGCTAGCAATGAGGGGGAAATGACTCTTGTGGTCTCCGTAAGAGAAGAGTCTGCAGGGGAGTAGGTGAAGAGGAGGAGGAAAGTATTGAAAAGGGGAAAAAGGGAAAAAAAAAAAAGATCTTGCTTTGGTGGTTGGAAAGGGTTCCACTGATGAATGTTTCTATGGGTCTACAGAACTGAAGATGGGGATCTTGTGCAGGGGGTGGCCTGGGGAATTTGGTGCTTAAAAAGTCTACTAGTCTTACTTTGGGAGGGAGGGAGAGAGTTGGAACTTCTAGGGACAACTGACACCTGGAAGAGTGGGAGGCCATGGATCCAGAAAGGGGATTTTGAGGCAAAATTTTTGAGTGGAAAAATAAGTAACCAGGGGAAGTGGTGGATCAGTACCAGGCTGTATAGTAAGATATACAGTGGGAGGGGATCCTACCATGATGGGTCATGGAAGAGTTGGCATTATGGGAATGAGGCATAATGGAAAAGGAAAATCTACAGGGTATGTTCTATAAGTTGTGGCAGAAACCACCTAGGGGAGGGAGCCTAGAATAAATAATCTGGAAGTTCTGATTGCATGAAGAATATGGAGACTAGAGAGAGACCAAATAATTATAGAGGTCATGAACCAGAGAACAAGAGTCTAGGAGTAGATAGAGAGGATGGATAAGTGAGAAGTGAGTAAGAAGAAAAGAGTGAGAAAAATCTCTTTTTTTCAAAAGGGTGCAAAAATGAAATTTAACAAACTAGTGAATAAGACTAATTGAAGGCAGGGAAAGGAAGGTGGGATTTACTTGCCTCGATAAGAGGGTGGAGAACTATATAGCCGAATGAAATCAAGGAAGAAAAAAAAAATGACCTAATAGGCAAAACCCAAAGGAAAGGGGGTAACTAACAAGAGAAAGTATCAGAAGTGAGGGGGAAAGAGCAATGAGAATGGGACCAACTTAATAAAGTTTAAGGTAGGGGCAGCTAGGTGGCTCAGTGAATAGAGAACCAGCCCTGAAGTCAGGAGGACCAGAGTTCAAATATGGCCTCAGACACTTGACACTTACTAGCTGTGTTATCTCACTTAACCCCAAATGCCTTGCCTTCCCCCTTCCAAAAAAAAAAAAAAGTTTAAGATAAAGTAACCGAAGGAACATAATGCTGTGTTTAGAGCAGCAGAAGAAAAATCCTAACTTGGAAAAAAATAATATTAAATACAGTTGGAGAAAAAATGTAAACCTAATTCATAACTTTAAATGTAAATGGATCAAGCAATCCAATAAAACAAAAAAGAACGACAGGTTGGATAAGAAAACAAAACCTTATAATCTGTTACTTGTAAGAAACAATGAAAAAACAAAGACATACACAGAATGAAACTGAGGGGATGGGCTTTTTTTTTGGTTTATTATGCATAAAATGCTTCCAGAAAAGCAGGAGATGCAATCATGCTGTCTGACAAAAAAAAGCAAAAACAAACATTCAAAAAGAATAAAACGAGATAAAGAAATTACACTGTTGGAGTATCAGCTACATGATAGCAAGGAATGTGTCTTAAATTCCTTATTTCCTCTATCAAGGAACACAGCATTCTATTCCAAATTTGCACCTAATGTATGTGAACTGAATTGAAGAACTGGAGGAGAAGGTTGTCCTTGAGGCATTTTTGGAAGCATAGATAAATATATAAGGAAAGCAATAATATTAGCACCATCAGGAATAGAGGATCTAGGTCACCATCTCTCTTCTGTGCATTGTCTTGATAAATGAAGCTTCAGGATACCTTACTGTGCTCTGGTACTAAAAGCCCAAGGTGTGATAGGAGATTGAAGAATGTTTTTCACTCCAATCCAAAGGTAAAAGCAAAGTCATTCAAAAGACATATTCGATGTGAGGATTTTGCTGATTGGTTCAATATGACAAGTATCTCTTCCAAGAGCTCTGCCAACTCTTGCCTTGACTACCAGGGTGGTCACTTGGTGGCCCCAGGGAGTGGGCACTTGAGCTGATGCCATTCTCACTCCACCACTTTCATGAATCTGGGAACAGAAACCCTTTGGGGCCACCATTGCAAACTGAGGAGAGATAAACTACTCAGTATTAGAATGAATTCTAGAGGAGAGATTGAGCTGGCACAGTTAATGATCAATTCTCCAATATGTTTACCCCTCTTAACTAGTTTGGCTTCTGGCATCGACAAATGCTGTCTTAACCACCATGCAAGAACAAGGACTGACAAATTCTGCCACTTTGCATATCCTCCCCACCCCTTCAACTTCTTTCTCAAGAATTGGTATTGGAGTCAACATTACCTTTGCTACCCTGAAGGGCCTAACAATGTATTGTCTTCAGACTCTTCTCACTATCTCTGTACTTCTGAACTGTGGTCTGGTGAGGTAGAATCTTCTTTTCAGGTTCACTACTCCTTCATCTCTCATACCCATCCATATCAGTTCCATCTTTCTAGCAACCTTAGCCCTTTCTTCTTTATGTTTCCATTGTGCTTAACAAATTGCATTTTATATGTAATTTATACCTTATCTTGTATGTTGTGTATTTCTTAATATATCTATCCACATCCCATGCCCAAATAGAATGTAAACTCCTTGATGGCAAAGACTGCTTCATTTTGTCTTTTCATTCCTAGAACAGTGCCTGACACCTAATAAATGCTTGTTGAATCTAATCATAATGAGCTGCAGTAGTCCTTAGACTTGGGACTAGTGGCACAGAAAAGAGTTGCAACCCTTCCCCTCTAGGGAAGAGATAGTGTGATTGCTCTTATTCTGTGGGGTCATTAGCAAATAGTAGCAGATTGGCAGAAAAACAGGGGATAGGAGGGACTCAGTGGGGAATCAGCAGTGGAGAACCAGCATATGACAGTGTGATGGAAAAAACAGCCCAGCTGATGATACCAGAAGCTTAGAGTTTAATGGAACTCAAAGAAAACGGCTCTCAGCTTGGTGGAGAAAGAAGTTCAGCAGATAGCACTATACAGCATGAAAAGCAGCAACTTCTGTGGTAAAGGACCCACAACCATAGGAAAATGACTTGTCCTGATTACGCATTATTACCCAAACGTGCCCCCTATCTTATGTGTGTTTACTTACATGTGTTCCTTTGGGGGTCTTGTCATATATATTTCCTCTCCCACTTGTGACATGAGAATCTGTCATGTCCTTGAGTCCTTGTGTGTACGGATGAATTTTCCTTATCTTTTACTCTACTAATCTGTTTAATTAAATGTCTTTTAGTTTGAATTTCTATGTTTTCCACTTTGGTCTGATAAAGGGAGACATCCATGGGACTTTGTGGGCTCTACTTTTGAATAGATGATAACATAAAACTTTTCTTAAACCTGGAATATTTTTCAGGGACTCATAGCTGGGGAGTGGAGGAAGATAAGAAATTTAGTAAGAAGTTAGTTACCTTGAAAAAAATGCAAAGGATAATGAAGAAAATCACCATTAACGATAGCTTACACTTACAGAGTTTTGGAGTTTACAAAGCACTATAATATACCTGATCTCATTTAAACTTTAGAATACCCTTTAAGATGGGTAGGAGAAAGATTATTGTCCCCCTTTCACAAGCAGGAATATTGAGGCTCATAGAGGTTAAGTTGATTGCTTAAAGTCACACAGCTAACTAGTAGTAGACTGAACTGGGTACTCTGGTATACTTTCCGTTATTTCCATTATTTTATCCCTGTCTCTCTGGATAGTGAGAAGATTAACATGGTAGGAGTGGTGAGTTCTGAGATTAATGGAATAAGCCATCGCACACCTGGCAATGGTTTCCATCACTAATCGAGCTTCTCATTTTCCATTGTGTGGCATGCAGCCAAGGACCCTTAACTTACCACTTTGCCCTCAGCAATATGAGATGTGAAAGCAATCATGAGGAGGGGCTGGGTTAAGGGCTGGCTCACAAGTTTTCCTCAATAAATGCTAGTGAATTGCTCTGAGCAATTTGGACTGAGGGGGTTCAAGAATTGGGAGGCAGTGGCAGCCACAGTGGTTAAGAGCTGAGCTTTCTGAGGTTTGGCCAACACTCTGCAGAGTTAAAGAGATGGTTTCAGCGATAAAGTATTCTTTAGAAGTCAGATTTGTGTTGAAAGTACAATAAGCATCCCCTATGCTCTCCCTTCCCAGCAACCACAACTATGCAATGATTCTCCTGGGTTCCCAGACAGAACTTTAGTTAAATACATAGAATTTATTTTTATCCCCTTTCTTAATTACAAATTTATTTTTATTTCTTTAGCATTCTCTAGAGGAGGGGCCAGGGACAAGGCCAAAGGTGGAATGGAAAGGAAGGAAGGGAGCCAAAAAAAAAAATTCTATAGATTCAAGATTCTCATTTCAAGGTTGGTTGCTAAAGGCAAAGAGTAAAAATTTATGAATTAAAAAAAGAAAAAAATAATAATTTAACAGATCCTGTTTAGAAACAAACCTTATTCCAAGGAAAGTACATTGGAAGCCTTAGATCAGAAGACAAGTTACAAATAGAGTAAAAGCATAACTGGAGGGAAGTATACTCATTTACTTGACTAATGAATCCCCTGGGCTGTTAGAAAAAGCCAGAATCTTTCATTCATCATCTTAATTTAATAAACAAAAGGGTCGGCTTTCGGGGTAAGTGAAATACAGAACCTCTTGCTAATATTTCAGCAAAATGCATACAACAACAAAGACGTTTCCATCACCATGATGGACCTTAGCTCCTGAGTGAGTATCCTTCAGCCTGTGATTCCAAAGCACTCCCTGTATGTTCTCCCCCCAACTCATACATCTTTCTCTTTTAAAACTTGGATCAAAACAAACCTCCTTCTAGAAATTTTTCTCTATTAACTCCTTTCAGTGGATGGTATTTATATGTTCTTCTTAGCCCTGCCTCTTGTGCTATTAAGATAACACTAACAACATATGTGTATTAAGGGTTTACTGCCTAGAAAATAAAATGTTTTGCTAAGACACTGGTCACTGACTTCATGAAGCTTACTTATAGTCTAGAGGAGGACAAGAAACTTGTCATTAATGTTTTTCCTATCTAACTTAAACTGTTTTCTCTTTGCCTATTTGCAGGGATAGGCATTGAAGTTTCCACTTCATTTAACAAATACCAACTGAATAACCATCATATACATTTATTTCACTACCTTATGAACTGAGGGGAGCTGATCAGGCTGAAAACAGAAGATCTGTTTTGTTATGAGAAGCACAGGAGAGAGGCAGAAGCTGGTCAACCTTAATTTAACCACAGGGTTCATTAAATAATCCATCAACATAAAGTTATTAAGTATTTACTATGTGCAAGGGCAACGATAAGTACTTGGGGTACAAAGAAAGGCAAAAACATTCAAATATGAGCTGAACAAGAGGAATGTAAGAACACATATGTGTTCTTTGGTTCACCTCACCAGCTTCCACCTGGTCCTTGTCTTTGTCTGGAAACTGAAGTAGCAACTGAAAGTGCTCTCAGAACTGTTCTACCCAGATCTTACTGTGCAGTTTTATACCAAGTTAAAGGAAAAGGAAAGAAAAAAAAGTATGTAGAATTTATATGAATTGTACTAATTGTGAGCTGTTCAACTAAGTCTAAAAATTGAAATCTTCTGGAGTCTAGAGTTGTCCTTAGGGAGAATCAACAGTCATCCAAGCTTTCTTTAGCTTCCTGTCACCCTTCCATCTCGAGAAGGAGACTCAAGAGCAAGATGGAAGATTAGAGGCAGAGACTCAGCTGAGTTCTCTCAACATTCCTCTCCAAAAAACTTGAAAACGATGCCTTATATCAAAATTCGTAGTGGTAGAACTAACAAAAGGTCAGGATGAGACTTTTTTTGGCCTAAGAAAATCTAGGAGGTTCAAGGGAGAAGTCTGTGACATTGAGACGGTGGTCTGTCCAGAGCTCACACACACACTGCAGCAGTAACAGCAGCCCCAGCAGCAGCACCTTTCAGAGCTCTCAGTGCAGAGATGGTAAAGGTGATGGACAACTGGTCAGAAAGAGTTTACAAGGGAATGGTTGCTGGCACTGGGTATAGATGGTGCTGAATGGCAACTCTATTCCCCATACACAGTTCTAGGTCAGAGTTCCAGGGTGGAAAGGAGTGCTTGTGGTCTGTCACAAGGGAGCAGAGGCCTTGATCAAAATTCCAGGGCTAAGAGGAACACTAATACTTTGAAGTAGCAGGGAAACAGTTGATGTGTTCACAGTTATATGGTCAAGAGGAGCTTTAGTGCTTGTGGTTATGAGGGAACAGGTGCCATTCCTGAGTACAAAACCAGAGTGCAGACCAAAAGAGAAACATGACATCTCTCACAGGATCACACCGCCTTGGAAGGACCAAAACCTGCAGACTCCCAGAACAAGCTCTGAAAATAGCAGCATGAAAAAACCTGAGGCTTGACATGGTGATTCCCCGCCCCTGAGTAAGCAGAGCCCAACTTTAAGAGAAAGTTCAAAGTCAAGAAATAGCATAGAAAAATGAGCAAGCAGTAACAAAAAAGAACTTGATCGTAAAAAGCTACTAAAGTGGCAAGGAAGGCTAAGACACAAACTCGGAAGAAGACAATCAAGCCAAAAAAAAATACAAGCAAAACCTCAAAGAAAATAATTCCTGGAAGAAACAAAGAAAGAAAGAAGAGTGGTAAAGGTGAAATTGGGAAAAGAAATGACCATGATGGAAGAAAATTATGAAAAGAGAATGAACAGTTTAGTAAAAGTGGCACGAAAAGTATTAAAGAAAATAAGACCTTAAAAAAATAAAATTGGTCTAATGGTAAAAATGAGGAAGAATGGGTGAGGAGAAAGGGAACGTAGAGAGAGATAGCCTCATCTAGGATAAATAAAAGATTACTATTTTACATTAATAAAAAATAAATGACCTGGAAAATAGATTGAGGAAAGATAATATAAAAATTATTGGACTACCTGAAAGTCATGATCAAAGAAAGCACCTATATATCATATTTCAAGAAATTATCAAGGAAAATTTCCCTAATAACTTAGATCTAGGTGGCAAAATAAAAATTGGAAAAATCTACCAATCACCTCCTGAAAGAGATCCCAAAATGTAAATTCCAGGAATAGCCAAATTCCAGGGCTCCCAGGTCAAGGAGAAAATATTGCAAAGATCCAGAAAGAAACAATTCAAATATTGTGGAGCCACAGTCATGATCATACAAGATTTAGCAGCTTCCACATTAAAGGAGTTGGAAGTTTAGAATATGATATTCCAGGAAGCAAAGGAGCTAGGATTACAATCAAGAATAATCTACCAGGCAAAACTGAGTAAAATCCTTCAAGCGAAAAAATAGAAATTAAATTAAAAAGAGGACTTTCAAGCATTCCTGATGAAAAGACCAGAGCTGAATAGAAAATCTGACATTCAAACACAAGACTCAAGAGAAGCATAAAAAGGTAAATATGAAAGAGAAATCATAAAGGACTTAATAAAGTTAAACAGTTTACATTCCTATATATGAAGTTGATTCATATAACTCCAAAGAACTTTATTATTATTAAGGCAGTGAAAAAGAATTTATATATAGAGAGGTCATGAATGTAAGTCAATTATGCTGGAATGATCTCCAAAAAAAAAAAGAAAAAATGAAGGGGTGATAAAGCAGGATGCACTGGGAAAAGGAGAAAAGGAGAGGAAAATAAGGAAAACTTTCCTCACATAAAAGAGACATTCAAGGAAGAGTTATTCCAGTGGAGGAAATGCTTGAATCTCACTTTTACACACACACACACACACACACACACACACACACACACACACACACAGAGTTATTAGTGAAATAGGAGGAGAAGAGGATAAAAAATATGGTTAATGGATATGATAAAAGGGATGGTGTATTAAGGGAAGCAATTGTTAGAAGCAAAATAAACTTTTGAGGAGGGACAAGACAAAAAGAGAGAGAAGACTGTACAAAAGAAAGTGGGATGGAAGAAAATATTATATAATTATATAAAATAATTATAGCTGTGAATGTGAATGAGATGAGCTTACTCATAAAATGGAAGTAGATAGCAAAATGCATTAGAAACTAGAATCCCATGATATGTTGTGTATAAGAGATACACTTGAAACAGAAAGATACACACACCGAGTTAAAATAAAGGACTGGAGCAGAATCCAATGGGCCTTGGGTGAAGTAAAACAGGCAAGGGTAACAATCATGATTTCAAACAAAGAAAAAAGAAAAAAATTAGACCTAATTTAAAGAGCTAATTGGGAACTTTTGCTAAAAGTTACCTTAGACAATGAAGTAATATCAAAAATTTTACAGCAAGTTTCTCAGATAAAAGGCTTTTTTCTCAAATTTCCAGACTATTGAGTCAAATTTTTAAAATTAAGAGCCATTTCATAATTGACAAATGGTCAAAGAAGATGAACAGGCAATTGTCAGAAGAAGAACTCAAAGTTATCTATAGTCATATGAAAAAGAATTCTCTAAATCTTTATTGATTAGAGAAATGCAAATTAAAACAACTCTGAGGTACCACCTCACATCTTTCAGAAATGACAAATATTGGAGGGAATGAGGGAAAACATGTACAGAAATGAATTGTTGATAGAGTAGTAAATTGGTCCAACCTTTCTGGAGAACAATGGGAACAATGCCAAAAGGGCTATAGAATTGTGCCTACCCTTTGACCCAGCAATACCACTACTAAGTCTATACCCCAAAGAGATCAAAGAAAAAGGGAAATGATATATGTATACAAAAATATTTGATGCAGTTTCTTCTGTGGTGGTGAATATCAAGGAGATGCTTATCAACTGGGAAAGGCTGAACAAGTTGTGACATATGATCGTGATGGAGTACTATTATGCTATAAGAAATGACGATGGTTTCAGGGGGGGAAAAAACAAAAACAAATGTGGCAAGACCTACATGAACTGATGCAAAGTGAAGTAAGAACTGGGAGAGCATTGTATTTATACAGTAACAGCAATGTTGTAATGCTGATCAAATGTGAAAGACTTTTCTACTCTGATCAAAATAATGGTCTGAGACATTTCCAAAGGACTCATGATAAAAAAAATATTATTCACCTCCATAAAAAGAATTGATGAACTCTGAGTGCAAATTGAAGTATAATTTTCTCACTTTTTTTGCATTATGGCTAATATGGAAATATGTTTTCAATGATTTCATATATATATAATTGATATCATATTGCTTGCCTCCTTGGTAAGAGGGGGAGGGTGTGGGAGAGCAGGAGAGAATTTGGAACTCGAAATTTAAAAAGAAAAGAATATTTAAATGAATAAATTTTTAAATAAATAAATATTAGTGGAACAAAGAAAATAAGAGTAGGCTTGTATAATGGACCTTCCTCATTCGTACATATAAAAAGTTAAATAATAACATTTCAACACATCCGTACAGTACTTCAAAATCAAATCTCTATCAGTTTATATACAGATTTAGATAATAGATTTAATGACTCTACAAGGCAACAAAGTAAGAAATGTCATAGTGAAGAGCAAGATTAAGTAGCAAATGAACAATAATGACATGAAATTCTATAGGGACTCACAGAAATTATTGTAATATAGGAGGCTAGTCATACCAAGGTTCAAAATTTGTTTCTGTTGCATAGTTGCAGTGTGACTCTAAAGAAATTACTTTTCCTTTTTTGGGGTTAAGAGACTGCAAAATGAATTGGTCGAACTAGATGGTCTCTTTAAGTCCCATGCTATTGAGTTCAATGTATTTTTTTCCAATTTATCTATTTATTATGTGAATGCACTATACTTTATGATCCTATTCTAGTACTTGTTAATCATACCATTAACTTTATGGACAAATCACTCAATCTTTCTGAGTCTCAGTTTCTTTACCTGTCAATTGGGGATAATACTATCAGATCTGTATTTTGTAAGGATCAGAGGAAATGGATAAACAAATGGTTTGAAGAAAAGGATTACACACACCTAAGGTGGTGGTGGTGGTGATGGTAGTGGTGGGAGTATAGAGGTGGTGGGAATAGTAATAGTAGCACAAGTAATAGGAGGAGGAGGAGGAGGGGGGAAGGAAGAGGAAGAGGAAGAGGAGGGGGAGGAGGAACTACGTGGTAGTAGCAGCAGCAGCAGTAGCAGCAGTAATTGTAGTAATAGCAGCTGTAGCAAGAGAAGCAACTGAGTAGTAGACTGAGGGTTACAGTTGATTACAAACTTGAAATGAGTGAAAAGTGTCTCATGGTAATGAACATTCTAATTCAATCTCAGGCTAAATTAATAGAAAAATAATGAGCAGGATAAAGGAAGTGATGGTTCCCCTGGTCAGATCTTGGCTTTCACATTTTAGGAAGTTGACAGGCAAACCACTTTGCTTCCAGAAGAAGAAATCTAGGATGGTTAGTAACCTGGAGACCATTCTAAACAAGGATTAAAGGAAGTAATTAGGGAAATTTAGCATGGAGAAGTCATAATGGTTGTCTACACAGATGTAAAAGGGGTATCACAGATATCACACAAAAGAGAGATTAGGCTTGTCCTTTTTGAATCCAGACAACAGAACCAGGAGCAATGAATGGAAGATACCACAAGGCAGATTTCATCTGGATGAGAAACAACAGCAACAACAAAACATCCTCAGTAATGGTGCTGTCCCAGAATGGATTGGTCTACCTTGGAGGCAAAATGGAAGTCAGGGATATGGAGAAAGTACACTTTCCCTATTTAACAATAAGTAACATTTATATTTGAAGTTTTTAAAATGGTTTACACACATTATCTCCTTTGATCCTCCCAAGAACCTTGTGAAATAGATGCTATTATTATTTCCATTTTACTGGTGAGGAAATTTAGTATCAGAAAAGTTAAATGAATTGTCTAGGATTACACAGTAGTAAGTGACTAGGGTAGGATTTCAGTTCTGGTGTTCTTGACCCCTAGTCCAAGACTCTCTCCACAGCACCACCTAACTGCCTCCCATTGGCAGAGTCTTCAAGTGAAAAATTAGTAACTATATGTCAAGGATATTTTCTCTACGATTCCTGCCCAGGTGCAGTTGGCACTAGACCTCTGAAGTTTTCTCCACTACTTAAGTTATGCGATTCTGTTTTCTTACCGCAGCAGTAGTAGCAGAGGTGGCAGTGTATCCCATTTGCTTTTGTAACACTGAAGGCAAAATTGCCCTTTCTTGTCCTGGAGGTTTTGAGAGAACAGTCCAGGATGTGGCACCCAGGATATGCTCTGCTCTGCAGAGAACATGTCTGACACAGCTATGAGTCTTGTTGTTTCTTAAGTATGCCCAGTGTGCTGAGTTGGAAGCCTCTTCTAGTTGAAATAAACAGTTTCACTCAGCAAACACTTCCCCAACAGATCATTCTTTTTTTCTTTTTCATTATCTTTCAGTCTTTATCATGGTCCACCCCCCACCTTGTTTGTTGTCAAATAGAGCACATGAAAGATAATAATTTATAGGATTTCAGTAATGTTTTAAGCTTTGTAAACTGCTTTATAAATGTTATCTCATTTGATAGACGAAATACCCTGTTAGGAACGTGCTATTATTGTCTTCATTTTACAGACAAGGAAACTAAAACTGAGGAAATTGAAATGACTTGCCCAAGGTCACACAGCTCATTCAGTTTCTGAAGCACAATTCATAGCGAGGTTTTCCTGATTCCAGGTTCAGCACTCTCGCCTAAATATCACTTAACTTCCTTAATGAACAACAAATGAAAAAGAAAATCAGTAAGACCTAGTCACCTTCTTTAAAATGGCTTTATGTAATAGATAGACTAACAGACAGAAAGACAGACAAACCAAAGAGAGATGCCCATGACTTGAGCTGACACAGATACCTCTTAGCTTGGCCCCAAAGGTTTGTCTCAGAAACTGAGAGCTTCTCTAAATCTCATCCAAAATATCTAGACTTTAGTGTATTTCCTTCTTAGACAAGATTTCTCAAAAGACTCCAAGTAGTTCCCATTCCTTGTCAGATAGTCTTTCATGTTGTTCTATTTTCCTCGCATCCCAGCTGGGTCCCAGAAGGATACGTCTGTTGCAACCATAGAAAGTAACATTAAAGTTTGAAAAAATAAAAAAGATATGGAGTGGGGGGGGGGGAGGAGAGAACGGGCAGGGGATGCATTCTTCTTAAGGCTTAAATAAACATTTAGTCTCATAAATACATAAATGTCCAGACCACACAAAACATCTACTAAAGCCCTCCCTGCCTCAGTACTGACACTGAGAATAGTCTGTGTGACCTTACCCAGCTCTAGCAGGCCCAGCAATGTATGACCTGTGTGACCTTGAGCAAGTCATTCCCCCCTCTCTGAGCCTAAGTTTTCTCAGCTGTAAAATGATGGGCTAGGCTAGATGTCTGCTGAAGTCATTTCCAGTTGTAAATAATGCAAATGAAAGCCACCAAATACATCAGAAAATAGTTATTGAGTTCTTAATTCATCTTCATCAATATGCCAGGACCTTGGGTGATGGTGGAGGGGGTCAAAGAAGACAATTGGATGGCTCCTCTTCATCAAAATGGGAATGATGGCACAATGATCTAACTGTAATAATCAGTACAGAATCCTGTGAGAGGAGGTAAGAGTTTTGTCTAAGTCTTGGGGAAAAGACAGTTAACAGCCTTTTTAAGACTGGTTGGACCCTTCACTGGCTCAACTGTGAAGAAAGGTGGTTAATCTAAACCCTCACCCTGCCCTTTACATCCAAGAACACCATCTTCACTGATGCCTGCAACTCCATTATTAATAAATTGTGGCAAGCCTTAGAAGCCGAAGTCAGGACTTAGATAAAGATTTAGATAGTGTACTCTAATTAAGGCCTTTTGGTGATGTGCCTAGCAGCTTCGCATAAGACCAGCTCCCTAAAAAAGACCCCCTAGAGTTACACTTAAAAGAACTTTTGTCTGAAACCCTGACTTCAAAGCCTTTCCCCCCCCCCAAACTTCAGGTACCCAAACTTTAGATACCCTTAAAGAGGGTCCAGTCCCTTACTAGATTATCTGTCCTGTGTTGGTTCCAAGGTACGACATACCCAAAACAATGATTACATCTAAACAAACCTAAGTTACTTTGGATTCTTATCTCTCTTGTACCCTCTTTGTTAATACCTTTAAGAAAGCTAATTGACCTGTTGGTGCCCAGAAAACCTGACTTTATCTAAAGTTACTTCCAGGAACTAACAGGCTTAAGACAATGATAGTAAAACCTGAATCCTTTCATCTTTCTGTATAAAAATCTTGTTCAAATCATCATTAAATGGAGTTCTTCCCTGTACTACCCACCTGGTTATTTCTCTCCCACATCTCCGCTCACACTTGAGGCTGGAACTCAGATGGCTCCCGACAATGTCATCTTTTTAATTGTACTGTATTAAGGAAATACTTGTTTTGTTCCATGAATTGAAAACAAAATAAAATTTAAAAATTAATAAATCATTCCTTAGCATTTAAAGATCATAGAACTATAGATGTAGAGGAACCCTAGAGATAGTAGAACTTTATTTTTATAGCAGGAGAAACTGAGGCTCTGAGGAAGGAAACTGATTTGCCCAAGATCACAGGACTTGAAATCAAGGATCTGGTGCCATGTTCACAGTCACCCTCTATTTCGACCTTTTAAAAAATGTTATTGTTCCTCAGAGGCGTGACACATCAAGTCCCCAGGGCCTTATTATAAATGAATCCCTTCAGACTGGAAGGAGAGAAACACAAGGTAGGTTTGTGGCTAGGAAACAATTACCAGAGGATTAGAATGAAGAAAGGCACAGAATGAGAAGCATCATCATAGACTAAAATGTCAGAGATAGAGAGAATATTAGATACCAGTTGGCCCCATCCCATTTTGCAGGGGAGGAAACTGAAGTTCAAAGATGGGGAAGGCACTTGTTGAAGACTATATGCATATTAAGTAGGAGGGCCAGGCTATAAAAGCACTTCTGCTGCTACTTCTGCTAGAAAAATAGAAAAACAGGCTATCACTCCCTTAATAACTTTACTGAGGTATAGACTTCTATCATGGCTTAGAGGAGTGGTTCTCAACCTGTGGGTTGTGACCCCTTTGGGGGTTGAACGACCCTTTCACAGGGGTCACCTAAGACCATCGGAAAACACAAATTTCTGATGGTCTTAGGAATCAAGACACCACTCCTCTATCCATCTCCAGGTGGGTCTGCCCACATGCAGATATGCCCACATACAAGTATTAAAGGGTCAGGGCCTTAGGAAGGTTGAGAACCACTGGAGAGGAAGGTGTTCATAGGAACATAACTATAGAGCTTGAAGAGACCTTAAAAACCATTCACCCCAAATCTGTCATTTTACAGATATTACAGATGTGTTACTTGAACGAAGTAAGGTGAGGTAACATAAGAAATTTAGTTTCACAAAAGCTATAATCTTCAAAGGCAAGATTTGAACTAGGTCCTCTGAGATGAGTCCATGTTCTCTCCTGTGCCTTCTGCCCACACTCAGAGTCGGAGACCTATGTTTGCATCCTCCCTCTACTAATAATTTGTCTCTGTCATTAGTCCATTTCTATGTACCTTAGTTTCCTCCTTTGTAAAATGGGATTAATAATCCTTGCAACATTCACCTCCCATAATTACTTTGAAGAAGATATTTTGCAATCAAAAAAGCACCACATGCATGAGTCATTATCATCTTATTTTTAAACATCTGACTCACAGGTGATACGAGATAAATATCATCACGAAGAAACCACAGTGGGCGTCATCTTCCCCTACCAAGCATGGACCCAGATTTCTGCCTTGAGAACATAGTAATGGTAAAATAAATAAATAAATATTTTAAAATGGTATTTTACTATACAAGTAGTTCCAAAAATCATGCATTTTTGAATTATTAAAGTTTAAACCTGCACTAAAACTTTTGGGACATAATATAGCTATGGGCAATGCAATGTTCCCATAAATACACATCTTCATTTGTAATCAGCCTATATGTTGATCAATATGATTGATTAGCCTTTTTGGATCATGGCCACAACATGTGGGGCTTTCTAATCTATTCACTCTGCCAATTGATTACTGCTTTTGGAAAAATGTGTAGCAAATTGCTCTGTTAATCAAGGTAAATCAAGCTGATGTCAGAGATCCTAAATATATATCATTGCAGAGATGGTGTTTGGATTGCTAGATATAGGGCTGTGTCAGGGCTTCAATTTTAATGCCTTGCCTTCTCTGGGTGGGCTTTGGTTTAACAAGACAAGGTACATGGTGGGGTAAGGAGTAGAGACTGCCTGTATAGAAACCAAAGAACATGGATAATAAAAATTGATGATAAGCATCAAGATAGGAGTGTAGAAAAGCAGGAATCATAGAATGTTAGAGCTGGAGGGACTCTGAATAATTGAACTTTAGAGTTAGAAGGGACCTCAGAACATAGAATGTTAGACCGAGAAGGAACATGAGGACATACAATGTTAAAGTTGAAGGGGATCTTCGGACAAAGGGAGTTAAGTCTGGAAGGGAGCTTAGACTATGAAATGTTTCAGCTGGAATTAACTTTATAGAACCACACCCTCCATATTACGGAGTGGGAAAAGGACACAAAAAGATAAAGTGTTTGCAGTAATAAAATCAGTTTTATTGGAAGTATATTAGTTGTTGATTTTTTTAAAAGACATTTTATTTGTGAGGTGCAACTAGGTAGTACAGTAGATAGAGCACCAACCCTGGAGTCAGGAGGCCCTGGGTTCAAATCTGGCCTCAGACCCTTGACACTTACTAGCTATGTCATCCTGGGAAAATCACTTAACCCTGATTGCCTCCAAAAACAAACAAACAAACAAAGATTTTCAATTTGGTAGAGCAAGATACAGCTTTAAAGGTTTTCCTCCCAAAAGGTGATGTATGACAATATTTAGATCATACATTACCCCCTTGAAGGGTACAATGAAAAGCTTTCTTGATGCTTCTCTGATTATTAATATTCACTGATGCAAGGAATATGGAGGTGTATACTCACCAAATGGTGTTTGCTCTCATGGAGGGTGTCTAGAGTAGAGTTCAAATGGAAGAAGAATTATGTGTAGATAGCAAGGTCCTATGGATGCTTTTTGTTTGTCAATGGCATTTTGCAGATTGCATCAAACCGAGGAATATTGCTGAGTCTCTAAGTGATATTCAAAAAGGCTTAAAGATTTCAGCTTAATAATCTACACCAATTTTTTTTTCAAAGTGGATGAAGAGTGTCTATTGTCCACACTATGATATACAGTTGGATGAACTATCCATGGACTTAGCACATTAGTCCATATACTTTGAATGGACACTGCTGGTGGACAAATGGACTGGTCCAAGATTAAATACAAGAAAAGAACAGGCTGGATTACATCTTAGAAATTTCTCAGCAAGGCCCAGATGATAAGGGTTTTAAAAAAAGTTTTCAGAAGAAATCTTTCTTGCTGTTGTTCCTCCTTTATTTTCAAAGAAGATTAATGACATCATGGAGTGATATCTTAACTTGCACATGAATTGTATTTAAGTGAGGCAGAGTTGCACAAAGTTGTCAGCCTCACTCTCTCTTCCAGAATTATCAAAGTCCAGTGACAAGACAGAAGTGGATAGCCCAGGATGCAATGGATGACCTTAAGTCTTCAGTATCTGACCAAGCTTTAAGTGCTTCACAGAACCTGTTTCAGCATCTTCACTGCTAATGGAACAAGTTGTTCTCATTCACCCATTCCACTGGGAGAATTCTTCACATGTCTGGGGTAGGCATTCCCTTCACTCACCAATGTGTTAGAGTCCTGTCAATTACCCTCAACCTGGCTTAGCCCATTTGCTGAGATGGTATTCATTCAAAATTACTCAGGAGTGGGGAACCTGCAGCCTCAAGGCCACATGTGGCCCTCTAGGTCCTAAAGTGCAACCTTTAACTGAATTCAAACTTCACAGAACAAATCATTTTGTTAAGGAAATGTTTTTATTAATCCTTTTATTAAAGAGATTTACATTACAGATGATCAATAAACTAAAGTACTAATAATGGGATAAATGCTAATTAAAACAACTCTATGGTTTTAATTCACACTCAGAAAATTAGTACCTTATTAAGTACTTTCTCTACTGATGCATGGCAGCACCTTGTCAGTAATTTGCGATTTCAGAGAATTACCTGGGATACTAGAAATAACTGGGACACCAAGAGGGCCAGTATGTGACAGAGGTCAGACTCTTGAATCCAGGTACACTATGCTACGCTGTCTTTCATATGCCAAAATATTTATAGCATCAAATTCTTGTGTGTTAGCAAAAACATAAAGAAAAAAACAAACTTGGAAAAAATTGGTAAATTCCTGACATGAAAATTCATTGGGATGTATGAAGGCTATGGAATATTACTGTCCCAGGAAATGACGAATATAAAGAATTCATGAAGATGGCGGCATAGAAGCAGGAAAACTCTGCCCTCCCCCCATAACCACCTCAAATACCTATAAAATATGACACCTTAAAAAATAGACTAACTCAAATGGCAAAAGAGGCTCAAAAAGCCAATGAGGAGAAGAATGCCTTAAAAAGTCCAATTTGCCATTTGGAAAAAGAATCCCAGAAGATCTCTGAAGAGAATAATTCCTTGAGAATTAGAGTGGAGCAAATGGAAGCAAATGACTTTATGAGAACTCAAGATACTATTAAGCAGATGCAAACAAATGAAAAAATAGAAGGCAATGTAAAATATCTCCTTGAAAAAACCACTGATCTGGAAAACAGATCCATGAGAGACAATTTAAAAATTATTGGACTACCTGAAAGTCATGATCAGAAAAAGAACCTAGAAATCATCTTTCAAGAAATTCTCAAGGAAAATTGCCCTGATATTTTAGAATCAGAGGGCAAAATAGAACTTGAAAGAATTCACTGATCACTTCTTGAAAAAGATCCCAAAAAGAAAACTCCTAGGAATGTTATAGCCAGGTTCCTGAGTCCCCAGATCAAGGAGAAAATATTACAAGCTG
>CM053585.1:251489477-251544950 GCA_028646515.1 Pseudochirops corinnae | reverse complement strand
GGGGGTAAACATGGGATCACTGTTTTGGGGTGGTAGGTAGGGGAAAGATGGGGAGAAAACTTGTAACTCAAAATCTTGTGGAAACGAATGATGTAAACTAAAAATAAACAAAAATTAATTTAAAAAAAAAGAATTCATGCACACTTGGGAAGATGAGAACGAACCCTTACAAAGAGAGGCAAGTTGGACCAAGAAAACAATATGCAACATGAATGCCATACTGTAGAAGAAAACAATACTACAAGATATCAAAAACTCCTATTAAGGTAGTGACCATAATCATCAATTTTATCTCCAGAGGACTAAAGTTGAGAGATCGACCTCCATCTTCTTGTTAAAGATCTAGTGGAACACAGGAATGAGACACATGCTGTCACACACAGCTGGCATGTTAGTTTGTTTCATGGAGGTATACTTATATACAAGGGAGGTTTGTGTGGGGAGAAGAGAAAGAAAGCTATTGGGAAATAATAAGGATATATCCAAAAGTCAATATCAATAAAACATTAAAATGTAAAGAAATTCTTCAGGATTTTAATGACCCCCAAGTTTCTCCCTGATTCAAAACCCCATCTTTTTAATGCCAGTATTTCTTGGGTGATGTTAAATGGCTGCAAATCATGGAGCACTATAGTCTCTGAAGAGACAGAACTGCAGGTCATCCAAAGGGCAATGGAGAAAAATATGGGGGGTGTAAATAGTCCACTTCATATTACCAATGACAAGTTGTACACAAGAAATGGTCTAAAAGATAGCATCAAAGAGATGTATGACCAGAAAGGGAGGTGGGACACTTACTGGGCAAGAGTGATCACTTAACAGTCAGCCTCTTTATTGTACTGATGCTCACATCATGTGAAGAGACCTTCAGGAAGACCAGAAGGGCACCCATGCTGTGTGCTCTGTGGAGGATTTATGGGAGGACAATAAGTGATATTTATGTAGCACTATTAAATCTGCACAGGCCTTTACATACATTATCTCATTTGAGTCTTAAAACCACTTGGCAATGTTACAAAGAACAGATGACAATAATAATAACTAATGTACAGAATGCTTTGTGTGGGGTTTACAAAGTACCTTTCCTAACAATGATGTTGTGAGATAAGGGAACTGAGGATTATAGAGATGAAGTAGCCTGGTTACAGTTCATTAGTGACAGAAAAGTGGCAATATTATGCTAATTTTACAGATCAGAAAAAAAGAGGCCTAGAGAGGTGAAATGACTTGCTCATGGTTGAGTGTGTGTGTGTGTGTGTGTGTTTGTGCACGTGTGTGTGTGTGTGTGTGTGTGTGTGAGTGGTTCAACATAGACATCCCTGCCTCCAGTCCCATATGGCATATCCTAGTCTATGTTTGGAATATATAATATCCATATACTATTCCAAATTAGAGATAGTCTGAAAAGTTTGTCTTTTGAGGAATCATTGAGAGAACTCTGGGAATGTTCACCCTAGGGACCAGATAGCCTGGATGGGATTGGTTGATCCCTGACTTCAAATATCTACAGGCCTGACAAGAGGAAGAAAATTTATTGTATGTAAATCCAAAGGTGGTGACTAAGACCAGTGCATAGAAGACAGAAGGATGGATATTTTATCTCGATTTAAGAAATAACTTTCTGACAAAACCATTCTTTTAAATGAAGCAGGTTATCTCAAACTGTCCTTTGCTGAAATTGTTCAAGCAGCTCTTAGATGACTTACTCATTAGGAATGACGTACAGAAAGGTTCTTGCATGGGGTAGAAATTTGGACTAAGTTACCTCAAAAGGTCTTTCCAACACTAAGATTCTAAGATCCTATTATTTTAATATTGAAGAGAATGAGATTCTCTGTTTCTAAGTCTCAGTGATTCTAAGATCCCAAGAGTCTATGAATCAAGTTTCTAAGATACTTTCTCTAAGAGTCTATATTTGTATGATTATATAATTCTATATTTCTAAGATTTTTATGATTGTATGTGTTTTAGTCTATTGTTCCTGCATTTGGGTGAACTGAAAGACATTCACTAAAAAGACAGATGAGATTAAAGAAGCTAATGCTGATAGTTCTGTATATTACAAGCACATTTTAGGTCATACAAAAGAAGACCTTGTGACTTAAGATATCAATGATATGTGGTATAGGGGTGGATGAGGAATGAATGTGAAGGATACATAATGATTTCAGTCATCCAATAGACAAGGATACATCCTGGTCTCCAAAAATGTCTTATCCAAAAATGATTTATCCTGTAGTAGAGTAAAAAAGCGTCCAGCTAGGAGTCCAGAAGATCTAGGTTTGCCTCTAACCTCAGGCACTTACTGGCTGTGTGACCTTGGAGCTATCACTGACCCTCTCTAGGCCTCAGTTCTTAATGTATAAAAATGAGAGCTTTGGACTAGGTGACTTCTAAGTTTCCTACCAGTTCTAATTCTATGATCTCATGATCTTTAGGTAAATGATCACAAGGCTACAGTAAAAAGAAGACTCGTGTTCATATCTCAATATTCTTCCCCAGTCCAATGGGGGCATACCAGGACTAGTCTTACACAAAAGGGTCAGTTGTGAAAGCAAAGGGATAGATGTTTACAGGTAAGGGTGAGGTCTTGTTTAAACATATGCAATTGGTTTCCCACTTGTGATGTCACAGCAGGTACAAGCCAATTATCTAGGTAGCTGGAAGTTTTCAACAGGGAATATTCTAGATATAAGGGGTTCCAGAGAAAAGAGAGCTGGGGTACACGGCAGGAGAAAGAGTCTGCTGAAGCAGAGATGGTTTAGTATAAGAATGATCAGGACCATCCCTTCCCACCAAAACAACACCAATGACAAGAAATAAGAACAACAGCAACATGCTATGATTTTAAGATTCTATTAATCTCAAAAAAATCAAACAAAATTTAAAATTAAAAGAAATTTTATTAAACTGTGTTTGTTTTATTCTAAGATCCAATAAGTCTAAGCTTCTTTGTTTCTAAGATTATCTGAATCTGTGACCATAAAGTTCTGTGAGTCTTAGCTTCTCAGATTAGACATAACATGAGAGAGAAAATGAACAGGAAATAGGAAAAGAGTCTAGGATGAGAACCAAGACTTCAAGTGCAGAATGTAGAAGCACACATCACTTGAAAGGAGGTATAGAGAAGGGATCACGCAACATATATCTAAGCCAATTCTCATCCTGGAAAGGGAAGCACAGTGAACATGTTGTGGACATTTCTCCCTCCCCTCAGATCAAAGGCAAAGTGGTGATGCAATCAACTGTTTGTGTATCGAAGTCAACATGTCTCCATGGAGGCCTGAAAGGTCCACACATGGGAACATCTGTTGGTGAAAGCCACTTGAAAAATAAGCAGGCAATTAAGTAGCAGGCACATCTGTGCCAAGTGCATGGGACCACCAGGAGCGCAAGTGAGGCAGGAGACAACATGAGGAGGAGAAGATGAGGGAAAACTGAAAGAAGATTCTCGAGTGTGCATGCAAGAGTAGGCACGACCTGGGATTTAAGACAGGAGGAAGAAAGGGTCAGGAAAAGAGTCCAGTAAAGAATACTATTTATTCTATTCTCTGTGTAATAGGATAGAAAGTCTATAAGATATGGTCAATGGGGATATTTAAAAATATGATCTTCCTAAAGCAGAGTCCATTTCCCTCTTTTGGACAATTAACATGGCAATAACTTGAGTTTAAAGCTTACAAAGTATTTTCTTCACAACAATCTAATGAACTAAATTGAACAAGTTATTAAATCCATTTTACAGATCTGCAAAACCAAGGTCCAGACACGTGGTGGGGCTTCCATAAGACAATGCAGTTATCAGGTGTTAGATGCTAGAATTCAAACCCAGATCTCCTTATTCAAAATTAAGTGCTTTCCATGACACTATAAACCTAACAATGAAAGACTGAATTTATAACTTCATTATTCATTCTGATGGCTTTCAAGATCTAGCTCAAGTATGCCACTGTCTCCTGGAACTCTTCCCTGACTTCTCCTGCCCTTTCTTATCAAATTGCATTTCACTATCATCTGTTAAATTCCTGCCTATCAATCATCACTCAAACATTTGTATTAAGTTACTACTGTGTGGCAGGCACTATACTAGGAAGGAGGAATGCAAAGACAAAAGTGTGTCCCTGTCTGCTCTATGCTGATGGTCTAGACCAGGGATGGGGAACCTGTCACATGTGGCCTCTAGCCAACAGGTTCCCCACCCCTGGTCTAGATGGAATATACATATATCAGAATATATAAAACACACAGAGGAGATATGCTTGGAGGCAGAGGCACTAACATCTTAGGCTAGTGGTGTTAAACTCAAATCAAAATGGATCTCTGTGGCTCACTTATCAACTTAGAAAACCACAAATTCACATTATCTCTGTTGTATTGTATTTTTGTTTATATGGTTAAATATTTCCTGATTACATTTGAATTGGGCTCAGGCTGCGCTTAGGAGTGTTAGTGGGCTGCATGTTCAACCCCTCCTCTGACTTAGAGGACTAGGAGAGGTCTTGAAGAAAGAGGTCTATGTGACTAATGTTTAAGGAAAGGTGGGATTCCAAGAGGTGAGGATGAGCGAAGAGAATATGGAAAGGCATCAATATGGGAGTCAATGGAAAGGCAGAGATGGGAAAAGGGAACCCTACCACATTCATTGCCCTCAATATTAGAAGAAGGCTGCAACACATACAAAAATAACTAAGGACACAGAATAGAGAATGTATACTCATAAAAAGTACAAACAAAGCAATTTCTCCCTTCTCTGAGCACCTGGAGCATTTACTACCTGTACCTGTCACTTGATACTTAATTATCTACTGTTTTGTATCATCTATTGGTACTCCAGGACTGACCACATCTGTGTTTCTGCATGTCTCTAGCACATCACACAGTCTCTGCATGTAATGAGTCATAGTCATTGTCTTAGGACTCAGAGCTGGAAGGGGCCTTAGAGACCCTCCAGTCATGATGTAGCAGATGGAGTGCTGAACCTAGAGCCCCTTCACCCCCACCATGCTTACTAGCTTGGTGACTGTGGACAAATCACATAACCTTTCTGAGCCCCATCTCTCTTCAGTAAAACAGAGATAGTGGTATTTGTTGCATATGTTGGGAAGGCCTGTTCTAAGGCCCCCAAGACATTATATAGTGTAAAATACTTTACAAACATTTAAATAATATGCAAATGTTAGTTACCATAGTTTTATTTACAGATATGAAAACAGACCTATGGACAAAAAAAATGAGTTGCCCAAGGTTTCATGGGTTATAAGAAGCAGAGACAGAATTTGAACTCAGGTCTTTGGATACCAACACCAATGCTCTCTCTGTTACTATAATCTAGTACAGCATTATAAATATTTAAATTTATAGAATCCCAGATCTGGAAAGGCCTCTCATTTAACAAATTAGGAACTCAGTTCCAGAGAGGTAAGGTAACTTGCCAGTAGTTAAACAGTTAGCTAGTTACAGAGCTGAGTGTAGAATACAAATGACTCCAACTTATTGGTTCATTGATTAGATAGCCAAAGGATTCAAAGACTTATAATGAGGAGGGAAGATTAAGTTCGTTAACCTAATTTTGCTGAAAGGTTAATTCACTTTAAAGTTGCAACAACAACAATTTGTGTTAGTATAACTAGCATTTTGCAGTTACAAGGCAGATTCACAGTCATTGTCTTATTTGATGCTCATAAGTATTCACTGTCAAAATTCTATGAGCCAGAGGAAAGGATTTAGATTTATTCTACTTGGGCTCAAAAGAAAGAACTAGGAATAATGGGTGAAAGTTAAAATGTCAGGACTTGGCTCCATACAAGGAAAAACATCTGAACAAATTGCTGTCCAAAAGAGAAATGATCTGCCTTGGGAGGAGTGGGTAGTCATGGGGCTTCTTCAGACAGAAGCTGGAGGACCATTGTCAAGGATCTTGTCAAAGAGATTCCTATTCAGGCATAGACAGGACCAGATGGCTTTCTGGGATCGCTTCTGACCCTGAGATTCTAGGAGTCTCTGATTCTAAGTGAGGGGTACCTACGCCTCCTGGGAGGTTCCTGCATTCAGTAACAAGCATGGGGCTAGAAAACAACCCTGACTCCTTTCTCTATAATAAATTGGATCTGAGTAATGACTTTGCAATCCTGACCACATCCTCTGTCTCTATCGCCAACAACAATGGATTATTTTCAAAAGCAGCTTGAGATAAACCACGACCCTATTTGCAGTCTAGCCTTTCTTCCACATGATAGCTCTTCAAACACTTGAAGACAGCTATGATGCCACCCATCCCCCATCTTCTCTTCTCCAAGCTAGTCATCCCTAGTGACTTTAATCAGTCCTCATATGGCATGATCCCCACTTCTGTCAGCATCCCAATAACCTCATTGTTGTCTCTGTCTAGACTTAACTCCATAAAAGTTCATAGGATTTAGAATTGGAAGAGTTCATTAGATCTAATTTATATATTATTATATATAATTATAAATCTATAATTTTATATATTATATAATATGTTATATAATTATATATAATGTATAATTATATATATAATATATAATTATATTATATATAGGAAAACTGAGTCCCAGGGGAGTTGTCAGGTGGTAATGTGAATAGACCTAGAATCAGAAAGATCTGAGTTCAAAACTAGCCTCATATACTTGCTAACTGCGTGACCCTGGGCAAGTCACTTAAACTCTTTATACCTCAGTTTTCTCATCTGTAAAATCAGGATAAAAATAACACATATTTCTCAGGGCTGTTATGAGGATGAATATTTGTAAAATATTTGCAAATGAAATATTTGCAAAACACTTTGCAAACCTTAAAAGACTAATATGAATCCTATGTGTTAAGTCTCATCTCTAGGCAGTGACTTGCTGAGGTGAAGAACAAGCAGTGTTGCAATTTGAGTGCCAGTATTTGGAGTCAAAATCTCTCTTCTATGCCGCTCTCAACTGCTGCCTGAAAACTGCACCCCAAACTGACCACAAGCCTCCAAGAGGAGTCTGCCCAGGACAGAAGGTATTAAGGTGATCGCCCCCACTCTCTGGAGTCTAAGCAGCCTAAGAATCCATGAACTAACTTGTTCCACATCATGAGGGCTCAGTCCCCCTTAGATAATTTCTACTTTCCACCTTGGACCCCCAGAGAGATTCCGTCCTCAAAGGCTTGTTTTAATGAATGAGTTGCCAACTGAATGTCAACGGCTATTAATGAGGTGGCCAAGAGATGGCCCTTGAAGGGGAAGGATTGCAGCAAACAATTGGAAACAACATTTCCTGGGGCTTTGAAGGGCAAAATTAACAAAGAGTTTCTCTGTTCCTGTCTCCATCCACAACCAACTCTGCAGACTTTAATTCAGTGACTGCTGATTTCCCAAACTTATTTGAGAATATGACGACTCTTAGCCTCTTTTCCATCTTTTGTACTGTTTTGTCCATTTAATCTATTTTCCTCCAAACACTTTAGCACATACTTTTATGTGGATAGTCATGACATCTCTAAAGCAGGGTAGTTTAGTGGAAAGGACAATAGATTTAAAGTCTGGAAATCTGGTTTTAAATGCAAGCTCAACTCTTTTCAGCTTCTGTGACATTGGCAAAGGCACTTTCCCTCTCTGGCCATCATTTTCTTTATCTATAAAATAAGGAGGTGAGACTAAATTAATGCTTCTTAACCTTGGGTCTAGGAAATTAAATATATGTATACATATATTATTATTACTATTATTATTATTATTATTATTATTTCACATTATTAGTTTCCCTTAACGATACTACACAATTTATTTTATACATCCAAAAATATTTTCAAGAGAGGCCCTATAAACTTCATCAGTTTTGTACCTGAACAATGCACTATCTGAAAGACAAATAACATTGTCTGACACTATTCTCCTCCCCTCCATGACCTGGGGAACTTATAATGTGCTTGGGGGAAAACAGATGAAATCTTCCTCCATTGGTAATTATTCCATACCTTTGGCAATTTCCCATTAAAGAATGTGACTCCTCACTTCTCTACTTTTCCACAGAAGTTTGGTCTCCAGAGCATTATTTGGAAATTGCTTTTCAGTCCTTCAGTCTCTGATAGCCTGGGAGATTTGTTTTGATTTCACAAAGTAGAGCTTTACACCCACTCAGTGAGCTGGATGAGATCAATACCTTTGCTTCTGCCTTGGAATAATTTCCAATGGAAAGTGAAATCAAAGTTCCTTTGGGTCCAATGCCAGATGTTGTTTTCTGCCTGGGGGTCTGAGCACAAACACCATAGTGCCAGACAAGAAGACTAACATAAGGAGAAACCCCAAGCAATGTCAGATGCACCAATCTACTGAATCAAAACAGCAATGCTGAAAAGCTTTAGCTCTTTGGGGTGAGAATGGAGACACCATCAAGCAGGACAATGACCTTATCAGAGGTCTTCCAGAAAAGGAAGGTGACCACTTGTTGGGAGTGTTATAGTAAGATCATAGATCTGGAGTCTTTAAGGCTTTCTTGTCTGCTACCCTTATTTTACAGATGAGAAAATCAGGAATCAGAGAAAATAAGTGACTTGGCTCAGATTATACAGGTAGTCTGTCAGATGTGGGATTTGAACCCAGGTCCCATGACTCCCGAACCATTGTTATCTGAACTGAAGCAAAGTTGGAACAGTTTGCTGCTGTGGTCCCTTCAAACTCTAAAGTCTGATACAATAATTCTATAATTATCTATCTAGAAGCCAGATCTTTGCAATCATAGCAGCACAGAAAAGGGTCAGGGATTACATGAAATCTTAGATTTAGAGCTAGAAGGGACCTTAGACATTGTCTCTGAGATAGGATGGTGATTCATAGCTGGACAGAACCTTAGAGGTTAACTAGTCAAACCCCCTTATTTTCCAGATAAGGAAGATAAGGCAAAGTGTTCAGAGAGATATGGCACATAGGTGGTGAGTGACAGATTTGGGATTCAAACCCAAGTACTTTGATTCCTGGGCAGCTAGATGGTGCAATCGTTAGAGGACCAGGCCTAGAGTCAGGAACTCATCTTCCTGAGTTCAAATCTAGTATCAGACACTTACTAACTGTATGACTGTGGGCAAGTCACTTCATCCTGTTTGCCTCAGTTTCCTCATCTGTAAAATGAACTGGAGAAGGAAATGGCAAGCTATTCCAGTATCTTTGCCAAGAAAACCCCTAACAGGGTCACGAAAAGCCAAGCACAACTGAAATGACTGAATAATTTTGATTCCAAATCCATTTGCTGAAATGCTTCCAGATAAAATAGATTTGGAATCTTGAACACCTATCTGAAAAAATCAAGCAATGCTTTGAGATGGAAAATGCACTGGTTTTGGAGTCCCAGGGCAAAAATCAGACATTCAGTGTTTCCAATAGTATCATCCATATGACCTTGGGGAAAGCATTTCATTTCTTAAGGCTTTAATCTCTTCATTTGCAAAATTAATAAGGGTTTTTGAACCAGATTATCTCTAAGGTCCCTTGTAGCTCTAAGTACCATCTTGTATGTTTGTTACTTTTGTCCTATTTACTTCACTGTTATCCCAATCCATATCGCAGGATTTGAGAGTTTTCCTGTTTCTCCCCACTCCTCTTCTCACACCAGAATTCTCTCTTCTGTGCCTGTGCCCCAGAGAGTTACTAGATGGTGAGAGCTGGATTCAGTGAAGGAATATGTGCTAACATATTGATAGCTAATGGTAGTTAACAATACCCGTCCCTCATGTTTGTATAAGATTTCAACTTACAAAGGTCCTACTTTCATGTTCATCAACTCATTTAATCTTCAGGACAGCTGTGTGTGTGTGTGTGTGTGTGTATAAAAGTGTTTGTATGTATGCACATATATTTATCTATTTTTCACATATGTGTGCATACATATACACATCTATAAATGTATGCATACACACTGATGATAAATACCCTTTCCTCTAAGAGCTTGTATCCTGCAGAAGACATCTTGCTCCATCACTCCACATTAACTGGCTCATCAGTTGTCAAGTTTTTCCTTTTTAACCTCTACATCCCTCATGTCTGATCTCTTCTCTCTACTCACAACCACATTAGGTTAGGGCTTTGTCACATCTTGCCTAGATTCTCACAGTCCTCTTAAACTCATGTCCTTACCTCCAGTTGCAGTTTTCCAGCAGTTTTTTTCCCTAAATTCAATCCATCTTCTACAGAATTTCCAAAGTGATTTTCCATAAGGGCAGAATTGATCTTGCTACTACCTTATTCAATCAACTCCAGTAGCTCCCTATTATCTCTGGGATAATTTACAAACTCCTCTGTTTAGTTTTAGTACGGATCCAGCCTATCTTTCTAGCCTCATTAAATGTTACTCCCCCACCTGCACTCTATGATCCAGTTTAACTTGTCTTCTCTGTTACTCACACATATCATGCCATCTTTGGTCCTCATGCCTTTGCACAGGACATTTCTTGTGCTTAGAGCACACTCATCCTCACCTTCAAGTTTCAGAATCCTTCTCTTCTTTCAAGGCTCAACTCAAGCACCCTGTTTTACATAAAGCCTTTCCTGATTCTCCCAATGGCTAGTGTCCTCCCTCTTTCTCCTTCCCTTCCTCCCTTGTATTCAACTCCCTGATATACATGTGTGTGTTTTTTTTGTCCTTGTTTCATTCTGTGCATTTTTATTGTCTGTGCTTAGCCTAGCGCCTGGAATATATATAGCAGGCATTTAATAAATGTGTGTTTATTGTCTTATTGAAGCACACGAGGTAGATTGTGATAGGGGCAAAAGAAAGACCCAAGAAAAAAAGATGTACTAGGAAAATCTGAGGAGAGAACAGTCACTTTTACCTGGGGAAACAGGGAAACTCTATGGAGGTAACACATTAGCTGGGCCTTGAAGCAAGAGAAGATTTTCTATAAAGAGAGATAAGGAGAAAGTGGCACATTCCAGATATGGAGGATGGCCCATTTGACTGTACATGGAAGTGTGGGAGAATAATTAGCATACTTATATTTCCATTTTATAGATGAGGAAAGGTAAGACCCAGTAGATATGGGACCTGCTCAAGGACAGACAGATTGTTAAAAACAGACATGGAACTAGAACTTATGTCTCTAGATTACTGATCTAGTGTACTCTTCCTGCTTTCCTGCACTGCCTTGATACAGTAATGTACAATTATGATACAATGATACAAAAGCCATGTACAATCAATCATGTTTACATCTGATTAACACCATCTGTTATTTCAGAAGATCCAAATGCCCAATAATATGGCCATCTACTCCATCTATACATAGCGTAACCTCTATAGATCTTTTCTACATGGCATTCATGAGCTATTGCTGCTGAAAAAAAATAATATAGTGTCTTTTTTTTTTTTACAGGCATTGGAGGTGGTTGGAGCTGGAGCTCAAGCAAATTCCTGCTTTTACTCTGCTATCTTGGCTCCGCCCTCCTGAGTCCCCAAAAAACCAATACAGTAGAAAGTGTTAAATCTGTGTTTAGATGACCTTGTGTTGAATACCAGCTCTGTATCTTATTACCTGGATGAACTTGGGCAAAACACGTAATCTGTCTGAGCCTCACTTTCCTCATCTTTAAACATGAAAGAATTTAGATTAAATAACTTTATGGTACAAATTTTATAATACTATGAGTCTTTGGGGAACCCCTTAGTACCTGCAGAGACTCGGTCTCTGATGACAAAAAGCCAGTCCATCTTGACTTTGCTGAGGAAAGTACTTTACAAAGATGTGAACTATTACTGAGATGTGAGTCCTTTGGGTCCCCTTTGAAGCCTTGATGGCTCAGGGAGGTCCTACCAGAATCAAGAACCTCAGATCTCTTCCCCACCATGAGATAGCATCCAGGAGGACATCTATGGAGGTAACCCTGGGCTAATTAATACAACGTAGGGTATTTCAGCAAAAACATGATAACAAACTGAATCAAAAAATAGATAGACCTGGGAAAGAGAATGTGTTCATTCCTCTTTGTTTCTGCCATCCACTGTGCTGAAAAGTATATCTCTTCATAGTTGAATGACTAATTAATTATTGATACATTTCAGAGCTGTATTGGGAGCACTTTATAGAGCCCATGAAGCAGTCATGATCCCTACCCTCCATAGACTTTGACTTTTCAAACCAGAAACAGGTCTTTACTTTTAAAGAAGATAATGTGAAATGTTGGAAATGGATCTGGATAGAGAATCCATCCATCCCTGTCTCCTTTATAAAACCCTTCCCAACTCAGCCCTTTCTGTCCTTCCCACTTTACTCCCATCCGAGGCCTCTACCTGTTCTTTGCACGTTATACTCGATCCCCTGTCTCTGGGTCTTTTCTTGCAATCCCCTATATCCAACATACTTTCCCTCCTCCCTCCAACCTCTTCAACACTCTGCTCAAATCTCACCTCCTGCAAGAGTTCTTCACACAGGGCTAGTGCTTTCCCTCTCAGATTAGCTTCCATTTATACTGTGTTGTGAATGTATACAGTTACTTCATCTTGGCCCTACATTAAAATGTGAATTTCTTGAGGCTAGGAACCACGTTTTTTGCCTGGTTTTGGTTTTTTTATTTTGTTTTGTTTTGATTTTCTTTGCATCCTCAACACCTAACACAATGCCTGCCACATAGCCATATTTTTTTTTTCCATTTAATTTATTTTACTTTTAATTTATGGGATAAGACAAGAATTTCCACAACAGTATAATAAAAAAGATTGTGCATGAAACTGAAAATCTATTATATACAATTGCTATTCCGTTTACCTATATAATACATTCGTAATGTGTATAGACATCATTGAGACTTTAAAAATTCTTATTGACTGGTTAATTTTATGTTCTACCTTTGCTATTCACCTATATTCGCTGTGCCTCAGAGATTTCTGCATCTACATAGTTCAATTCATTCTATCACACATTTATCAGATGCCTACTGTGTATGCCACCCTCTGCTAGATGTTGAAGACACATTTTGACACAATGAATCTATGATCTCATCCTGTGAGCATTCCTTCTATAGTTGCAGATCCCAAATTAGCCAAGCTTCTTCATCCTGCCTAATTCTTCTCCATGTTAATCCTTAAATCTTTGAATTGGGCACTCAGTCCAATTGAATTATTTTGTTGGTTGCCATACAACCCACAGGAGGAGTGCCTTTTTCTTATCTCTTCTTCTTGCTATGCGACTGATCCATTTCCTTTTCCTGTCATATATGTCCTTGGAGATACAAATGGAAACAATGATCAAAATGGGAAGGGAGTGGAGTAGGCTAGTCAATTTAAAAAATACCCTTTCCAATTCTAACATTCTGAGATTCTCTAAAAACCTTTAAGATCCTCGAGAGATACAAAGGTCTTGGTCTTCTTAGGAGAATTTAGGAAGCTGACTGCCCATCTGAAGTATACCAGATTCTTCCTGGAAGGGACAATAGAGATGAGGAAAGACCTGAAAGAAAAAGGTCACTTTGTTCCTATGAAAAGAGCTCACTCTAAAGACAGGCCAGGGGCCTCTCTGGGACCTTTTTATTTAGGGAAAGAGAGTCATAATGAGTGAGATTTATGTGAGAGCTTATCCCTAAAGGATTCCAAAGCATTTGCAGACTTCCTTAACCCACTAAGCCACCCCCTTGGGGTCTATCCAGCTGTTATTTCACTAGGAAAAAAAATAGTGCCCTACTCAGAGGTCTATTGAGAGTGCATTCAGTGACTTCTCAGCTGCATCATATAAATAAGAAATGGGGGGAAGCCCTCCTACATTAGATCATCTGGTCTATCCCAACAATGTAGATTACTCCCCACAGAGCATCCTCAAGTGCTCAGTAGACCCCTACCCCATGAGCTTCACATCTGTAATTTGAGACCAGTCCTTAAATAGGTTGTTATGCAGGGTTCACCAATGGACCAGATATTTGATTTCCTTTTTAAGACTATCCGGGGGCAGTATCATTGGGTTGGACCTTCCCTCCCACCCCAGAAAGTTTAGAAAAGGTAAGAAAAACAGGGGGAGTATGTGCTATGTATGAGAGGTCCATTCAGATTGAATTATAGTGATCTCATCGTCTTGGGGGAAGGGAAGCACCCAGAGATTTGGTCATGGTTGAGGAGGAGAATGAAAAGGAAAAAAGTGAGAAAGGTGGAAGAAGAGTTTCTTCTTTTCTCTCTGACTTTTAAATTTTTTTTTTGCCTCGGTCCCAACTTTATTTATCACTATACATTGTCTAATTCTTGCCTTGTATTTTCCAAGGGAAGTAAGAATTTAATACCTTCAGACAGGAAAGAAATTGGTTGCATTTTTTATTGCAGTTGTAGGAGTCAGGCAGCATGTCTTCATTAACTCCCTATGACATTCAAAATAGGGAGAGATAAAGAAAACACTTAATCAAGAAGGAAAAATAGAAAGGTGACTCCCCATCCCCAATCCGGGCCACCCCCTAGGGGATGAATGCATTCTGTGACTGAAGATTAATACCCTGTGCTCATTCCAGGTTGTGGGTGCATTTGCTCTCTTTAGTCAGAAGGTGGTGCTGGATTTCACAAAATGGTGATGAAGGCTTTCAACCTCTTCAAGAGGAAAAAAAAAAGTGTGGGAGGGGGTACAAATTGGGCTGAAATTTAGTTGAGTCTATACTTACCCACATAGCCACAAGACAGAAAATCTCTCCAGAGGCTGATTGGCACAGGGGGACAAAAGGATGGTACAGTGGCTCAGGTCTTCTCTGCCTAAGGTGAGGCTGACTAGATATAGGCCCATCTGCTGTAACAGATTTGTGTTTCTTAGCTTTGGGGCAGACACAGAGAGATCTACTCTTCATAGGGAAAGTCCAATAGGAAGAAAGAATTAGTTAATTATGTACATCAACTCCTCTTATATCTGAAAAATGACAACCTCTGGGATCTCTTCTGTGTAGGCATCCTGCCGGGACAAGTTTTCTGAAGATCTCTAGCTCCCAAGGCTTTTGCAACAGATCCAGGGTTATTATTAAAATGGCAGAAGATAGACTGTAAAAACTAAAGCGTCATGAAATGAGGCAAAAGAAATTTGTTAGCCCTCTGAAAAGATATTATGGCACAATGGAAAGAGCTCTGGATACATGATAAAAGGACTTGGATTTGGAAACTGGCTTTGATTTTTTCTGTGTAATGATGGTTAACATACTGAACCTCTCTGAGTCTCTCTTTTCTCATCTGTGAAATAAGGGGGTTGAATTTGGGGATCCCAAAGATTCCATCCAAATCAAAAGCATGAGATTCTATGACTTCAATTGGAGATTGGTGATAGGAATAGCACTAGAACCCTACAGTGGTGCCCTTCATAATGGTGCATTGGCCATGGCAGTGGAGTTCAAGTCCTTGTGAACCTACCAAGGTGGAGAACCTCTAATTGGGTCCCAAACGAACACAAATTTAGATTTGGAAAAGAGCTTAGAGGACATATAGTCTGGCCCCCTTGTTTTACAGATGAGCTGACTAAGGTCTAGATGATAAATGACTTGCCCATGGTCACTCACACAGGTAGGAAATGATAAAGGCAAGGATTTCAACTCTGACCCTCTGATCCGAAAGCCAGTAATCTTTCCAAGGTACCATACTGCCTCTTGCCTCAATTTCTGCCATCTGAGGACCCGCCTGGTGAAGTGTTGGAAAAGTTGTTGAATTTCCATTTGAACTCCCATAACTAATGGTCAATAGATATTTAGGGGCTGCTGAGTTAGAGGAGGAGAGAATCATGGATCTTTTGTTGAAGTACTATTAACAATAAACAATAAAGTACCATAGGGGCCATTTAGTCTAACCCCACCATTTTTACAGATGAGGAAATGGAAGGCAAGAGAGATATATTGACTCTAAGTAAGGAGCAGAGCTGGAATTTGAATCTAGGTCCCCTGACTCCAAATACAGGGCTCTTTCTACTGTACCACACTGCCTCAGATGTCGTACTCAAAGAAGCACAGAGAATTTGATGACACAGATGGGACTACAATCCCAATCTCCAAAGGTCAAAGGTAAAACTTTTCAGTCACCCCTCCTTGGATCCCTGACTGTCCTATCCCCTTACCAACTGTGATGGGAGAAACTACAGGGGTAAGAAATGAATTACACATCTCCACTGTGTGGGAGTGCAAAGCTGGGGAAGGCCACTCAGTAGCTGAGCAGAGCTATTGGCTTCAAAGGACCAGAAGGTCCCTTTGGAGCTGAGGTGGGAATGTTCAATCCCACTGCAGCCCAGTCTCATAGATTTCTAATTAATCACAGCAAGCCAGAGGAGAAAAGAAACTGGCTGCTGGAACACAGAGGAGGCCCTCCGGTGCAAGAGCTCCGACAATGCACATTTGCACCTCAATAGTTCTGGTAGATCGAGTGTTGTAGCCACTAAGGAGCTCAGCAAGACTGGGAAAGTGACTGAGGCTTTGGAACATTCTCCTTTTGGAAACCTTACCCAGAGGAGCTCTCCAAGTCCCTGAAATTTTGGGGTTGTGGGTGTATTTGGACAAACACCGGAGAAAAGGACCCATTTCAGGTGCCAAAGTAATCAATAGACATCTTGTGGAATGATCAAGTTTTTGAAAGCTGGGGGACAAACTTTTTCTCAAAAAAAAAAAACATTCTTTGGCTTTTGCAAGCATCCTGCTTCCCTACCTCCAAACCAACAACACCAGGACCAGTATACAATCCGGAGTCTGTTGGGGAGGAACCTGCTGTCCCTACTTCAGACTGTTTCCCATTTGTGAATGTGCAGAAAGAGATAAAGCATGTATTTATGTGAAAAGAAATTTAGATCTATCTGTAGAAAGAAACTAAGAGGTCAACTAAGCTAGCTCTTCATTTTACAGATGAGGAAACTGAGGCCAAGAGAGATGAAATGACTTATTCAAGGTCATGTAGATAATAAGATCCAGAGTGTGGATCTGATCCCAGATGCTCTGACTCCTATGACTTTTTCCCTTGAATATCTATTCTTTGATCCCTCTCTACCTGTAATCCTGAGGTCATAGATTTAGAGGCACTAATGCCCTTAAAGCCATCCTGCTGAATCCCCTCATTTGACAGAAGAGTAAAACCAAGGCACAGAAAACATAAGTGATTTGCCCAGTGGCACATTAGCAACACAGACTGTAGACAATTGAATCCTGGTCCTCTGATTGAAAACCCAATGTTCTTTCCGCTGCACCTCTTGGCTTATATACTACAGATTGATTATTTTCTTGGCTTTGCAGGGGGAAAGAGTGGGGAGACAGGTCATATCTCAGTGTATGAATGGTAGATTTCCAAGGGTCCTAAAGACAATATTTCCTGAATGACATTAAAAGGCCCAGGCCACATAGTATCCAGTAATATGAAGAAAAAAAAAACAGATCAAACAACTGGATTGTTTGAGCTATAAGCAGGAAATAACCTGCTTTAAGCATTCTTCCCTGCAGTGATTGGTTCTTCTGGCACTGTGTATAAAGAGTCTAAATGATTGAGTGTGTCATTTAAAGTATTTAGGATTTCATATAGGAGTACAGGTGCAGGTGCCAACATTCTCTCAAGAACTGTAGAACAGAAATTTAATGCTGGAAGGGCCCTTAGAACACGGAATGCCAGATGTAGGAGGCATCTTAGAGAGTCTAACACCCTCATTTTATTGATAAGAAAAGTAAGATCAAGAAAGGAAGAAGGACTTGCCCAAGGTCAAGAATGTGTTAGAAACACAGCCAGAATCAGAACCCAGGGCTCCTAACTCCCATATCAGTGGTGATCTGCACTATGCTGCTTCAGTCAATTGAATCATTTTTGTTCTCCATAAACTAAATTTAGATTCAAATATTCTAGAACTTGTGAGTGTGGAGGTGGTCAGCACTATGTCTCATTCTAAATTGGCCAACGTGGAATAACACTTAATTCAAAATAAAATGGAATTCATTGCAAGATTACCCAAATGTCTTCCATTTGTACTATTTCTTACTCTCTGCTGCCTTGTCCATTGCCCAGAGTAACTGCTAATGATTCCCATCTGGGCCTAGACTTCTCTTCAGTCTGGCATACACACTGTCCTTGCATTTCTCAGAGGGCAAAGAGCTTTGATAAGGAAATCTCTTGGCAGTGAGAAGGCATTTACTACCTTAGGCCTAGCAAAGAAGGTTGGTCTTTTCTACCTGTTCGCTTTCCTCATCTGTAAAGTGATGCTTTGGAGCCAATACTTCTCAGGTCTCTTCCAGCTTTAGTTGTATGATTCTGTATAAACCTTCTGGCATTCAATAACTAGGCTTTCTTTCACCCTCTCAGAAAATATTCCATCTAGGAAAACTTGGGTTTTAGGCTATCGACCTATAGCATCTATTCCAAGCCCTTTCTTCTACAAGTGAAGGCCAGGAGAGGGGACTTAACTTGCCCAAAGCCAAATGACTAGTTAAAAGCAGAGCTGGGACCAAATTGGAGGTCACCTAACTTCCAGTCCAGTGTTCTTAGCACCTAATCAGATGTCACTTTCCTCTCACATCAGTTTATCATAAACACCTAAAAGTTTTAATACCATTTCCCATTATTTGATTATTTGATCAGGGAACATGCAGTGCAAAAGAATGAAACTGATAAGCAGAGCTGATCTTCGGTATCCTTCTACCTCTCTTTCATCACCACCTTTCATCCCACCCACCCCCAGGTCCAGCCCTCATGTGCTCAGTGGTCTCAAGAAGTCCCCTCTTCTCCTCCATAAAATAAAACCCCAATATGAAATCTTGCAATATCACCGGAACAAAGCTGACCAACTTCATGTGAGAGATGCATCGGAAGCAACTGTCACATTGACTGGATAAGTTAGAAGTTCCCTTCCTACCCTAACAGGGAATGAGTTTAAGTAGAGGAAGGATTCTTAACCTGGAGTCCAAAAGACCCTTTGGAGAAATGTTTATCTTTATTTTCACCAACCTCTAACTGAAATTTGGCATTTCCTTCAAGTATGAATGTAGGCAGCAACCCTCCCCCTGCTTACATATACTGTATAGTGTGCTCCCAAATCATATACTTACATTTTTACAAGAACTTTCACTGCCTAAGGTATAATGGTATAATGGAATGAATGTGAATCCAATTCAGTTAGTTGCATGTATTACACTGGGTAGGGGTCCATAGGCTTCACCATACTGCCAGAGGGGTTGCATGACCCAAAGAAGTGCAGAATCTATGTACTAGAGAAAACATGATGTAGCAGAGAGGACGATAGACTTCTAGTCAGAGGACACAGATTCAAACCTTGACTAAACTACTTTGCACCACTGTGACCTTCATTAAGTTATTGATAATTGCCTGGGCCTCAGTTTCTTTAGCTGCACTTCATCTTTAAAATAAAGAGATTGGATTAGACGTTCTTCTAGGTGACTTCTGGCTCAAAATTCCATGACTCTATATGTCCCAGGTGAAAATAACAAGCCAGTGGAGCTTTAGTTTATTACACTACACTTTGGTGTAGTTTCAATGCTGTATCTCCTATAACCTATAATATAAGCACTCTCTTACGGATTAGACAGCTAGGAGGCTCAGTGAGTGGAGTGCCAACCTGGAGTCAGCAAGACTCATCTTCCTGAGTTCACATCTGGCCTCTTACTAGATGTGTGACTCTGGGCAAGTCACTTCCCCCTGTTTGCCTGTTTCCTCATCTGAAAAATGAACTGGAGAAGGAAATGGCAAATGATTCCAGTATCTTTACCAAAAAAATCCCAAATGGGGTCACAAAGAGTTGGACAGGGCTGAAACAACTGAACAACAACAGGGGTTAGATGCTAGAGGGATAGAGGATGTCCTTTCCACACCAGTGGAAAGAAAGCACATTGAAATTGCAAGAAAAAGATTCAGTTTGAATCCCAGTTCTGCTACTTACTACCTGTATGTACTTCAACAAGACACTCTTTGGAGCTCAGTTTCCTCACCTACAAGATGAGACTGTTGAACTAGATGGCTTCTAGGGTCTCTTCCAGCTTTAAATCTCTCATCCTCTGAACCCCAGATACCTCATATTCCTGAGAACTGACAGAAGCTTCTGTGCTCCTCTCCCTCCTTAAGGGATGAATGGCAGCATTCTATACATGTACTTATGAAGGCAGAACCAGTAAGAAGAAGAGAGTAAGGACTGAGCTACCAGGATCCAGTTTAAAAAGGATTTTGTAGAGGTCAAGAGGCCAAAGAAGGTGAATTCCACTCACTCTAGACTCTGAAGCTATGTCTGTCTCAATAAGCTTTTGAGGGACGTGGAAAATGCTCTATATTTTTCAGGGATGGGACGTTCCATTAATCATGGAAACCTTAATGAGGCTCTCACTTGACCAAATTTTGCAGAGCTGACTCTTTGTGCCTACTCTTTTCCATTACACATGTAATCTCCCCCTCCCAAAAATAAAACTCAGTGCACTGACTCAGGGCGAATGTTTGGTTGTGGTGAATTGAAGGGGATGGTTTGGATTTGTCATGAGCTGGCTCCAGATCTCACTCTTTCAGGCCAGCAATCGTCACCCATGTCAAGTTCCCAAAGACCGGACTCTACAGCATGTTTCTGGGGATTTTAGATGCAAGTAAAAGTGGGCCTTTGCATAAGACCTTTCATACTTCTATTTCCTTAAGTGTTAATGAGCAACACACTGGAGAGGCAGCAGCACTGCCTGAATAGCTCAACTGAGAGATCATTATGCTCTAAATAAGAGATCACTCATTGTCTGGTTTATTCATTGAAGTGGTTAGTCACATTCATGTAAAGGTTGAACACAGAGGAATGTGACTGTGCAGTCTATAAAAATGTGTACATGAAGAAGTATGTTAGACTGTGTGTTATGTCTGGAGCTACTCTCTCAGAGTGAAGAAATCTGGGTTCAAGCTCTTCCTCTGGCATGCATTTGCTACATGATGTTGGGCAAATACCTCAATTTCTTAGTACCATAGGCAACTCTTAAGATAATAAATTACAGGGCAGGTGCCATTCTGCTTTGGGGCAGGGAGTTTTCTCACTGGGTATTTCTCTTGCCGATGAATTCATAACTCTGGACATATACATATACACATACACATACATATGCACATATATGTGTATATATGTGTGTGTGTATGACACAAAACTCACAATGACTAATCGCAAATCTAGACTGCATTTGGATGCATAATGTCTAAAGCACTTCGTTCTGCTTGATCAGACCATAGTAGGCACACTGCATTTAGTTTTGAATACCATATGTTGAGACACACTAAAGATTATCTGGAAAAGGGCAATTTGGAAGGTGAGAAAAGTCATAAAATCATAAACAGAATTGGAAGGGACCCTAAAGGTTATCTAATTCAACCTCCTCAATTTACAGATGAGGAAACTGAAGTTCAAAGAAGTTAAGCAATTGGCCCAAAGTTCTATCTGAGTCAGGATTTGAATTCATGTTTCCCTGACTATTAACCCAGCACTCTATGTAGCATCCTATCAGGTCTGTGAGACACAAGTGAGTTTGGAGGTCTCTAGACCAACATCTTACTCAACACAGGAATCCCATCTATATAACCCCTTATAAGAAGGGATGAACTTAGGAAAATCACTTGATCTGTCTGGGTTCTTACTTTCATCATCCAGTAGAATAACAATTCCTGTTTTGGTATTACCTCTAGGTTTTCCAGTCATATACTTCATTGTACCTCTGTGAGGTAACTAGTGCCAGTATTATTATATCCATTTTATAGAGGAGGATACTGAGGCTCTGAGTGGTTAAATGATGAGCTCCTTTTCCAGTTAAAGACAGATGCAAACTAAATTTTGATTTTAAGTCCAGCATTTTCCCCATTGCTCTACATTGCCTCATATCATAAGGTTGTACTGAGTCATTTTCAAGACCCTTTCCAGCTGTTTGCTTCCCTATATAGACTCTTCAGAATGCTTACATAATTGTAAAGTCAATCACAGCAGCACACCTGAGGACTGCTGCTGTGAATAAATGTAAGGGTCTAATCACATAGTATAATGAAAAATAAGAATAGTAGTTTCCCTGCCTTCCTCACAATGGGGCTACAAGGTTATCAGGGAATGAGCTTTAAAGACATGTGTTTTTTTTTTTTTTAATACAGTGGCTCAAATCTATCTGTACACAAAATATTTATAGCAACTCTTTTGGTGATGACAAAAAAATGAAAATTGAGGGGATGCACATCAGTTGAGGAATGATTGAACAAGTTGTGGTATATAATTGTGATGAAATACTATTATGCTATCAGAAATGATGAAGGGGATGATTTCAAACAAAAAAACAAAACCCTAGGATGATTTGTATGAACTGATGCAAAGTGAAGAGAGCAGAACCAGGAGAAAAACTTATACTATAAGAGCAATATTGCAAAGATAACCAATTTTTGAAAGCTTGTCTACTCTTTGAAATACAACAATCCAGGACAATTCTAATGGATGCATGTTCAAAAATGCTATTCACCTCTAAAAAGAGAACTGATGAACTCTGAGTGCAGATGAAAACATACTATTTTTTTTTCTTTTTTTTAACATAACTGATAAAGAAGTCAGTTTTTCATGGCTTCACATGTAAAATGAGTATCATTTCACTTGCCATCTCAATGGATTGGTGAGGAACTGGAGAGAAGGAGAGAATTTGGAACTCAATGTTTTTTAAATTAATATCAAATAGAGGTTCAAATGCGAACTCCTGTGAAAATGCTATGGAAAGTATGAGATGCTCTCTTTATTCTCTAAGGAGACTAGAAAGGCAGGAAAGTAGTTAGAACACTGGACTTGGAGTCAGGACCTACCTCTTCTATTTATCAGCTCTGTGATCACAATTGTATTATTTCATCTCCCTGGGTCTCAATTTCCTCAACTGTGAGGATGTGAAATCTGTCATTTTCTTTATGTCAAAAGGTAAATTCTTTAGTCAAGTTTCCAGTCCCTCCTGAAAGTGGCTCCCACCTACCTTTCTAAACTTATTTCCCTATCATTCCCCTTCATACTCTCTCCCTTCCAGGCCAATGGTCTACCAGCTGTTCATGAACTCAACCTTCAATTTCCTCTACTCTGTGTCTTTGCATAGGCTACTCATGACTCCAGTGCCCTTCCTTCTCATCTCAGCCCATCAAAATCCTTCCTTTCCTTTGAGCCTCCACTCAGGTACTGCTTCCTTTCTATAGGAAGACCCTCTTGACACATCCCCCTCCCAAAACCCAATCATTAGAATTTTCTCCTTCCTCAAATTTTCTTCTATTTGCCCATTAGAATGCAAGCTCCTTGAGGGCAGAGATAATTATTTTCTCTATTGTCATTTTAACACTTACCATAACCCTGGGAAGTGAGTACTATTATTATCTCCAGATGAGGAAAGTGAGACAAACAGAGGGTAAGTGACTTTCCCAGCTAAGTATCTGAAGCTGGATTTGAACCTAAGTCTTCCTCACTCCAGCTCCAGTACTTATCCACTGCATCACCTCTCTGCCTTTATACTTAATTGTTTGTTTAATTTAATTGAGTTGAATACACTATCCACCTTACCATGTTGTGAGGAAAAGGCAATAAACATATAAGCAGATAAATCTTAGTCATTATAGTATTGATAGTATCATTTCAGAATGAAGCTTAGGCCAAAATGAAACAGCTTGATTTAGAAAAATATTCCCAGTAATGATTTAAAATATACCTCCCTGTAATTTTCTTTCATCATTCCTAGTTCTGTCCATTAGAACCACAAAGAATAAGTCTCACATGAATAGCCCAAAAAATATCTGTGGTCAGCTCTCAGTGCCAACATCCCTAAGCATTCTTTTCACTAGGATAAAGTTCCTTTAGCCATTCTTTATGTCACTTTTTTTAACCTTTCATCCTATTTCCTTGTCCAGATCTCCTAATCTCTCATAGACACGGGCCAATCACTCTTTTCTCTATTGTCGCTGTCCCTCAAAAATAAGTGGTCAATCTTAAGCATTACTCCATATGGGCCCTGACCAGTGCCTGTTACAATAGGACAATCAACTTTCTCAGCTCTCTCACTGTGGATAATAAACAGTAGTGGAACATAAAGAACATGTTCCCATGTAAGGGAGAAAATGCAAATTTTCAATTGTACAATAACCTGGGTTGTCCTCATTGGTGATCAACTATGCTAATGTGACCTGAGAAGAGTAGGATAGTCCTCAATGCTCCCCAAAGATAACATCTCCTGCTTCAGGTTAATATTCCTCAAATCCCACTACCACCAACTCATCCTTTGAATCTGAAAGGTTTCTGTTCTTCAAGTCTCTTACAAATTATTCACAATGTTCCTGGGAAAAGGAACATCCCCACTATGAAGTAGAGGTTAGCTGACAATCAGTGGAAAATAAGGTGTTGTAAAATGAAGATGAGTAATTGAGATGTACAAAGACAATAAAAGATGGTTTACTAACACAAACCAGTGTGATGGGATTTCTCAGCTTATTATTATTTTTTAAAACCAAAGGCTGGCTGTGTAATTTAGCCTTACAAAAGGATATCATGCTAGGAAGTAACCAGAGGTGTGCATGGCCATAGTCAAAATTGTAGTCAAAGAATCTTTGACAGATGTTATAGATAATAGAGAAGAGACATGACTTGATCACTAATTGAGAACCAAATTCTCATCTCCTTTATTTCACTTCTTCTTTTCCACACTTGGAGTTGTGATTTTATTGGTATAGAGCACTCTTGGAGATTAATTCTCCCTACCAATGCATGTTGATACCTATCTTCAACTAGATGGCACAGTGGAAATACTGCTGGTCCTCAAGTCAGGAAGTCCTGAGTTAAAATTCAACTGTAGACACTTACTAGCTATATGACCTTAGACAATCACTTAACCTCTTTTTGGCAGCTCTCTATCCAGTATACTACTCTGCCTCTCTTTATTTCACTTTCTTATAGCATCATTCCCATGGTAACTCTTGCTGTGGACTTGATCCTTGGGTCATACCAAGAGGTTGGGGATTGAGGGGAGAATGGGGATTAAAAAAAAAAGCAGCCAAAAGATAACAGTTTGTTTTTTCACTTTTCCAGGACACCTTCCCCCAAGAGTCTTCTTGGATGAAAAAATTTCAGATACGATGTGGGTGACATAACATAGCAGCTGGTACATCTAGGTTCAGAATGTACTGCATTAATAGTAACTTGGAAGCCTTTTTGGTTCAATATTCACTATTAGCATTTCATTCACCTCCCAGGATGGGGATTATGAGGTCTTTGACATTCTGCTTTTATTACACTGGTTCTTGATGTTCTTTTGGTCAGTTTCTGTAAGTGTCTTGATACACCACTGAAATGATTGTAACTTTTCCCATCAATATTCCCCCAGTGACTTGAAGCAGACAGGCCTTTAATATGGCAGTACACCATTGTGAGACCAAGTTTCCATTTAAATGATAAACCACAAGAATTTTAGAAGGTCTGGTCCAATTTTTATGGAGACTTCTAGTTAATATTACTCATAGTATATATATTTTGTGAAATTACTTCCAAGCCATATTCCTTGCTATAACTGGAAATCATGGTGTGTGCCTAAAGCTACATGGTAATAGAAGAACGGGAGAGAGGAAGATTCTGGCATGTGGATGAAGCACCAGGAAAATCCCTCTGAAAATACTGTTCCAAGATCAGACATGGGGTGGAACCTCCTGTTACTATGTTTAGTTCTGGGGATTTGCAAAGCTTAGAGCAAGACACGAAGGGGAAAGGAAACATTTTGCCTGACCAAACTGCGCTCTGTCTCTGGGGTTATTCCCACAGGAAGGGCCTCCCGTTCCACTGTTTTGTCCCAAATACTTTGAACGATCTCTCTAAACCTTGTAAGTCTGCATAAATTAAATCCTTTCTTTCTTTCTTCCCTCTCTTCTCCCTTTGTACTTTCTCATCCCAATTTCTCCTTCCCAATTCAGCCTACCCATTTTTTTTGTTGTGTTAGTTGTTGAAAGCCTATGTTTGCCTTATTCACCATTTAAAGTATCATTATCTCAGGAGAAAGGGTGAAAGGAAGCTCAGAGGTGGAATAAAATGGGTGCTTAGTGCCTAAACAGAATTTGTTCATAAGTAGATTTCCAGACAATAGTAGGCAAACTGTGAAAGGTCAAAGCCCTCCTTCTACTCTTAATGTCCTATGAGATGGGCAGTCGATGACTAATTCATAATAGGTATAATGAGGTTGCCCTGATTTGACATCATGACTGAGTATGCAGCCTGTTCTCCACTGAAATCCTTCTCTGATATCTCAGCAACCCATGGAGCTCTTGAAGGCTAAACAACCAAAGCCTTCTATTTAGTGCATTTATTTTGTATGTTCATAGCTATTTGCATGTTATCTCTCGTATTAGAATATAAACTCCTCCAGAATTCACACATTGAAAGTTCCCTTTAGCCCTACAGCCTCTCCCTCTGATTGGATGGCTCTTCCCAGAACCTTCCTTTTAGGGCAGCATTCCTGTCTTCTTCCTGTGCAGGCTACACTCCGGACTTCCCCTACCATGTCCCTTTGTCTCTCCCCTCAACCTCTAATTTCAGTTTCCTTTCATGGATTGCCTTCCCTGGTTAGAATGTAAACTCCTTGAGGGCTGCCTATTTCTATGCCCAGCACTTGACACTGTGCTTACCACAGTGAAACTTAATGAAAGCTAGCAGACTAATTGATTGGCATGTAAGTACCTAATAAATGGTTGTTGACACACTGTTATCTAATAGGGAACAACCAGAACATATTGATTTTTGGTGGGAGAGGGGAAGTGGCTTGACTTGGTCAGACTTTTCACTTTAGAAAAATCACTTTGGCAGCTGCTTGTAGTGAAGAGAGGCTTGCGAAGGAGGGAACGCTGACAAATAGTCAATTGCTGTACTACAGGATGAGGTAATGAGGGCCTGCCGGGCATCAGCATGGCCACTATCCAAGTGGAGAGAAGTACGGTAAACTGTAGAATTTGGTTTTGAACTCAGAGCCAGTCAGCCCTCATTCCATCCTTGCCATGTCTAGAAGACTAAATAAACCTGTTATTTTGCAGACAGAGGTACTTACAGAAAAAGGGGATGGAGAGAGCTCTGTTCATCCTTTTGATTGTTATTGACCAAATAACTACTATGTCATTGACTAAACATTAGCTTTGAAATCTTTGTGATCATGAGGCTCATAGGATAAATTAGAGGCGGAAGGAGACCTGGAGACCAGCTAGTCCAGCCTCTTCGAGACCAAGGGCAATAAGGTGGCTTTTTTGATGTCACGGTAATAATCCTCAGGAACAGGATTTGAATCAAAATCTTCTGACTCTAGTCATTCAATTCTCAGAGAAGTCAGTGGGACATGGTTCTGAAAGAACACTGGAACAAAACCAATATCACTTGGTTTATAATTTTGGCTTTGTCATGAGTCAATTGTGTGACCTTGGGAAAGTCACTTCCTGAAGCATTATGACACATGCAAAAGAGTATTGGGGTTAGAAATGGGAAGAATTGCTGTCAAATCTCAGCCCTATGAGACTTTGAGTAAATCACTTAATCAACTTGGTCCTCAATGTCCTCATCTTTAAAATGAAAGGGTTGGCCCAGATGACCTTGAAAGTCCAGTCTAGTTCCAATGCATTCTGTGCATCAGGTTCCTCTACTGTATTATGAGAAACTTCATTTATATTATCTCTCAGGTCCTTTTAAAATATGATATTCCATGATTTTTGTAGAAGTATAGTCATATAAAAATATATTCATATATTTATACATAAGTATATATGTATATGGGCAGCTAGGTGGTACAGTGGATTGAGGCCCTGGAGTCAAGAAAACTCATCTTCCTCTGAGTTCAAATCTGGCCTCATACACTTACTATCTGTGTGACACTGAACAAGTCACTTAACTCTGTTTGGCCCAGTTTCCTCATCAGTAAAATGAGCTTTAGAAGGAAATGGCAAACTGATCCAATATTTTTGTCAAGAAAATCCCAAATGGGGTCACAAAGAGGTAGATAAAACTGAAATGACTGAACAACAACAATTACATGTAATATATATATATATATTCATAAAAATCTATGTCCTAAATACTTAAAGCAGTTGATCTGTTACAATATACATACACACACACACACACACACACACACACACACACAGAGTAAGGACTAAGGGGTAGAAGTTACAAGGGAAAAGATTCCAGCTTGTTATTAGGAGAAAAAATCCATAATAATGAAAACCATACAGAAGTCCAATGGACTCCTTTGGGAGACAGTGGATAGCCCAATCACTTGATGCCTTCTGAGGTTTGATGTCTACTCATCAGAGAAAGAGAAAATGAGATTCGTATTTAACCATAGGTTAAATTAGAAAGATCATCCCTGACATCTCTTCCAACTACAGGTTGTTCAGATATTGTGGTACTGTGCTTTGTCTCTAAATGGAGGACTTCGGCCTAGATCAAGAAGGTAGTTACTTCCAGCCAAAAGAATCTATAATTTCACATGGGATGGTGTTTTCCCTTATTGTTTTCCTGAACTTCCTTTTTTCAGTGATGGGAATTCTGCCCTGAGTGACATGCGCTTCACCTTCTTCACTGCCAGTTGGAGTACGTGCCCGTGTCAGAGGTCAGCTTATGAACTACTGGAAATTTTCATGATTGCAGTAATTCCATTTTTCAATTTGCAAACTCAACAGTGCTCTCTACCAGTATCCGCACCCTGGGTGTCTGGAAAAACATGATGAACAACCTTACGTTTTTGGTCTGCCTTCTAAGTCATAATCCATTTGGACATCACAGTTTTGCCTTTTTTAGTTGTTTTCCTTTCCTTGGATCTAATAGCTCCTTTTGGGGGGACTCCATTTGCCAAATTTCAGCCCCAAATGGAAAATCAGGTTTTATAAATAGCAACACTTTCTCCAGTGGTGCCTCAGCAGAGGCGGGAATCTTTGTCACTCAGCTCTTTGGAAATGCATTTCCTCTTTTGTCTCTGATGTGGTCCTGGGCAGATCCAGGCCATTGTCTGAGGCACCCACTTTGGGGGAAAATCTTGAGAAAGGGCAGCAGTGCCAAAAGGAGGCTTTTAAGTTTTCCCGCCTAGAAAACCCTATTGATGCATTTTTGTGTGCTTACTCTCCAGGGTCAGGCTTCTGATTTGACCTCTTGCTTCCACTCATAATTAGTGCATGCAGAACAGCACCTCCTCTCTTACTAATTGGCTCTTGCAATGAGCCTTTCATAGATTAAATTTGTGAATGGCTGAGTTGTCTTCCAAGGCAAATTTCAAGCATCAGCACATTCAGCTGTGTCTATGTAGCTGGTCAGAGAATTAGGAAATTATTAGCATGGGAATCAAACAAGTCCCCTGATTACCCCATTATAAAGAAGATAAGTTAACTCTTTAAGGGAAGCCAGGAAAGTTACCAGGAAGTTAGGTGTGTTTGCTATGTTCCCACCTGTAGATACCTGGCCTAGGGATATTCCCACCAGCAAGTTGGTGCCTTGGTTAAGGACTTAGATAGTGAGAGTTAAACTGTATAATCGCTCATGATGTCATTTCTTTATGATTACATTTGAAAGTAGGTTATCCCCAGATGCAGGTGATTCCATCTTGTTGAGCATCTTCTAAGAAGAAGCTAGATCACTGGTCAGGAATGTTAGAACAGGTATTCTTAGTCAGTTATGAGACTTGGACTAGATGACTTCCGATGTTCCATCTGATTCTGAAATTCTTCAAACCTTGTGAGATGCAATCAACTCCACTTAAACTGAAGAGGTTAAAGACCATAAGCTTCCAGTAAAGGGCAAGATGGGTAATAGAGCAGAATTTGCAACTATTTATTTTACTTTTGTAGGAAAGTTAAAGAACCAAGATTATGGGCAACATGGAGACTAAGAAACAATTCAAAGTCATCTATAGTGATAAAGAATCACAGAATCCCAGCATCCAAAAATTGGAAAGAGTCACTACCTTCTCATCCAACCCATATTGAAAAGCAACCCTCCTCTAACATAGTCAACGAATGATCTTCAAGCCTCCATTTTCCTATTTTCAATGAGGCAGCACCCACTACCTCCCAAGGTAGCCTAGTTTGAAGGAGCTCTAATGGCTAAGATTTGCATATGTGTGTGAATGTGTGTGTGTTTTCTCCTGATATCACACCTAACGTCTTTTTTTCTACTCCTATCCATTGCTATTGGTTCTGTCATATGGGGCCAAGCAGAGCAAGTCCAATCTCTTTTTCTTATGGTTTAAAATTAAACAAGATGAAAAAGAAATAAAAATTTAAAATAAAAGAAATGACCCACTGAGTCAACTCCCTGTTCATATGACTCTCTGGTAGGGGCAGAAATGGGGGAGAGGGAAGGGAATAAGCATATATTAACTGTCTCCTTTGTGTCAGGTACTGTGCACAGTACTCGGCAAAAATATCATTTTGTGTGTGTGTGTGTGTGTGTGTGTGTGTGTGTGTGTGTATCACTAAAAAGTACAGTTTATAGGAGGATAAAATGATTGCAAAATGATTATGGGAACAGTGCAGTGCTAAGCATCAATAAACCTGAGCTATAATACTGTCTTTGTCATTCACTAATTGTATGATAGTCTATGGAGTTCTGTCTCCTCATCTGTCAAATGAAGTGATTAAATTAAAGTATCTATAAAGTCTATTCCTCTTATATGATTAATCAACCAACAAACATTGCATCTTACACATAGAGATAGGGATTGGTATGGTCATTTCAATGGTGTTGGGACCTTCCAGATGAGAAAAACTTCTACCACTGTAGGTTGAGACCTTCCCTTATAATGTTACAAAGTTGCCTAGAACATTGAGATGTGACTTGTCCAGTGTCATACTGCCAAAATAGGTCAGAAGTGAGACTTAAACCTAGGCCTCCCTGACTCTAGTTCCTTATCTCCTGTGCTACTCTGCCCCCATGTTTTGTACATGGCAAGCATTTCATAAATATTTGTTGAATCCAATTTAATTGAATCAAGCCTGTTGTATACCAAATGTGTTCTGAGTTTCAAAGTTAACATATTCCCTAAATTTTCATAAATTGTTTTTATTTGGTTGACTTTCCTAGAATCCAAGACCTTTGTGATGATCACCAGACTCAATCTCTAGTCTTACAAACCTACTATGCCATACAAGCATCCAAATGACACAAGAATAGAAAACCTGGTACCTACAATTTGCATGTGCTCCCTCTTCTGAACTTAATTCAGTACCCTCCCTGACATAGGCAGTTGTTAAGTCAGGGCATTTGCGATCTGGTTCAAGGACTGTCCTATCTGCTAAGGAGGTAAAGCACACACATTTAAATTTTCTGAAATCAACCCAGTTTTATGAAAAGATGTTATTGGTTTTCTCCAGTCCAGGAAAAAATCTAGTCCTGGTTTTCATGTCTTAACTTTGTTTATCATGAATGATTGATTTGTAAGTCCCCCTGGTAGCTCCATAGGCCATTCAGGTGCTGGACTTCCCAATTATGTTAATAAGTTGTGATTTTAAGAACTTCTTTGAGGGATGACTTTGTGTTAGCAAGAGAAGCTAAAGGGTTAAAGGAATAACTCACTACCAAACTTTGCTATATCTGCAGTTTACCAGGAGAACATTTTGGTATTCTTTCCTATGGCATTATTAACCTTAGTGCTCAAACCTTTGTGTACCTTTCCTACACATACAAATGAAGCATTATTATTATTAATGATGTTATCTCATTTAAGTATATATCTAACACCAATATTCTTCTGGAGACATGACTGAGAATCATGGAATTCCACAAAATTGTACGAACAAGGATCATAGATTTAGAGTTATGTAGAAACTTGCAGGTCATTGAGTCAAACTCTCTCATATTATGGATGAGGAAATCGAGGCACGGGGAAGTTAAATGATTTGCTCAAGCTCAAACAACTAATAATTATCTAAGATAGAATCTGAACTCAGAACTTCTAGTCTCCAAGTCCAGTGCCTTAACCATCATGCATGTTGCAGAATCAAAATTTCAGGTGAACCAAAGGGTCATGCAAAGATATAGGGTAAGATAGAGGCTGTGTCATTAAACCAATAATGACTTTGGATATAAAGGTGATATTAAACATTGAAGATATATCTGATTTAAAAAAGAAAATAAAAGAGGTGGATTGGGAATATAATGAGAATGAGGAATACCAGATGGCTGGCATGAGTACTGCATTTCTATCACATGAAATATTAAAAGGCTTTGAACAGTGATTCTTAACTTGGGGATACAGAGAGGTACCAAGGGGATCCATATATAGATTTCTGGGGGTTCATGAACTTGAATGGGAAAAAAATTTGCATCTATATTTTCATTAACCTCTAGCTAAAATATAGCATTTCCTTTCATTATAATTTTTAAAAATACATTATTCTGAGAAGAGTATCCCTGTATTCATTAGACTGATCACGTTGCCAATGGAGGCTACAACACATAAAAAGGTTAAGATCCCCGTGTTTAGAGGGAGCCCACCAGAGCAGTAGGTGGCTCAACTAAGGAGGATTTATCAATTTCTCAATGAGGAAAATCAAACAAGACAGGAAGGGATGGATGGGTTGCAGTCTATGTGGGCAGAGGGATAATAGGATCATCAATTTATACCTGGAAGGGATGTTAGAGGATGACTAGTCCAACCCTGTCATTTTACAGATGAGAAAAAAGAGCTCCCAGAAGGTTAAGTGACTAGCCCAAAGTCACACAGGTAATAAGTAGGACACTTGGGATTGAAAGCCGCATTCTCTGCCGCCAAATCCAACATTCTCTTCACCACACTGAGATGACAGATCCATGAAAGTACTAAATCATCTGCATGTTAAAAAAATTAAAAATTAAAATCAAAGAGTATTTTCTTTTAGTGTCTTATTTTGGCTCTTACAACAATGACTTTCACAGAAAGGAATCATAATGTCCATTATACAGATAAAGAAAGAGCTATAAGATCAAGTGATTTGACCAGGACACTAAAAATGAAGAATAAAAGTGAGACGAGAATCTAGATCTTGTTACTACTGAGTCAATGCTCTTTCCCTTACCTCTCACGCCTAACTACAGCTTTAACATTCTAATATTTGTAGCTCCCATATCTATCTCTATCTCAGTTTACAGTTGGCAAAGTGCATTCCTTGAAACAATGCTGTGAGTTAAGTAGTAAAAGTGTTATTACTGCTATTTTACAGATGCTAAAATTGCTATTCCAAAAAATAAAATACAAAATTCCTTTGTCTAAGTCATATAGTCAAAGTTAGGTTGCAAACCCAGGTCTCTTGACTTCCATTCCAGCCCTCCACAATTTATTCCCCAGAAATAGATTTGGGGAAAAGAATCTCTATTGTAGGAGAAAGCTGGAGCATGGCATTTTCATGGAATTACACATGACTTCTTTCCCTCTACCCCCTTCACATTTGAACACGCCCATGTGGCCCTAGATGCAGAAAACTGGCACAGCTGGGCTCTTTAGGAGGAAACACTTTGATTCAAGTTGGGTTTGCAAACTCCCTGGCATTGGCTGGGCTCTTCCTTGTCTATTAAGGAGATGTACCAAAAGGAGAATGAGAGAAATAAACTTTCATCCCCTTTGAGAGGAAAAATACACACACATAACAATAGAGTCCTGCCCCTGCATCATTTTGTGAAAAATACATTCAAAGGATACACAAAAATCCTAAAAAAAATTAGGCGAATGTGCTACTCGTTGGCCTGTGAAACTAGCAAGACAAAGCATTTGTAAGAACTTACTGAATTAACAATAGGAGTATTTGAGCGGGCTGAGTTGGTTATGTGACAAAGGGTTCTATTTCCAGCTTTTACTATGAATAAATGCAGATTTTACACAGATGGGATATATCCACGTCAGCTCCCCACTGCTCTGGTTATCTATCTCTTTCTCCTTTTTCTCCTAGAAACTTTTAAGTTTTACATTCCAATTTTGAAAATTCAGTCATCGGAATCCTGGGGTTCTTTGTCAGGGATGCTCATCTTAATGACTATGGTGGAGGCAACTTAGTATGTAATTTAAAAAACACTGGAATAGGAGGCTAGACACTTGGATGCTGGTTGTAGTTTTACCATTAATCCTATATGTGATCCAATCCTTTCCCCTTTCTGTGCTTCAGTTTTCTTTCTGCATAAAGTTGACTAGGAGAGGGATGAGAAGGGGACGTTATAGTATAGTACAAGAACCAGTGAATTTGACATTTAAAGAAGTCAGTTCAAATTCTAGCTCTCTTACTAAGTACCTATGAGATTTTTGATCTGGGTTCCAATTTTATCATCTGGAAAATGAATATGTTGATTTACATGCTCTCTAAGGTACTTTCTGGTTTTAAACCCATTGATAGAACAAGTGTACAATAATACAATAAAAAGAACAGTGGCTTTTGAGTTCAAATTCTGACTCTGAACCTTACTAACTGTATGAACTAAAGTAAATCACTTTAAAAAGTAGAGTCCAGCAATAATTGAAACACACAAAAAAGTTATGTGTCTCTTTCCATAAGAAAAGAAGAGGTAACAGGCAGGTTGATCAAACTCCATAAAAAGAAGGCTGCTGATGTAGCAAAAAGAATAACATAAATGAACTGGGCCTTGGTTTTCTCATCTGTAAAATGGGCTTGTAGACTTCTGAATTCCATCTCAGCTCTAGCTATATGTCCCCATGAACATATAAGTCAAACGAACCCAAAGGTCTCTTCCACCTCCAATATTCATCTGTCAGTGACTTGAAAACAATGAGCTTCTGATAGTTCTTCCTTAAAGTTAAAATGAACTCTTCCTAGTTCTACTTCAAAGGAAACCTTGACTCCTTTTCATGTTATCAGAGCTGAAAAGGAGCTTAGAGACCATTTCATACAACCCCACCTACTTCTATCTTACAGATGAGGAATGCAGATTTTGCTGTTAATTGTTCCTTCCACCTCATTACTCTCTAAATGAAGAATGACATGCTCTTGCAGCAAGCACCTCTCAGAATAAACACTGCCTCTAATAAGTTTATTCACTTTGTCTTCTTTAGTATAACTTGCACAGAGAATCAGAGTTAGTAATGTAAAGTAGCCACCAATTTAGGGGGAATTAGAAATGACAGATATTCCATAAGGGGCTGAGCTGTTTGTAGATTTCCGGTTCAGGGTTAGCTATTTCTCAGCTCAGCTTACTTGGAACTGCTTAGGAAGGAGGGCAAGTGTTCCCTTAACTTGAACAAATAATTCCCTTTTTCTGTCTGGGCCTTCATGTTTTCATTTGTAAGGTGAAGGTATAGTAATAGAGGATATACAAAGCTCCTTTTGAGCTCCAAATAATAAGAACTCATCACTTGATATCCAGACACTCAAGACATCATCCATGACCACAATTCAAATTAAGGATTAAAGAGATTCATTGAGATGTGTTGTATATACTGCACAATTTAACACAACAAACATCAATAATAAATATTTAGTAAATGCACACTATATGCCAGGCACTGTGCTAAACACTAAGGATACAAAAAGAGGCAAAACATACTCCCTGCCCTCAAGGACCTCATCACATTCGAAGCACATTGACTGGCCGTGCTTAGAAATATATGAAAAATCAGACATATTTCCTCATGTTAAGTCTCTCATAGTGTAGTTGGGTGATTAAAAACATACACAAGTAACCAGAGTCCAATCTAGACCTTAAGTACATTAGAACTGTGTCGACGTAAAATCATAAGCTGCAAAGAAGCCTTAGAGCTCATAGGATGCAACACATCTAATCTATCATATGAAGAAACTTTGGTCCACGAATGTGAAGTGACTTCACCAAAGACAGATGGGAGGGAAGCCTCAGTAGTGGAATTTGTACCTAAGTGCTCTACCTTCAAAGCCAGTAATCCTTTGCCATGTTTCACCCTGGTCCCAAAAGAGAGATTTGGAAAGTGAACTCAATTACTCAATTCAATTCAATTTAGTCAAGAAGCATTTGTTTAAGCACTTACAATGATGAAAGCAAAAAGTACCCAGAAGGAGAAGGTGCTGAACAGGACCAAATACTGCTGAGAGGCTGGGAAAGCTGAAGACTGAGAAAAGGACATTCAGTTTGCCAACTGAGAGACAAATGATTGGTAACTTCAGAGACAGCAGCTTCAATTAAATCGGAAACAATTCAATTCCATTCAATACAATGAACATTTATGAATTTATTAATTAGCTACTATGTGCAGGACACTGAAAATACAAAGACAAACATGAAAAAAGTTATCTTTAATGAAATGGATAGATTCTACTGTACAGATCAAGCAAGGAATGATTTTCTTATTCTATGACTTGGGAAAAGGATAAATTTCAACATGTGGGAAGAGGAGAGAATCCATTCTATTTTTTCTCTTAAAAAAGTTTTTCTTGACATGCTTTATTTTTACTTTACCCCACCCAGTGAGAGCTCTATTATAACACAGGAAAACAATTAATCAAAGTTAACAATACTGTGACTTCATCTGAAAGTGTATGTAACATTCCACATCTGTAGCCTCATAACCTATTTTAAGTGTTTTTTAATTAATAGAATCTATGATCTCTCCCTCCCACTTCACACCCCACTGGAGGAAAAACAAAGAAAAGGAAAATAAATTTCTTGTGAAAATACACATAATCTAGAAAAATAAATTTCCTCCTTGACTATACAAATATACATATATACACATACATATATGTATATATGTATGTATATATGCATGTATGTATATGTGTGTGTATTTTTTTTCAATTTTTCATCCTGAATTCATCACCTCTCTGTCAAGAGGTTGATAGCATATCTCAGCCTTGGGTTTTTAGAATCATGAATGGTAATCTCATTAATAATAGTTCTCACATCTTTCAAAGTTGTTTGTCTTTTTTTTTAAAAAAATATTTTTATTTCTAGTTTTCAACATTCACTTTTTAAAAATCTTGAACTCCAAATTTCCCCCCTTCCTTTCCTCCACAAGATGGTATGTAATCTGACATAGTCTATAGGTTTACAATCATATTAAACATATTTCTACATTAGTCATGTTGTAAAAGAAGAATCAGAACCAAAAGGGAAAAACCATGAGAAAGAAAAAGTAAATACAACAATAAATAATATTGATATTAACAATAAATAATATGAATAATAATATTAATAAGATAAATAATTTAAAAGATAAAAAAGCATGTTTTGATCTGCATTCAGACTCCATAGTTCTTTCTCTGGGTATGGATAATATTTTCCATCACTGGTGTTTTGGAATTGCCTTAGAACATTGTATTTCTTATTATTTTTAATTTATTTATCTTTAGTTTACAACAGTTTCACAAGCTTCTGAGTTCCAAATTTTCTTCCCCTCCCTCCACTACCCCCTTCCCAAGATGGTATGCAATCTGATGTAGGCTCTACAAATGCATTCACATTAAACATATTTTCACATTAATCATGTTGCAAAGAAGGATTATAATCAATGGAATAAACCACGAGAAAGAAGAAACAAAAGAAAAAGAGAAAGAGAGAGAGAGAGAGAGAGAGAGAGAGAGAGAGAGAGCAAACAGTATGCTTTGATCTGCATTCAGACTATAAGTCTTACTCTGGATGTGTATAGCATTTTCCATCATAAACTTTTTGGAGTTGTCTTAGCACCTTGTATTGCTGAGAAGAGCCAATATAGTCATCAAACAATATGGCTGTAACTGTGTACAATGTTCTCCTGGTTCTTTTCTCCTCACTCAGCATCAATTCATATAAGTCTTTGCAGGTTTCTTTGAAGTCTGCCTGCTCATGATTTCTTATAGCACAATAGTATTCCATTACATTCTTATACTGCAACTTGTTCAGCCATTCCCCAATTGATGGGCATCCCCTCAATTTCCAGTTCTTTGCTACTACAAAAAGAGCTGCTATAAATATTTTTGTATATGTGAGGTTTTTTCCCATTTGTATGAGCTCTTTGGGATACAGTCCTAGAAGTGGTGTTGCAGGGTCAAAGAGTATGCACAGTTTACTATAGTCATTGACTACTATGTCTCATGTACCTAATCTATTCCACTGATTCAGCACTTTATTTCTTAGCCAGTACCAAGTAGTTTTGGTGATTACTACTTTATAATACAATTTAAGATCTGGCATGACAAGGTCACCTTCCCTAGCATTTCTTTTCATTAATTCCCTTGATATTCTGGACCTTTTGCTCTTCCAGATGAATTTTATTATTTTTTCTAGCTCTATAAAATAAGTTTTGGCAGTTCGATTGGTATAGCACTGAATAAGTAATTTAATATAGGCAGAACTGTCATTTTTATTTTATTAGTTTGGCTTACCTATAAGCAACTGATGTTTTTCCAACTATTTAGACCTGACTTTATTTGTGTGAAAATTGTTTGGTAATTGTGTTCATATAGTTCCTGGAATTGTTTTGGCAGGTAGACTCCCAAATATTTTATAATGTCTACAACAACTTTAAATGGAATTTCTCTATCTCTTGTTATTGGGCTTGTTAATAATATATAGAAATGCTGAGGATTTATGTGGGTTTATTTTATATCCTTTGCTAAAGTTATTTATTATTTTAAGTTGTTTTTTACTTGATTTTCTAGGATTCTCTAAGTATAGCATCATATCATCTGCAAAGAATTATAACTTTGTTTCTTTTTTGCCTGTTCTAATTCCTTCCACTTCTTTTTCTTCTCTTATTGCTAAAGCTAACATTTCTAGTACCATATTGAATAACAGCGGTGATAATGGACATGCTTGTTACACCACCTCTCCCATCTTATTGGAAATGCTTCCAGCGTATACTCATTATGTATAATACTTGCTGATGGTTTTTGGTAGATGCTACTTATTTTAAGGAAGAATTCATTTATTCCTGTGCTCTCAAGTGTTTTTAATAGGAATGGGTGCTGTATTTTGTCAAAAGCTTTTTCTGCATCTATTGAGACAATCATATCATTTCTGTTAGTTTTGTTGTCAATATGATCAATTATGCTGATAGTTTTCCTAATATTGAATCATCCTTGCATTACTGGAAACATCCTACCTGATCAAAGTGTATTATTCTTGTGATAAGTTGTTGTAATCTTTTGCTAATATTTTATTTTAAAAATTTGCATCTATATTCATGAGGGAAACTTTTCTATAATTTTCTTTCTCTGTTTTGACTCTTCCCCATTTAAGTATAATTATAGTACCATATTTGTTTCATAAAAAGGATTTGGTAGGAATCCTTCCTCACCTATTTTCCTAAGTAGTATAGAATTGGAATTAATTGTTCTTTAAATGTTTGATAGAATTCACTTGTACATTCATCTGGCCCTGGAGATTTTTTCCTAGGGACTTCATTGATGTCTTGTTTAATTTCTTTTTCTGAGGTGGTTATATTTAAGTATTTTACTTCTTCTATTAATCTGGGCAATTTATATTTTTTGTAAATATTCATCCATATAGCTAAAATTGTCAAATTTATGGGCATAAAGTTGGACAAAATAGTTCCTAATTATTTGGCGAATTAATCCTTTTCATTTTTGATACTGGTAATTTGCTTTTCTTCTTTCCTTTTTTTTAAAAAATAAAATTAATCAAAGATTTATCAATTTTATTGGTGCTTTTTTTCTTCTTCACAAAACCAGCTCTTAGTTTTATTTATTAGTTCAATAGCTTCTTTAATTTCAATTTTATTAATCTTTCCTTTGGCTTTCAGTATTTCTAATTTGGTATTTAATTGGGGATTTTCAATTTATTCTTTTTCTAGCTCTTTTCAGTTGCATTCCCAATTCATTGATCTCATTCTCTATTTTATTCACATAAGCATTTAGAGATATAAAACTTCCCATAAGAACTGCTTTTGCTGCATCCCATACGTTTTGGTATATTGTCTCATTATTCTCATTCTCTTGGATGAAGTTGTTGATTGTTTCTATGATTTGTTGTTTGACCCACTCATTCTTTAGGATTAGATTATTTAGTTTCTAGTTGATTTTTAGTCCATCTTTCCATAACCCTTTATTACATGTAATTTTTTATTGCATCATGGCCTTAAAAGAATGCATTTAATATTTCTGCCTTTCTGCACTGGATTGTGAGGGGTTTTTTTTGCCCTAGTACATGGTCAATTTTTGTGTATGTGCCATGTACCACTGAGAAAAAGGTATATTCCTTTCTATTTCCATTCAATTTTCTCCAGAGGTGTACTTACTAAACTTCTATACACCTCTTTAACTTCTTTCTTGTTTATTTTGTGTTCATATTTATTTAGTACAGAGAGAAGGAGGTTGAGGTCCCCCACTAGTATAGTTTTGCTGTCAATTTCTTCCTGTAACTCCCTTAACTTCTATAAGAATTTAGATCCAAACCACTTGGTGCACATACGTTTAGTAATGATATTGCTTCATTGTCTGTGGTGACTTTTATCAAGATATAGTTTCCTTCCTTATCTCTTTTAATTAGATCTATTTTTTCATTTGCTTTGTCTGAGATCAGGATTGCTACCCCTGCTTTTTTACTTCAGTTGAAACATAATATATTCTACTCCAGCTCTTTACCTTTGTCCTATATGTATCCCTGTATTTCAAATGTATTTCTTGTAGACAACATATTGTAGGATTATGATTTTTAATCCATGCTAATATCTATTTACGTTTCATAGAAGAGTCCATTCCATTCACATTTACAATTATGATTACTATTTGTGTCTTTCCTGTAATGCCATGCAAGAGCAGCTTTCCAGAAGAATCGTATTGTGAACAGCTTTTAAGGTTCTGATTACACAGTAATTTATTCCATAACAAATCAAGGCAAACATTCACAGTAAATCAAGGTACAGCATTCAAAATATTACAACTTGGCACATAAAATCAAAATAGAGTATTCCCAACAGCTTATCACAGAAATGGCTGCATAGTTTTCACCATAGAGGCCGCAAAGTTTTGAACAAAGAACAATCATTTAGTAACTCAATCATTCAAAATTAGCTCAATCATTCAGTCATCCCTAAGGAGGTTTGCCTACTAACTCAGTCATCTCAAAATACTGTAGGCAAAGTCTTCCACTCATGGGGCACACTAAGTTAACTCAGTCACTTATTCAGTAATCAATTACTAAGTACAGTCATTTAGTCATTCATTCATCCTTCATCATTCACTATTCAATCATCAGAAAATACACAGACCCTCCACCCCTAGGTCACTAGTAAACTACAATTTCATCACTACTCAGTACCTACAGAGAGATCTTTTCATCTTGACTTGAGGCAGGCAGCTCTTACCTGAATCCATCAAACAGTCACCTGGATTCAAAGGCTCCCAGTTTCTTGCCCAGCTCTCCTGCTCCACAATGAAGTTCACAGGGTCCAGTCCATCTCAAATCCTTCACAGTTTCTGTTTCTGGGAAGACAAAGCTTGACAGAGCCACAATAATATTCATGCACATTGCCAGCACCATCATCAATTCACTATCTCCCTGTGAAATCAACTCAGACCCACCAACAAGGTCCAAGATGTCAGCACAAATCATCAGTAAAGTCCCAGAACCTCCAAAGCCCTCCTCAAGGACTTGTGTAAACATACAACCAGAGAATCCTTTTTCAGGGCTTCCAGTAAGGTCCCAGGGCTTCTGTACAAAGTATCACAAACAAACATCAGCACAGACAGAGCAGACAAACAGAGTGCCTGGATACCACAAGTTTTCTCCTTCTTGACTCCGGCACCACAAGAGTCCTCTTCTCAATTCTTGTTGTCTCTAGCCCTGGGGCTCTCTTTATATAGTCATTAGCTCTTCCCCAGGAGTTCACAAGTTATAGGATTCACAAGTTGTGGAGTTCACATTTTCTGTTTCTTAACAGACTTGATACAAGGCTCAAAAGAAGCTTGAACTGAAACAAGGTGTTAATTCAATAGCTGAAACAAGGTGTGAACTACTTCTGTGCTTGTGGTTACATCTCCATCTTATCCCTCCACCCATTTATGCTTTTCTTTCTCCTTTATCCCTTTCCCTCCTCACTAAAGTTTTGCTTTTGACTGCTGCCTCCCTCTATCTGCCCTTCCTCCTGCCAGTCCCCCTCCCTTTTTTCCCCTTTTTTCCCTTTTTTCCTTACTACTTCTTCCCTCCCTTCTATCCCTTTCTCCCTTTTCTTTTCCCTTTCCCCTGTAATTGCCTATAGGGTAAGTTATATTTCTATACCTGAGTATGATATTTCCTCCTTGAGCCAAATCCAGTGAGATTAAAGTTCAAACAATGATTGCCACTCTCCCTTTTTTCCTTTCACTATAATATGTCTTTGTGCCTCTTCATGTGATGTAATTTACCCTGTTCTGCCTCCTTCTTTTCTCTTCTCCAATCACAATCTTTTTTCAGCACTTAACTTAGTTTTTTTTAATAATCACATCAAAATAAAATTAAGCCCACCCCCTTTGTTTATGTATTTCCTGTCTATATGATGTAATAAAGATCTTCCCATGTAGAGATGTAAACGGTTTGTCCTTATTGAATAACATGTTTTATTATTGTTGTTGCTGTTGTTTTCCCCCCTTTCCTGTTTACCTTTTTATACCTCTCTTGAAAGTCTTGTATTTGAAGATAAAATTTTCCATTGAGCTGTGTTTTTTTCATCAGGAAAGTCTTGAAGTCCCCTATTTCATTGAATATCCATCTCTTCTCTTGAAAGATTATGCTCAGGTTTTCTGGGTAGTTGATACTTGGTTGTAATCCAAGCTCTTTTGCCTTACAGAATATCACATTCCAAACCCTGTGATCTTTTAATACAGAAGTGATATTTAAATTATTCCTTTTGGTTGCTTGCAATGATTTCTTCTCCATCTGCTAATTTCAGAATTTGGCTACAAAATTCGTTGGCATTTTCAATTTGAGATGTCTTTCAAGAGGTGATCAGTAGATTCTTTGAATTACTGTTTTGCCCTCTGTTTCTAGGACCTCAGGGCAGTTTTCCATGATTTCTTGAAAGATGATGTCCAGGCTCATTTTTTCATCATGGTTCTCAGGTGAACCAATAATTTTTAAATTATCTCTCCTAGATCTATTTTCCAGATCAGTTGTTTTCCCAATGAGATATTGTACATTTTCTCTATTTTTTTGTTCTTTCTATTTTGTTTGATTGATTCTTGATGTCTCATAGAGTCGCAAGTCTAATTTTTGACAAATTGTTTTCTTCAGTTAGCTTTTGCACCTCCTTTTCCATTTGACCAATTCTACTTTTTAAGGAGCTGTTTCCTTCAGTGTACTTTTTCTCCCATTTTGTCAATTATATTTTAAAATTTTTCTTCCACCTCTCTTATTTGACTTTTAAAATCCTTCTTGAGCTCTTCCAAGAAGTCTTTTTGGGCTGGATACCAATTCATATTGCCCTTTGAGGTTTTAGATGTGGGTATATTGACCATGTTGTCCTCTCCTGAGTTTGTGTTTTGATCTACCCTGTCACCAAGATATTTCTCTATGGTCATTGTTTTCTTTTTTTTATTCTTCTTGTTCATGTTGTTTCCTTTTTTCTGGCTTCTAAATTTGATCTCTGCTTCTGGAACCCAGGGTGTGCTGTCTCAGATTCCTTGTGCTGGGGGCTAGGGGCCTGCTTACTGGTTTTCTGTTCTGGGACCTCAGGTGCTGGCAGTTGGATGTTGTAGTAGTCTGGCAATTTACCTGGTGCTGAGCTGGAGGTGGTATGTGCTTGGTGTTGGTGCTTGCTTGCTCCTCTATCCTGTGGCTCATGATTTCCCACTGGTCCACTGAGGCTGGGCTTGCTGCTGGCTTGCTGGAATGCCTCCTATCCTGTACTGATCCTTTTCAGCCATAGCAAGAAGGACCTTTCCCATTAATCCCCCTCACCTCTTGAGCTAAAAGACTGCTGTACCCTGTCTTTCTGCTGGTTCCACTATTCCAGGATTTTTCCTGGGGCAAAACTCTCCAGGTTCTTCAAGGTCAACAAGGGAGAGTGAGAGCAACTTACTGCTCACCCTGCCCTCTTGGCTCCTGGAACTTTAAATAAGTGACTGTCAAACATTCAGTCTGTGGGCTGATAGCCACAGGAGTAGCTGCTGTTGCTGCTGCAGGCCCTGTGCTTCTCTCTCACCAAACCCTCAACAGACCCTAGTCCTATACCAAAAGGTTTGGAAATTGCCAGTCCTGCCCCATGGTTCAGTCCCCTGTCATCTACTCTGGCATTTCTCTATGGTCAGGTCTGCACTGGTGCAGCCTGCACACTAGACTATGCTCATCTCCCAGTCTGGTACAACAGATCCTTCCTTTTGACCTTCTACATTGTCTTAGGCTGGAAATCTGCCACACTGTCTCTTTGTGGATTCTGGTGCTCTAGAAGTTGTTCTGATTCACTTTTTAGGGGTAGTTGAAGGAGTTTGTGGGAGGACTCAGGCGAGTCCCTGCTTTCATTCTGCCATCTTGCATTTGTCAGTTGTTGGTCTTTATAATGCTGTTATTGTTAACACACTTTTTCTTCTGATTATTCTCATCTCATTCATTAATTTATAAAAGTTTTCAAAATTGTTCATCTGCATAATATTGATGTTACAGTATAAATGGTTTGTCTGGTTCTGTTCACTTTTTTTCTGATAGAATTTGATACAAGTGTTTCTATGCTGTTTTGAAATCAGGCCTGAGACTGAAGGGCCTTAGGAATAGCAGTTTACCCCACAAAAGCCAGTCCAGTCTAGGCTCCATAGTCATCTCTGACAGGAAAAGTTATTGTGGAGAAAGGGCTTACCTCACCACTACCAGCAACAATTGCTGACCAACTGTCACCAACAGGAAAATAAGCACAGGAACCTGCCATTGACAGCACCACACCCTGTACACTCACCTCATCCCCAGACCATCAGTTCTGTTTCCAGACTGCTCACAGCCATCATCTGGCAAAGTAGCTCCTGTGGAGAAGGTGCCAGCCATCCTGACCAAATGCCAACCAATCTATCCACTGCCACCCACAGGGCAGACAAGCCAGTCTAGCTGAAGGAGTCATGAGGCAGAATGTGCCAGTCAGATCAGATAACCACTAACACTTTGACTATCATCTCACCTCAGGATCTGAAGGAGATAGCCAGGACTTTGAACACAAGAGCCTTGAAAATGGTTATGCTTCCAGCCCAGTCTCCTCAGCCATCATTCTGGGAAGGAACCTCTGTGAAGATGTACCTGCCAATTGCTCCTGCAGGTTACTGATCTTGTCAGTCTTTGACACTGTTAAATGTACATAAGGAACTGATAATATTTTATCAGTGGAAATGACAGTAAGGAAAAGGCATTATTATCTACTTTGCCACTCCACCCTAAGAACCAGAGATCTTTCAGTCTGACTTGGATACTTCTATGTGTGTTGTCTCTCCCATTATAATGTTAGTTTCTAGATTGTCTTTTCTATTTTTCAATTCTTTCTACTGGGGAAGCTAAATGATCCAGTGGCCAGAGCACTGGGCTTGGAATCAGGAAGACTCATCTTCATGAGTTCAAATTTGGCTTCAGGACTTACTAGATCTATGATACTGGGCAAGTCACTTAACCTGTTTGCCTCATCTGTAAAATGATCTGAAGAAAGAAATAGCAAACCACTCCAGTATCTTTGCCAAGATCACCTCAAGATGGGGTCACAGAGAGTCAGACACAACTGAACAATGATATTTTCTATATTTTTATAATGTCTCTTCCTGCTTAAACTTAAAACAGTGCTTTGCATAGAGTAATCACTTAATTTTTCATTCACTCATTGTAAGACAGATAAACACAGCACACAGGAGGGCTGCTAGCACAGATTCACTCTTAATCTTGTCAGACAGGAAAGTCACTAAGAAGGGGTTAATAATCTTACTTTATTCTAGTCTAGTTTTCTCAGAAGTTTGCTGATAACAGGAAGACAAACTCCTGTAGTATTCCCCAGTGACTCTTCTTGCAAGGGCCAGAGAGAAGTGGGAGTAACTACCCCTACATCTCAACTTTGTTGAGCACAACTTTGTGCATCCCCTAAATCTCTTCAGGCCTCAAAGGGGACCAGTTGAGGCATGCACAGCATTTCAGCTTGTTCATTCAACCCCAAGTTCCCCACTCACTTACCAGTGCCCACCTGCTTTAAAGCACAATGGACAAAGAAGGTATATTGCCAGCAATAGCCTTACAAGTTTACATCACCTCATCCCTGTATCTCACTACACAGTCACAGTGGATGTTTATATTATTTATCATTATATGACACTGTGCAAACATGGTGGAAATCTTTTGAACCATAACTGTGAGAACTTGTATCTAATACCTGGGAACAAGAGATTGTTGTGGCTATATGGATCCTGGGAAACTGAAATTTAAGAAATAATAACAAAAATCCACTTTATACATGCTAAAATCTACCTCACTTACACTAACATCCACCTTACTTATACTCATTCATCCCTGATTTCTTACAGCACAATGGTATTCCATTAATTCATATACCACAATTTATTTAGCTATTCTTCAATTGTTTGGTATCCCTTTAGTTTTTATTTTTTGCCACTATAAAAAGTTTCAGTAACTATTTCTTTTACATGTAGAGCAAAAAAATGCTCAAAATAACTAATAATTAGTGAAATGTAAATTGAAACACTTCTGAAATTCCACTTTACACCTATAAGATTGGTAAAGATGACCAAAAAAAAGGAAAATCACAGAGGTTGGAAGAGTTATGGAAAAATAGACATATTGATGTGATGTTGATGCACCTGTGGATGAGTACAAGCACTGTGGAATGCAATTTGAAATTACACACACACACACACACACACACACACACACACACACACAAAGAGTGAGTCTATTCTAGGCTCTTGGACAAGGCTACACAAACACAGAGATGGGAAAGGTAGTGAGATTGTTTGGCTGGCATGTAGAGTGCATGAAGGCTACTGGTATAAAACAAGTCTGGAAAGGTTTATTGGGATCAGACCATGGGGTCTGAATAGCAATACAATGACTTTTTGTATCTTGTCATATAGATAATGTACAACCATTGACTTTTTCTTTTGACAGAAAAATGATAAGTTTTCTGCTGGCATGAAAATCACTCAGGGAGTGTGTGAAAATGAACTGGAGTAGGGAACAACTCTTGTTATGGAAGTCAGGTGACATCAACAAATCAGGGGAGAAACCCCATTGGATAAGAAGGCCTATTGGCTAAACAATGGCAGGTGTGCTCAGACTTGAGTGCAACTTTAAGTGATGAGTTGTTAATACAGTGAGAAATAATAGAGGAAAAGGTTGGCATCCTTGAAGTCAAACTCTGTTTGTTTATTTACATTAAAAGCTGAGTGACATTGGTAAAGTCATGGGACCTATTTTTCTCATTTATAAATTGGGGAAAGGTATGAATCCTCTGATTCTCAGTGGCATTGTGAAGATCAAATGAAATAGATAAAGCATATCTTTGTCCTACAGACAAGTATTTATGTAAGGAGTAGATCAGAAAAGCTAGGGTCATCCTATATTTTCTTATAATCTAGGGAATTGAAAATAATTCTCCTCCTCCTTGAATTTCTGTCTAGTCATCTTTGGAATTCTTTGGATTCTAAGAAGTCTGAAGTGGATATGTGCCTCTGGGAGAGTCAGGACTAAGCTGGGGATATGATATAACAACAACGACATTATTTACATAACACTTAGTCTTGGCATTGTGCTAATCTCTTCACAAATTTCATTTCATCTGATTCTCACAGCAATCCTGGGAGGCAGGTGCTATTATCATTCCCATTTTACAGATGAAGAAACTGAGGCAAACAGAGGTAAAAATTACTTTTTCAGGGTCATATAGCTGTTGTCTGAGAAAAGATTTGAAGTCAGGTCTTCCTGGCTCTAAGATTGGCACCGTATCTCCTATACCATTTATCTATCATGTGTGTGTATGCACATGTGCATGTGTGTGTGTACATATGTATACACATATACATATATATGTAAGCTTTATTTGTTTCTGATTTGTGTGTGTCTGAGAGAGAGAGGGGGAGAGAGACAGAGACAGAGACAGAGAGAGAGACAGAATCAGATAGACAAAAACAGAGAGAGAGAGACAGAATCAGAGAGAGAGACACAGACAGAGACACAGAGAGAGATTACTGGATAACAAAGAATATATTTGTGCCTTTCTCCCTCTTGACCTAAACAGAGCCTGCTTTTCCTCTACAAATCTTTCATTGATGACTCCAGCCTTCAGTGATTCCTCTGTCATTAAGGGAAATAGTAAAATATGCAAGACAATCCTACTCCTTTGTATTGGGACTGGGGTGGGCACAATGAGAGATGATTCCAGCAAGGAATCATAGAATCATGATTCCAGAACTGGAAAGGACCTTAAAGAGTATTTTGGGCAGTTCCATTTTACAGAGATGAAAGCAAGGACCTATAAGGGAAAAATGCCTTTCTTGCCAACATAAATTTAAGGAGGGATGTGGGGATTGAGTTTGAAGCCTCTGGTCCTTCTTCTCACCAGCTGTAGTGGTAATTAATTTAAATTTGAAGACCCCTTTTTGTTATGTCAAGTAAGCAGGTACTTAGCCCTTAGTAACCATTCAAACCTTTGTGGCTAAGAGGAAGAGGGTGTGAACTCTGTCTCCTGTTGCTGACATAACAGGAAGGGTCTGGCTGAAACAGGAAGCCAATGCTTTGTGTGTATATAAGAAGAGCCCAGAGAGAGGTAGTCAGAATTTTTCTCCTGGTGGGCTCCTGGTGGAAGAGAGAGAGAGATTCTCTCAGTAAGCATCTGGAAGCTGACTGAGAACTGAGAGAGGATTTCCTTGAGACCAGAATCTGGTGAAGGCTGAAGTTGCTGCCAAAAAGGCTACCTGGAAGGATGAGATTTCATCTGGGTCCTAGGGCCAGCCGAACTTCTGGAGGACTGAAGAAGCATGACTGGGATAAGACTTTGTTTGTTTATGGCCTGGTTGATCCTTGAGTTCCCAGGAAAAGAAATTGTGAAGATGTGTTGGACCTGTGAACTTCAGTGTGTAGCAGGAACTGCATGGAGGACTGAACAAGAACCTGGGAGCTGTCTGCCTCTGAATCCAGGTGACTGGTGGATTCAGGCAGGAGCTGGGACCATGGAAGGGGATCCAGGGAATCTGAGAGACCACCCTGAGTCAAGATGAAGAAAAGGCCTCTCCTTGGATATTGAATGCAGTGATGAAATTGAAGTTTACCAGAGAACCAGGGGTGGAGGGTTTGTGTAATTTTCTTATGATTTGTATTTAGTGATTAATGATACTTAGGGACTGATTGCTAGATAAGTGACTGATTAAGTTAACCTATGATTGACTCATGAGTGGAAGACTGATTATTGTGTTTTGAGATGACTGAATGACTGAGTAAGGAGGCAAACCTCCTTAGGGATACCAGATAATTGTTCTTTTGTTCTTTGTTCTAAATAATATGACCACTTTGGTGAAAACTATATGGCCATTTTAATGATAAGCTGTTGTGAACACTATATTGTGATTTTCTGTGATAAAATGTAATGTTGTGTATATTGTATCTTGATTTGTTGTGAATGCTTGCCTTGATTTGTTATGGAATAAATAAAGTGTTCACTATACTGTGTAATCAGAACCTTAAAAGCTGTTCACAGTAGCATTCTTTTGCGAAACTGCTTGTGCATGGCATTATACCAGCACAGGGGTAACCCATCCTTCTCCACACTGGCTCCCATCCTGAGAACAGAGCACAGGTCTCAGATGACCACCCACATTCATTCTTCTTTAGGATCAATCCTGACTGAGGTCTGGAAACTGGAAATAACTTGAAATTCTGACTCTAACATCTATTTCTTGTTTGATCTTGGGCAGGCTGCTTCTCCTCAAGGAGCCTCAGTTTCCTTCTGTGTAAACTAGGGATAATAATAGGATAATGATACTTATGCTACCAATCTCATAAGGTTATTGTGGAGAAAATATTTTGGAGAAATGGGATTGCAAGGAATGTTATTATTATTATTGTTATTGTTATTATATAGCAAAACTATTATTTTGAAAACAGTGTGCTACTCTGTACTTGGGTTCTCTTGATTTAATTCAATTAAATACCATTTATTAAATGCCTTCCATGTGCCAGGAACTCTACTAGGCACTAGGTACATAAAGACAGAAGTGAAGCAATCTCTGTCCTCAAGAGAGATACACTCTAACTAAGAGAGAAGACACATTTAATAAAAATAATAATATAATATCAGTCAACATTTGCATGATGTTTTAAGATTTCCAAAGCACTTTATGGATGCTAACTCATTTGATCCTCATAACAACCCTGTGAGGTAGGTGCTATTATTATTCTCATTTCATAGAAGAAAGAGACATACAGGGAGATCAAGTGATATGGCCAGCACCATGCAGCCAATAAGTGTCTGAGTCAGTTCTTTCTGCCTTCAAGCCTGGTACTTTATGAACAGAGACACATAAGTAAATATAAAATAAATCCAAGGTAATTTGGGGATGGTGTAAGAGAGTCCACAGCAGTTGGGGAGGGGGCATGTCACAAAAAGTTCCTTTTAAGGAACATCTTTTGAGTTTATCTTTGAAGGAAAATTGGGATCTCAAGAGGCAGAGGTAGTGAAAAGATCAGAGCAAAAGCATGGAAATGTAGATAGAATTAGGAGAAGCAAGATGGTCAGCTTAGCTGAACCACAGAATGTGTGAAAGGAAGTCATATATAGCAACTCTGAAATTCACCTTACACCCATTAGATCTGCAACATTAACAGAGATGACAGAAAAGGAAAATGGCAAGTGCTGGAGGCACTATGGGGAGACTGACACATTAACACACTGTTAGTGGAGTTGTGAACTGTTCCAGCTATTCTGGAAAACAATTTGGAACCAGGGCCTAAAAGTCATCAAACGGTGCCTAGCTTTGACACAGTGATACCTACACCAGGCCTATGCCCAAAGAAAATAAAGAGGTAAAGGACCAAAATGATAAAGAGAATGGTTTCAGTGTAATCTGGGAAAATTTGTATAAACAGACGTAGAGCGAAGTGAAGAGAACCAGGAGAACAATTTACACAATAAATATAGTGTTGTAAAGACAAACAACTTTGAAAGACTTAAGAACTCTGATCAATGCAATGACCAACTATAATTCTACAGGACAGATGATTATCTATCCTACTTAGTTCTTGGCAGAGATGCAGAATGAACCATACATTTTTGGACAAGGCCAAAGTGGAAATTTTTTTTGCTTGACCTTGTATATTTATCATAAGGGTTTTATTTTCCTTTCTTTTTTTCTTTTCTTTTCAATGGGAAGGAAAGGAAGTGGGACAAAGAGTAAACGCTTGCATGTTAATCTGTAAAATGAAATTTAAGAAAAAAAAAAGAAATGTAGGTTGGAGCCAGCTTGTGAAGGGCTCTAAATGTCAAACACAGAAATTTGTGTATGTTCTTACAGGTAATAGTAGCCAATGAATTTTATCAATCAGGGGAATTACATGGTCAAACCTATGTTTTAGGGTTATCACTTTGACTGTTGTGTGGAAAATTGTTTGGAGGGGAAACTTGAGACAAGGAGACCAATTAGGAGGCTATTGGAAATGAGTCCAAAGAATGAGGATCTGAATTAGAATGGTGGTCATTTAAGTAGAGACAAGGGAATGAATGCAAGAGATATTTAAGATAAATTTAGTGATATTTGGCAACTGATTAGATATGTTGGATGAGAGAAAATGAGTAGTCGAAGATGATTTAATCATGGACTTGAGAGACTGGAAGGATGGTGATATTATAACCAGAAACAGGAAAATTCTGAAGAGGTATAGGTTTTCTACATTGAAAAAAAAATGAGTTCTTCTCAGGATACATTACGTTTGAGAAGCCTACAAGACATCCCATTTGAAATGACAAAGGACAAATGTTGATATGGTGTTGGTGCTCAGGAGAGATACGAAAGATGGATATATCACTCTGGGAGTTATCTATATGTGATGGTACTTGAACCTATGGAAGCTTATGAGGTCACCAAGAAAGAATGTAGAAAGGGAATTAAAAAGAGATAACACAAAGCCTTGGGTGATAAATACTCAGAAATAGGATTTGGATAATTATCCTTCAAAGTAGACTGAAAATATGAAGGTAGACATGTGGGGAAGAAACCAAAGAGAACAGTGTAATAAAAATTAATAGCAGATATTGTTCTTTTCCATGTTTGGTTTTCTTTCCTTTTTTCCCATTGTTTACTCCATTGGTTACAACCCTTCTATACAACCAGACTAATGTCCAGTGTGAAAGTATTTGCAGATCCTGTACTTGATTAGATGCTGCCATGGGGTGGGGGGTAAAGAGAGGGGAGAAAATTTGAAACTCAAAGGACTGTGGAACTGAATCTTGTAAACTAAAAGTAAATAAACAAATAAATTTAAAAAAACTAATAGCAGAACAAACATTCAGGAGGAGAGAATGGTCAACAATGTAAAATGCTACAGAAAAGTACAAAAAGGTTGAGGATTGGGAAAAGGATATTGGATTTGATTCAAGAGGAAATTGGTGACTTTGGAGAGGAGCAGTTTTAATATAGAGATAAGACTGGAAAATAAACTACAAGGAGGTGATAAATATATGGAAGAAGAGCAAGTGGAAACAATGACTGTAAAAAGCTGTTATCAGGAGCTTAGATGCAAAAGGGTGGAAAGATGTATGATAGTAGTTTGAGAGGATGGTCGGGACAAGCGAGGAATTTTTGAGTATGAAGTAGACCTGGGCAAAGACGTGAGGAAATGAGTCAGGAGATGGGGAGAGATTAAAGACTAGAGAGAAGGGTGATTATTATGGTGACAATGTGCTGGAGAAGGTAAAAGTGGATGGGATCAAGAGTAGAATGGAGATGCTGATGGTCTTGGTGAAGAGAGAGATCATATTCATCAGAGACTGCATTAAAGGAGGAGCAAATGGGGTGATTATGTCAAGTGATTTTGTAATATAAAGAGAGGAAGAAGACAGAACTCATGAAGAAGAGCTTCTTTTTCTCAATAGAGTCCCCTGGTAACTTCTAACATGGAGCAGTCCTCTGCTGAGACAGTTGGAGAAAGCTGTAAGGAGGCTTAAAGAGAAGATTTGGAAGAGTCAGATAGAAAAAGTGATGATAAGTTAATGAGGAGTAAAAGACAACAATGCTTTGATATAGTGAGAGCTCAATAGAAATGAGAAAACATAATTTTGTAATGGACCTAGCCATTACAGTCGGCTGGTCAGAACAGTTCGTTTGTGAGTAGGAGTGGTATGAGGCAGATAGGGGGAGAAATTTGGGGGTGTGTTTTGAAGGGATGAGTGGTGATAAAATATGGTATCAAAGGATTCAAAAGAGAAGACAATGTAATGCTGAGCTTGTTCACTATAGTGTCAAGATCTGGAAGAGAGGAAAGTGACTTTATATTCATCATACCTTACTCTCCAGACCAGAAATATTAGAGTTGGAATACGTTCCCATCAAACATTCTGTCCCATGCCTACAGAAAAATAACATGGTATTGTTCCGATTTTCCAGGTGAGGAACTTTATGAAATGACAAGCTCAAGACTACTACATTGTTAGTTAATGGCATGACTCTACTTAAAAACCAGATCTCCCTCTCCACTAATTCATGATAAGCAGGGTTTATGGTCTGATTATCTTTCTCCAATTCCTCCATGACACAGAAGTGCAGATAATTTCTTGACAAAGCGTGATACCATTTTCAGCTCCATACCCCCATCACTTACCCAAGCCTAACTTGATGCTAAATGAAATTGTCTCTCTTATCAGTCAATTGCATTCAACTCAACAGTGCAGTGAGTAATAGTGCATTTAGTGAAAATCTGACTTCTAAAGTCTATGCAGAATGTAAACAGATATGAGATACAGAATTAACAGCCAAGTCCTTCCTAGGAGAGGGAGGAATTCAGAGTCAATGACTAGGAAGAAAAGATATGCTTTCAGATGAGATGTGAAAAGATGAAGAATCAACGAAGTAGAGAGATAGGAGGGAGGCTTTTCCAGATGGCAGGAATTGACTCTGGGAGATTTCCCTAATTACATTCATGGTGAAATATTTGTGTCTGAATGACATGGATTAATTACATATTTGAGGAATGAAATGATTTTCAGCTTGTACATGATTTTCTTTGTCAGGTGAGACAGAGGTAGGTCTATAGGAGTAAAATCCATGACTGCCCCCAAACTGAAACATATGTGTGCAGTGCCTGAGGGATGCAGGTGGGACTGGAATTGAGTTCCAGAAACATTCCATCTTAGAGGTCCATGGAGGCCGACCCTACTCTCCTCCCTGTACTTCCTGACCTCAACAATTCCATGACTTGAATGATCCTCTCTTTTCTTTACCTTTTCAATGAACCAGTTCCTTTTGACCTCAAAATATAATGAAGTCAAAAGTCAATATTCATACTTAGAACCTCATTGGACTCATCTAATTTCTGTTGTATAGTGGGCATAATCCATCCTGACACTCCTTCAGGGAATTCTCAACTCATTATCTGTAATAGAGAAGAAAAAATTTGATCTTTGGGTGCTGTCACTGGCTTTGTTTGTTATATAAGGACTTTTAGGATGTCAGGAGTTTCTAATATGTATGATTGGGGTAGGGGTGGGGAGTGAGGAGGGAATTATTAACAATTAAGAAGAGAGAGAAGAGAAGTAGAAGGCATATTCCCTGACCTTTAGGAGCACAGTGTAAGTCCAGTGGTTTTGTTTTGCTTTGGGTAACTCTCATCCAGAAGCAATATTTTGGCTTCTTTCTGACCTCAACCCAATTTAGGCCCAGAGTTATCTGTACTTACAAGGGATCCGCCTCTTCTGTTGATTTCTTAGAGACAACTCTAAACCTTTTTGAAGCCACAGTATCTTATTTCATCACCTTGCCTGAGATAATTGCCTGGATAATTTATTCTTGTTCTCCAGCTTGGAACATGTTACTCATTTGCTCCTTCTTTTAGTAACTGAATCCCTGCTTGCCTCTAAATCAATTAATTAATTGCTCAACAAATATTTATTAAGTGCTTGTTACGTGTAAGACACTGTACTTTGGAGATGTAAAGACAAAAATGAAACATTTCCTGCCCTCAAGGAATTTACCCTTTATTTGGGGAGACAATATATAAATGTGTAGATACTCTTATATACAAATGTCTAGACCAAAGGCACCTAGAAAACTCCTTTGAACTTAGAGTCTCAGTCCTAGCCTCTCTTACCTCTCTTTGACCTTTGTTATGTAGATCTAAACACGTGTGTATAATTATGAGGTGATGGTCTCATGAGAGAAGTCAGATTTATTATGTATGTGAAATGGTTAAAATCATCCAAGCAGTCTATCAACAAATTTAGGGTTATGTGCTTCAAACATTAAGTGCCCTACAAGTACAGAGAAGAAAGAAATGCCTTCCCTTCCCTTCCCCTTCCCTTCCCTTTCCCTTCCTTTTCTCTTCTTTCCCTTCCTTTCCCTTCCTTTCTCCCTCCCCCTCTTCCTTCCTTCCTTCCTTGCTTCCTTCCTCTGTTTTTCCCTTTCTTTTCCTCTCCTCTCCTCCCCTCCCGTCCCCCTCACTTCCCCTTCTTTCTTTCTTTCT
>CM053585.1:251470028-251488977 GCA_028646515.1 Pseudochirops corinnae | reverse complement strand
GGGGGGGGGAGGGGTGTAAGCAGCTGAGCTATAAGAGCAAGAAGGCAGTAACTGCTGGCAAAAGCCCTACTGAGGGCATCAGCTTGTTTTTCACTCTGATACTTCCTTTAGGAAGTATATATTCAATCTGTGTATCAAGCTGATTGAAATTTCAACTACAGAACATACCAAAAGCTAAAGCAGTGAGGATTCTATTATGAGGTCCACAACAGCTGTGTTCCTGTCCTTGACAGCAGCATCCAAGCCCTTCCCTATTCTCTTAGTTGTATCATCATCAAAGGTCACGGTAGTGGGAAAGTCAGCAGGCCTGGGGCACTGACAACTTGAATTCTTGACCGCTGAACAGGGGGAAAAAGGCAGCCATCTGGCCCACAGCATGGAAAGAAAGTGACCAAGGACATTCAGGGAAATTATAACTTTTCCATAGAAAAGCTATGAAAAGTCTAGTTTCCGTGTAGACTTAGGATTTGGAAGTCTTACCCAATTAGAAACATAGGATTTAGAACTGGAAGGGACATTAGAGATCATCTAATACAACCCTTTCATTTTATACATAAAGATACTGAGACCGAGGCAGGTGATTTGCCCAGGATTGTTCAGGTAGTAAGCAGTAGCAGTGGACAGCTGAGTAACACAGTGGATAGAACCCCAGGATTGGAGTCAGAAAGATTCCTCTTCCTGAATTCAAATCCAGCCTCAGATAGTTACTAGTTGTGTGATCCTGGGCAAGTCACTTAACCCTGTTTGCCTCAGTTTCCTCATCTGTGAAATGAGCTGGAGAAGGAAATGATAAACCACTCCAGTATCTTTACCAAGAAAATCCCAAGTGGGGTAATGAAGCATTGGATAGAAATGAAAATGACTAGAAGACAGTACCCGTAAGGAGACTGATTCTTTGCTCTAGGTTTCAATGAATAGAGGATTTTAGCATGGTGGAAAGAGAGAAGGTTAGGGCTACAGAGAACAAAAGGCAAAATATTGGCTGAGGCTACTGAATTTAGACATACCACTAGTCTCCATGGCCCTTTTCCTGATTCCTTTGGACTTAAAAACCATGCCCCCTCTACTTCTGGCTTATCCAAGAACTTTCCTCAGTATCTGGGGCTTCCTTGCCCTGAAACAGCCTACAACTTTGGAGGTTCAATGACCATTAAATATCCCTTTATTATTCTCCCATTAATGACTTCCTCCTGGAGGAATCTGTGCATGTTCAAACCATCGGGCATTATTTTAATTGGAGGGGACCATCTCCAGTCATCTTGATCTATATTCTGCCACTGGACCCAGATGGCTCCAGAGGGGAAAGTGAAGCTGGTGACCTTGCACAGCCCTTCCTCACTTAAATCCGACTCAGCTGCATGGCATCACCTTCCTGATACCACGGTCCTCCTCCAGGACAAAGAAAAAACAACAATAGTTTTATTTGGAGCAAGAAATTACCGAATGGAACAAAGATGGAATACTACAGCTAATCTTAACATTCTTTAGACATTAAAAAAATGACTCAAATGTGTTTACAGTCTTTTGAACTTTTAAAAAAAGCTTATGATTATTATTATTTTTAGTGCTAAAGGATGACCTCTTCAATACCAATTAAATCTTTCATGGAGGATTACCAGAATCACCCACAATGAGATTTATCTACTCTCCAACATTCATAAATCTACAAGCATAATCTTCTAAAGGCACAGGGCTCATCATATCACTCTCCTGCTTAAGAGATTTCAGTAGCTCCCTATTGACTCCTAGGATAAAATCCAAATTCTTCAGTGTGACTAAATGTAAATACTTCTACAATCTGGATTCACAATAACTCCTTAAAATTTCTTCATTTTCCTTCCCTATGAGCACTCTCCCTCCATTTCCCACACTGCTCTTTGCCTTTAAGAACTTGACCATCCTGATCATCATGCCGGAAATACCCTTCTTCAGAATCCATATCTTCCTTCCAAATGCAGCTCAGGTACTTGTCCTCTATGAAACCTTGCATGTCTATCCTATTTGTAAATGCTTTCCCTTCTCAAATGTCACCAAAGCACTCTGTCTGCACCTTCCCATTGCCCCTTTGTACTTATCTGTGTATATGTCACCTCCAAGCCCCCTGTAGAATATAAGCTCTTTGGAGGACAGATTCTCTCTCTACGTGTCTCTCTTTCTCTCTGTTTTTTTCTCTGACTCTGTCGGTCTCTCTATGTCTCTGTTTTTCTCTCCTTCTCTGTCTGTCTTACTCTGTCTCTGTTTCTCTGTCTCTCACACAATTTCAAAAACACTTTATCATAATACTATTTTAAATAACAACATCTTCCATTTGTGTAGCAATGGATAATATTATATTTGCATTATTTTAATTAACCTTCACAACAACCTTTTGAAGTAGACAGAATGGGGATTATTTTCAGTATTTCACAGTTAAGAAAAGCTGCAGAATCAGAGTAATTAAGTGACTTATGTGAGGTCATCAAACTGGTATGATAGAGTTATTTCTGTTTTTTCCATTATAACATACTTTCTCTCTGTTTCCCCTTTCTCACAATTCACCTAATTTGAATGCTTGGCAGTTCAGCTCAAGAGAAGACCTCAGTGTCCAGTATATTTTCTTGCCAGGTAATCTTCAGAATCTTCCTAAGACATTTCAAACAGAAATGATTCAATATTCTGACATGGCACTGGTAGACTGCGCAGGTTTCACAGGCTTACAACAACGAGGTCAGCACAACGACTATGGAGACCTTCACTTTAGTATGCAGCCTAATACCTATTTTCTCCCACACTCTGCTTAAAAGCTTCCCAAATGGTGACTGAAATTTTAAAAGGTAATTGTTCAAGTTTTACCCTCATAGAAGTGTTTACATTGAAGATGTAGGAGAAATGCATCATTAATTTATGGTGGAGAAGGACTTCAGAATGCTCCAGTTCAATCTCTTCATTTTACAAATGAGGAAACTGAGACCTACAGAAGTAGGTAGTAGAAGTCCCTACAGAAGGTCATCAAGGTGAATAAATTGAAGAGTTGGAGCTCACATTCAGGTTCTCTGATTGCAGGTCCATCATTTTTTCCCCCTCAATGGCTCTATTCACAGTCCAAAGAGTAACTTCTATGATAGAATGTTAAGTCCACGAGGGCTACTTTATTTATTTATTTAAGGTTGTGAACATGCCTGGTGCTCCTTGAATCACATAAAATTGGTAATTACTTAATGTGTTAATAAGGAATAACTTAACAACAACAACAATAATAATCATACATAAATACACAAAGGATGTACAATTTCATCAGCATACAAATACCCACGGTGGGAATTCCCCTCCATGAACATAAATCACAACCCATTAAGTTTAATACTTAAGTCCCAAGGAATGGCCTAATAATATCGAGGTAAGTAACGTGACCAGGGTCACAAAGCTAATAAAGGTCAAAGGTGAAATGTGAATGGACTAGCATGACATCAGGCCCTACACTCTCTCTAATATACCATGCTGCTTTTATCCATGAATGACCAATAGCAATAATAGTAAAGCATGTAGCTTAAAGGACTCTATCAAGTCTCTTATGAAAAAAAAACAAAACACCACTCCTGATTTATAGATAACCTTCAGGAGTTGGACCCATAGCATGATTGCTGGATTTAAATTATTTATCTCATACATCCTGTCTCTCCAACTAGAGTTTCTATCCTTAAGGGCTTCTCTGGGTCCTTCAGAGCACTCAACACGGAGCCTTCCACACAGTAGCTACTCAGTACATAATTGTCAGGGAATTGATTGATTACAATTGTAAGACCTAAGGCATCTAATAATTTACATGTTGTCTCCTCTATCAGAATGCCACTCTTTGAGGGCAGGGGCTGCTTTTGGCTTTCTTTATATCCCCATATTTACTTAGCTTTGTGTCCAGAACATAGTAGCGATTTGGTAAAAGTTCATTTGATCAGAATTAAAGTGGGATAGTCATGAAACAAGAAAGAGGGTTCAATTGAGAATTTCAGTGGTATCCATAAAATGATAAGAAAGGGGTCAGGCCACCAAAGGCATTGGATAGATCTCTGCATGGGAAATACAGAGAAACAAGGAAAGGCACTGCACAGGATAGAAAGCATGAAGAAGTTGTGATCTGGAGTTGTGAACTGTCAATTTGCAATGACTGGAGAAATGATCACCCTGATAAAATCATGCATTCACTCATTCATCCTACAAGTTTTCTTTGTCCCTCAGAGTATAGTTTAGACAATAGAACCTTAGAGTTGGAAACGATCATAAAGATATTGGGCACGTCATTTTACCTCTGTGTTTATTGGTTTCTTCATCTGCCAAATAATAGGGATGGAGAGGACAACCTCTGGGGTGCTTTACAACTCATCAGTTTGTTGTCTCATGAACTATCTAACTTCAGAGAAACCAACCGAGTTCCAGAAATGCTCAGTCACACACCTAGTTAGCAGAAGAACTGGGATTAATCTGGAATGATTTCCACTCCACCTAACCATTGTATTTCATCTCTGGGAGGGAAGAGATTAAGAAGTTCCATGGAGGAAGGAAGATAGTGGTGGACGTCCATTCAAGAAGACTCAGTTTTGCTTCTAGAATCTTCCATTTAGTACTTGTACAACCTTCAGTAAGTCACTTAACAACACTAGGCCTCTGCTCCTCATGTGTAAAATGACAGGTTTTGATTAAACAACCTCAAAAGTCTCTTTTGTCTCTAAATCAATGATCTTATGAGCTAAAGAGAAGGAAATGGTCAAGTTCAAAGCAAAAAGAAAATAGCAAAGAGCCACCTAAACTTAAATTCTAGTAGAAATTCAGGCACTGCATATCACAAGATTCAGAGCTAAAATAGATCTTAGAAACCGCTGAGTTCAATCCTCTGACTTACAAAAGAGAAGACTGAGACCCCCAAAGGGAACTTGACTTGCCCAGGCACACAAGTAGTGAGTGAGTAGTAGTATCAGAATTCCAATCTTTGTCATAGGAGATATCAAGATAAAGTGGGTAGGGCACTGGACTTGGAATCAAGAAGACTTGAGTTCAGATCCTGCCTTAGACTCTTAATAGCTGTGTGACCCTCACCTTTCTAAACCTCAGTTTCCTCCCATGGAAAATAAAGGACTTGGAATACAAGGCCTTTAAGTCACTTTACTTCTAGCTCTGAGGATCTGATCTTAGGTCCTTTGATTCCAGAGTGAGACCTATTTTGACTATAACAAGACTTTCTCTGTTTTTCTAGCTGTAGTAATTTGCCCCAGTTTGACACCCTTGGTGTCCTGAAAGACTTGTAAGCAGCTTATAGAAAGGCTTTCATGGAGCAAGGGGTGGAGTCGGTGGGTGGGAGGTGTTACTTTCATGTGGTCACTTTTCAGAGTCCATTAGTACTTAAACTACAGTCATTTCTTTAGTACCTACTCAAAAGATACCTTTAATTTTTTGGAAATAACCATTTAAATGCAAGTGGTTTCCTTTGTAATTGTATTTCATTTAATGCACTTAAAAATATTATTCTGAGGTAAGTGCCAGAGGAGTCCATGATATAAAAAACAACAACAAACCAAAAAAACCCCCACTTTAGAATCCCTATTCTGAGGCTGCCTTCTATTCATTCTGAATGAATCTTGCTTAAACTGACTCATGCATGTATCCTTTCCCCCATTAGAATGATGCTTCTAGAGAGCAAATATTGTTTCTGCTTTTACTTTCCATCCCAAGCACTGACCACAGTGCCTAGCACCTAGCAATCATTTAATACTTGCTTATAATTTGATTGATAGGTTGATTACAAAGATTGATAGAGAACTGAGAGCTGGGTCCTACAATTAGGTGTTTATCATGAAAGCCAGAACCCGTCCCCCCTTAAACCTCCCACCATTGCAGGAGTAAGATGTTGTCTTTGCCCCAAAACAGTCTTGTTTTCCTTCTCCTTTTCCTTTTCCGATGTTCTTAAAAAGCTGAGAATAGTTTATCTTTGCATTTGTAAGTTTATTTGTGGCTGCAATTCTGAGGCTCATCATGGCAGTTTTATGAGAAAGCTAGGCCCATTGTCTTTAGAAAACTAAAGTGATTAACATTGATTTGTTTTGTTACCCAATTGTTTCAATTATAATAACTCCCCAGCAGAGTATTTTTTAAGTCCAGCTGTGTTTATGGATTAAGATCTCCTGACTCAAATATTTACAGTGTTCCAAAAATTAAGAGAACATACAGTGTCAGGATTTTTCCATATGGTACTCCTCCTGATGGAATAGTCTCTTGGTTAATTTGGAAGACGGGTTCAGAGGCAATTTCAGGAGACACCATCAAGTACAGAAAACTGGACATTCATACACATGTGAAATAGCCATGTTGGGTTTCTCTTTCTGAATCCTTTGTTTGCATTGGGAGCTCTGAAGACAGAAAGGGAGGAAGAAGAACGACACAATTCTAGCAGAGTTCATGATTGTGTCTCTTGAGGGAGCAGGATCAGAGGGGTCAAGTGATTTGTTCAAAGGCACTCAGCACATTAGGGGCAGGAGGACAAAATGTACTTCATACAACGTTACAGAAACAGAGTATTAGAATTTCAAAAACAGAAAAAAAAACTTCACTGGTTATCTGATAGAATTCATTCATATGGGTGAGGAGGAAGGGAATGTTATATTCTCAACATGGGAAACAATTAGAAAATAACATCCTAAACAATATAATCTAGAGCTAAATTTGCTGGTCTGCTTGCTTCTCTCGGAACTGGGCATTCCATTTTCCTCCTATGTGCCTTTGTATAACCTATCCCCTATGCTTGGAACGTACCTCCCTTTTCTGCTTTTCCTTTTAGAGTCCTTCAGGCCCTAGCTCATGGGTAGCCTTCTCTGGACAGTCTTTCCCAATTCCTTTAGCTATGGTTTCTCTTCCTTCCTTCCTTCCTTCCTTCCTTCCTTCCTTCCTTCCTTCCTTCCTTCCTTCCTCCCTTCCCCTTTCTTTCTTTCTTTCTTTCTTTCTTTCTTTGTTTCTTTCTTTTTCTTTCTTTCTCTCTTTTTCTTCCTTCCTTCCTTCCTTCTTTTATTTCTCATTCTTTCCTTTCTTTCTTTTTCCCTTTCTCTCTCTCTTCTCTTTCTCCCCCTACAATCATAGCACACATATGCATACATACATACATATATGTATATATATTTATATGTATATATGTGAACTGTGCACACATGGGACCATTAGAGAATAATATCCAAGAGTAGATCATTAAACAACTTTGTTCTTAAGAATTTCATAGGCTAATGAGGGAGACAACATGCAAACAATGTATAAACGAGCTATATGCAGGATGAATGAGAGATAATCATCAGAGAGAAGGCTCTAGCATTAAAGGTGATCAGGAAAGGATAACTTCGCCTTTAAAGTGGCTGCTCTTTGATGTGATAACAGCCTCTAAGGAATTCAAAGAAAGGAATAGATCTACTCAAATTATATTCGGAGGACTATGATGGCCTAAAATAAGTGTAAGTGTCTTTCAAAGTTTTAAGCACTATGCAGATACAAAGAAAAATCCCTTGACTTAATAGTAATTGGAGCATAGGTTTTGGAGTTGGAAGGATATTAACTATTTTTTAATTTATTTAATTTTTAATTTATGGAATAAAACAAGCATTTCCATAACAGTATAATAAAAAAGATGATTGCACATGAACCTACAAACCTATTATGTACAACTTGTTATTCCTTTTAAATATGTAATAAAGTCATCATGTATTTTTTTTTCCTTCTCTCTTACTTGTCCCTGCCCTAGAGATGGGCTACCATTAGATAGAAATAGGTAATATATATGTTTATATATACACACACATATATATACACATACATATATATACATATATATGTATATATATCCATACACACATATACATATATATGTATATGTGTGTATGTGTATATGCATATACACACATACATGTATATATGTATATGTGTGTGGATATATGCATATACACACATACATGCATGTATATATGTATAATGATTCTATACACATTTATTGGTTCTTTCTCAGGATGTAGATAGCATTTTTCTTCATGTCCTTTATTTTTGGTTTGTTTATTTGTAATAGTCAAAATGCCTCCATTCTATTAATGAGAGTCCTGCAGAGGTGAAATGACTCACCTGAGTTAAAACTGGTAACAAGTAGCAGACCTTGTAATCTGAGTTCTAGTCAATGTTCTTTCCATAATAGTATGAATTCCTTCTTCTTCCTCATCTCACATCACTCAGACGCCTTCTGCCACTATCTTTTCCTTCACTTCTGTCTCACATGATAAAGTAATCTTACTCCTTACCCAGACTAATTCGTCCACCTGTTCAAGCGATCCCATTCTATTCCATCTTATCTAACAGATTACACCCCTGTCATTCCCAAGCAACCAACCTTATCTTCAATATTTCCCTGTCTACTGGGGCCTTCCTTAAACCTACAAATACACCCTTACCTCTCCCATCCTCAAAAAGTCCTCACTTGATTTTTCCATCCTCACTAGTTGTCATTCTATATCTGTTCTGCCCTTTATGGTTAAATTCCTTGAAGAGAGGGTCTACACTAGGTGCCTCTACTTCCTCTCCTCTCACTGTCTTAACTCCTTACAATCTGGCATCCAACCTCGTCATTCCACCAAAACTTCCCTCTCCAAAGTTACCAATGATTTCTTCATTGCCAGATGAAAAATCCATTCTCAACCCTCACTTTTCTCAACCTCTCTGCAGCCTTTGCCCTTGCTGATCATTCTCTCTAGCTTCTGGGGATAGCACTCTCTCCTAGTTCCGAATCTATCTGACTGCTCCTTCTTAGCCTCCTTTCCCAAATATTCATCCAGATCATGCCCTCTGCATGCAGGTGTCCTGGATATTCTTCTCTTCTCCTTCTAGTCTACTTCACTTGATGATCTCACCAGCTCCCATGGATTTAACTGCCACCTCTCTGCTGACAATTCTTAAATCGACCCATCCTACACTGACATTCAATCTCCCATCTCCAAATGCTTTTCAGACATCTAGAATTAAAGATGCAGTAAACATCTTAAAGTCAACATGTCCAAAATCAGACTCATTACCTTTCTCCCTACCCTTCTCACCTATTCCCCCCCATTCCCTAGTACACCCTCCCACTGCCTCAGGCTCACACCCCAGGTGCCATCCTTGATTTCTTATTATCTTTCACTCCTCCCACATCCAATCTGTTGCCAGGGTCTGGTGATTTCGCCTTCACAACATCTTCCAAATTCTCTCCCTACTTTCACCTGACACTGTCACCTCCCTGATTTGGGCCCTCATTACCTCATGCTTAGTCTACTGATATATCTTCCTGGTGGGTCTGCCTTCCTCAAGTACTTTCTCTTCTCTAATCCATCCTCCATTCAGAAACCAAAGTCATTTTCCTAAAGTGTAAGTTCAACCATATCACCCTCCTACTCAATAAATTAACTCCGGAAGTTCCCTATTGCCTTCAGCAACAAATAAAAAAATGCTTGGTTTGGCCTTCAAAGACCTTTATAAGCTGACCTCCTTCTACCTTCCCAGTCTTACTACACCTTACTCTCTGCCATGACCGCCTTGCTGTTTCATAAATAAAACTCTCCATCTCTCAACTCCAGGCACTTTCTCTGGGTGTTCCCCATTCCTGGAATGCTTTCCCTCCTCATCTTCATCTGCTGACTTCCCAGGCTTCTTTTAAGTCCCCACCAAAATGTCAGCTAGATCAGAAAGCCTTCCCTAACCCCTTTTAATTCTAGTGCCTTCCCTCTGTCACATATCTCTGACTCATACTGTATATAGTTGTTTATATGTTTCTGTTTGCTTGGCCCTATTACACTGTGAGCTACCTTAGGAGAAGAGTCTGTCTTTGCCTTTTTGTGTATTCCCAGCACTTAGTGCAATGCCTACCACATAGTAGAACCATAATAAATATTTATTAACTCACCAACTCTTAGAGACCTTGAGTTCTGGTTCTTAATTGATTTCCTTTCATTCTAGTGCCTTTTTTCTGTTGATTATCTCCAATTCATTCTGCACATACCATGTTTGGACATAGATGTTTGCATGTTCTCTCATTCATCTGTGAGCTTCTTGAGATCAAGGATTTTTCTCCCCTTCTCTTATTCCCAGTGCTTAACACAATTCCTGGCACACAGAATGTACTTAATGAATATTTGGTGACTGACTTGCTATGGCACTTTCCCTGATAACTGGGTGGTTCAGTGGAGAGAGTCGTAGGTTTGAGATTTGGGAAGATCTAACTTCAAAGCTCTTGCTTCAAATACTTAATAATGTGACTCTGGGTAAGTCATTTAACTCCTCTTAACCTCAATTTCCTCATCTGTGAAAGGGGTGCAATGGATTCAGCTTCTAAAGTCCTAAGATTAGCTGTGTGACTTCACTGAAACACAAGCTTCTCTCCTTACACAGAGTTGGGTAGGGATCAAAATTTATAAAACACAATTCAAATGTGTGTGTGTGTGGGAGGGGAATCACTGTAGTATCGTGGAAAGAATTTTCTATGGAAAATCACGTTCCATCTCATGCAACTAAAAATTACTGAAAAGTATAGCAAGGACCCAGTGGTTTTAAAGGAAAAAGAAAACAGTCAACTGACATGTAAGACCTTCCAGAAGAGATGGAAAGTACTGTTCAGAAAAGATGTGGAGGAAACAGAGAAGCTCCTAGTAGGGGCAGGGAACCTGCAGGTCCCCGAGTGTGGCCCTTTGACCAAATCCAAACTTCACAAAACAAATCTCCTTAATAAAAGGATTTGTTCTGTAAAACTTGAACTCAGTCAAAAGGCTGCACCCAAGGATGTACAAGGCCACACATGGCCTCCAGGAAGCATATTCCCCACCCCTGCAGAGCACTGGAAAGAGATCCTAGCTCTGACTCTTAATTACTACACACCCTCAAACAGGCCTTCACCATTCTACTCCCCATCATCCTCTGTGACATAATGAGGGAAGTGAACTATGTGGCTTCTGAAATCCCTCACTGCCCCCAAACTATGATTCTATATCACTTTCTATCTCCAGACTTCAGTTCCCTCCTCTGTAAAATGAATAAGCTGTATTGGTTGTGCTTTGAGGTTTCTTCCACCTCTTAATCCAGCGATCCCACTAGAGTTTTGAGCAGTATCAGTAGCACCAGACAGGGATGTGGGCTATGTTTGAGAGTCCAACTGGATTGCCATTTCTGTGTCAGAACTCTCTCGACATGGTTTATCTCCTCCTGTTGTTTTCCATATTAACAATGTGGCTAAAGGCTAAGGGTGAGAGCTGTGTACTGTCTTGGCACAGTCTTCAGCCATATAAAAACAAGAATAATCCTTGACAATGCATGATGCAATAATAAGTAATCCTTAAGAATGCTGAAACCCTGCAATCCACAAAATAGTATGAGGTAGAGCGGGAGACAAGTGCCTCCTGACTCATAAGAGTTCAGTGGCCAATGTTTGAGCTCCATTGAATAGGAAAGATTTATTTTCTTTTAACTTCTGGTATGATTTAGTCAACTAAGGATATAATTAGATACAATAAGAGTTGGTAAGAAATTTAGGCCTGGCTAACAGAAAATTGAATCTCCGGATTTTTCTGGAGGCCATGCAAGCCATGAATAAAACAATGTCATTGGTTTAGAGAAAAGTCAGGATGATATAAAGGACTTCAGTGAATGTTTCCTCCTATATCATTGTTGTGGTTTGCCCTTCAATTCTGAAGATGACCAATGACATGACAGTGTGATGTCTTGACTTGCTCATAAATTGGATTTAAGTGAGGCAGAGTTGCACAAAATTGTCAGCCTCGCTCTCTCTTCCTGAGTCATCAAAGTCCAGTGGCAAGACAAAAGTCAAGATGATTGGAAATGACCCAGGATGCAATGGATGACTCTGGCCTCTTGAATATCTGACCAATCTCTAAGCACTCCACAGGGCCTGCTTTAGTGGCCTTCATGGCTATTGAAACAAATTGTTCTCATGTAACCAATCCATCAGGGGGAAGTCTTCACATCCTCAGAGTAGGATATCTCAGAGTAGACATCCTCTTAGCTCACTGACAGGTCTGAAGCCTCTCAGTTACCCTCAACCTGGTTTTGCCTGTCTGCTGAGATGGTTTTACTGGAGTGTGGCTGCTGTATATGCTACAGCTTCTAGGAGCCACAGGTAAGAGTCTTCCTATAACAAGTAGCTCCTGGTAGAACAAAGAGCTCTACGTGCTAGAATTAATAGCAGCACAAGAAAGAGCTCACCAGGTGATCCATTCACATGGGCTCACTTCCTGGAACACAGGGAACTCCACTGAGAGTTGAGACCACAGACCGAGAGCTAAAGTCATAGCTTCTATTACTCTGGGATTAGAAATATTGTGATTCACTCGTCTATTGACCTTCAGATCTGGGAGAGTGTTGTAATAGAAAGAGCACTGTATTAAGAGTCATAGGACCTCTATTGGAATCTTGAGTATGCCATTTAACTACCTTTATGCCCTTGGACAAGTTCCTTCTTATCTCCAGACCCCAGTTTCTCATTCATAAAATAAGATGGCTGGGTTAGATGATCTCTAAATTCCCTTCATACCATCCTCTTTGAGCCTCAGCTTCCCTATGGCAGGATAATAATGAAGTAGAGATAAAAATAAATACTAAACTTCAACGAGATATTCTATTGATCACACACTACTCCCATGAGACCCATTTGAAAAGCCAAATGAAGAGGATTGATTGGGTGTTTTCAAAGTCCCTTCATAGCTCTGACATTCTATGTTTAAATCTTTTTTTTTTTCCAGTTCTCACATTCTCTATAAGTCCATCCCAGCTCTCACCTTCTATGTTCTAAGGTCCTTTGTTTCTAGCTCTCACATTTTGTGATTCTAGTGCTGTACAAATGTAAAGAATTAGTTCTAGTTTCTGTTTCTAGTCAAGGTGGATGTAAAACTGGTCCTGTGTAAAAGAGGAAAGACCTAGTCATCTACCTCATTATGAATTTCAACTCATAAATACAAACAGCAACAATTTACCTCCTGCTCCCCTCCCAAACCCCCATCAAGGGGAATGTTGTTGCTAACTCCCAACTGTGTCCCAGTTTTAAGTGGATGCATCAGGCACAGTCTGAGTGACTATTATAACATCCCTCCCTCTACCCTCTTCTGCCCTGAATTACATAATGATAGTCATCAAGAATGTCAAAAGCAAAAGAAAAAAAAGAGAGAAATAAAATAAACAGGGATCAATCTATCAAAGTTTCCTAAATGAGGCCTTTAGAAGACAATGTCTGCCTAGGGACCAGGGCCCTGGTTTGTTAATCCTGATGACCTCTGCTTTGAGAGTTTTTCAGTGGTGATAGTGTTTTTGTTTTAATGAACTCACAGCTCCACTACATATCCTGGAGTAAATGCTATCCCCACACGAGTAAAGCATTAGTTTTCCAATTCCTATTAGCACTAATGGGCAGAGTAGATATCTAATTTTCTCTCTGAACATGCTGAGAACTCACCTCATTGTGTCTACCTAATTATGGCTTGAAATATGATTCTTAGACAAAGTACTTCAATAGAAAGAACACTGGACTGGAAGTCAGGGGGCTTTGGTTCTGGTCATACATCTTGGTGGGATTTGGGGCATGTTGCACTGCCTCTTGGAATCTCAGGTTATTCATTTATAAAATGAGAAAGGATTGGAATAGATGATCAAACCTAGGAAAATCTTGCTGCCTCTATAATGCTACTAATTTTTCCTCTATGAATATTTGCATGTGTTAAAGATGTAAAAATAAAAAGCAGACAGACACCAGCAGGAAAGCACTTTGCATATTCATTTGTAAAGAGTAGGAAATAAAAACATGCTTATAGTTTTATCAATGAATCAAAAATAAGTCTGACTTTTATGGAGAGAATAGGTGCAAAATGGACCATTGGTTATGTGGTGGAATGTTTATTTAGCATTTATTTAGCGTGGAATCAGAACACCTGGATTCTAATCTCAGCTCTGCCTCAAACTTCTTGTATGACTATGAGGCAATCACTTTGTTCCTTTGAGCCTCAGTTTCCCTATCTGTAAAATGAAAGCATTTAAATGAAATGATCTCCAAGAGTCCTTTCAGTACTATCATTCAATATTCTATGCTCTAACACTACGTTTTAAAATCTCTTACAGATCAACATCTTATGTTCTAAAAGTCTAGATGCTAAAGTCTCTTACCGCTATAATATAACTTTATAGACATGCTATTTATTATTATGGGACAATGTGCAGGTCACTTCATTCCTCTTTGCTTATTTCTTTTTATATGTTAAATGGGGATGATATTGTTTCATTATTATGAGGATCAGATGAATGTGTGACTGAATTTCTTTATTCAGATATGACAAGGATGATGATTCCCTCATTCTCATCTTGTTCAATGAAATTTGATAGAAATGGTACTGAGACAAGTGACTAGCTTACTATTATTCTTATCTATTTAATGTTCTGTCAACTGTTGCCTAGTTGAATAAAATTACTGCTTTGGATATTTGAATTAGAATATTAGGCTATAAGTTCATGCTCTGTAGATGAACTGAAATCATCTTTGGTATAACTGATCACACACAGGACAAACAGGAGTGATATATTCTTTATCCAATTCCCGAGCAATTTTTATTTAATTTATTTTAAAATTTTCATATTTTATTTTATTTCATTTTATCCCTGTATTTTGAAACTTTTTACTCCATGCAACTTGGATACTATCAGCATTTTGATAACAAATTTAAAATGTTCTTAAGCTTTTAAAATCAAGGCTATGTGCTTATGGACAACAATTTTGTTTGTGATAATGCTCCAATCTGATTATAATTCATTTGTTGAAATTTCTAGAGTATTTTGAGGTCTTAATTTATAGCCCAGGGATTGGTTTTCCGTCATTCCATTAACTACAGCAATATTTAATTCTAGTCACCAGATCACGTTTTGCTAGATCTTTCATAGGTACTAGCCTTTTTTTTTTCAGTCTACAGTGATGTTGCATGGTTTTTATCATTTTCTTGAATAAATGATTTGTTCTGGGGTTTTTTTTGTCTGTTTAGGGTTTTTTTTTGTTGTTGTTTTACTTTGTTTTATTTTTTGTCAAAATAATATCGATTGAGTTCTTTTAGTTGCCATCCAGGGAGAGCTTTTTGATTTCCTCAGATCTCAGACATTCCATAAGTTCTTTCTGGAAGCAAAATGCATTCTGTTCTGCTCTGCTCAGCAAATCTAAGAGTATGTACCTGTCAACAACCATTACTATTGTTCAATGAAGTGATATATGCTTGTTCTGAGGGTATTTTTGTGAGATTTTGATCTGCTCATCATGTGTTCTGAGAATGGTTATCAATTATCTTCTCTTTGGAGAGGAAATGTTCATCTTTCTATAGCTACTTTAGGGTGATGGCCCTTGAGTTTCATCAATATTGTAAATCTGCTGTGGTTAATCTGCTGTGGTTAATTTTTAAGTTTTAAAAGTGTATATTAAGGCTACTATTGTGTGATTCTTAATTTATCTAAATGTACTCTTTCCCCTGAGCTTTGGCTTCAAGACTCCAGTAAGTCTCAACATACTCAGCTACAGCCTTCTCCTAAGTAACTTTACATTTGTTGTGTACTCTGTAGGGGAGATCAAAAGAGGTATAAGTATTGCTTTTGTCCACTAGTTCAACTTATACTTTGATTCAGGATGAAAGCTTCAGTTTCTTTTTCCTTAGAGTATGTTAAAAATGTTACACTGATTTTTAATATAACTGTGACATTTTAATATAACCAGAGAAAGATGTCACGATATAAAGGAGTTGTTTGATACAAATTTTTGGTGGAGATAATAAAGCTTTATTTTATCCACATGCATCATTGATTAAAAAAAAAAGTTTTGTTTTCATTCCCTCTTTAATTCAGAAGCCATGTTCTTGTAGTTCAATTCAAGAGGAATGATAATGGATTTAAGGGTATATAGAACCATAATCAGTAAAAAACAGTCTTTTTGAAAAATACCACATTCAATATAAATTTTTCTTGATACTTTTGTGTTGATAGCATGCTTTAAGTAGAAAACAGTTTTCCATAATGGCATAAAATCCTATACTATTGCCCCTTTACTTGGATCTACTTTATATACCGACAGCACAAATGTCTTCAATAATTATGAATAAGTTGTTCTTCATACATATATGCTTTCCAGCATATCATTTTGCTCTTCAATCAACATACTGTTTTCTTATAATTGTTCATAGATTTTTTTTTAGTGATACAAACCATGAATGCTTTGTACAAAGTGCATAATCATATAATTGGTCTATATTTGAAGGGGTCGTGGTGTTCTTATTTTTTTAGGTTGTACATATGTGATACCTTTTAAAAACAAAACAAAACAAAACAAAATATTCTTTGCTAGGATTCCATTCACTGTGAAATATTTTTGTCAATAGTTATGGATTTTTTGTGGACCCACTCTTTGAAGTTTTTGTATCGAATTGTTTATTTGTTCATTGTACTGCTTTGACTTCATGTATCATTGCAAACTTTTAGTTTTATTTTCAGTTGCTAATTAAGGAAATCATGAATATCTGATGTACCTTTTTGTTTTCTGGATTCTATTACACATTTATTTTTCATTGCATTTGACTGAACCATATGACATTCAAGTTTTTTTTTTTTAACTGCCTGTACCAAATTGAGAATGGAATTATTTTCTAATGCCTCTCATCAGATATCCAGGAGTTCTCTTAACAAGTCATGATTGGGTCTGATGCCTAGCATTAGATGTATTCCTTGATAATTTCAAATTCCCTCCTATAGTCTGACTTTGACACTGACTATGCACAGATACTTGAGCGCAGTTCCTGACTTTTTTTTTGACTCTGCAATTTACTAATCTTGATGAAAGAGTTGAAATACTCTTTGTTTTATACGGTCCAGACCAGAGATCTCGAGGCCACATGTGGCCTTCTAGGTCCTTGGGTGCAGCTTTTTGACTAAATCCAAGTTTTACAGAACAAATCCTTTTATTAAGGAGATTTGTTCCATGCTGTCTGGATTCAGTCAAAGGACCACACTTAAGGACCTAAAGGATCACATGTGGCCCTGAGACCACAGGTTCCCCACCCCTGGTCCAGACTCCCCCTCTACCACCGTTACCAAGCAACCTTTCCCCTTTTGACGTTTACATTATTCAAATCTATCACTCAATTCAGATCCTGCTAGCCATTGATCCCCAGGATGTTCTCCTTCTTTCTTTAATGAGTGCCTGTCTCACTGTCATTCATCTATCTATAACTCTTACCCCTATGCTAAAAGTCTTCAGCATACATTCTGATCTTCCTTTGAATACTCTAGCCTCCTAGATCCTCAATATACCCTATTTTCATAACTTATTCTTCCTTTCAATCTTAGCAACAAAGAGAGATGATCACACCCTGGATCTTGCCATCACCCACAAGTATGTGACTTCCATATTCTGAACTCGGAAATTCCTTTATCTGATCATAATCTTTTATCAGTCCATCTAGCCCTATGTCACTTATGCCCCAATGCTGCTCTTTATCTTCACCATGGTCTCTAATCTCTCTATCCTTTGGTTCTTTCCAGGCCATGGCCTCTGTACTGGCCTCTCTCTTCTCCCTTTCCTTTCTGACTCTGATGAATTTGTTCAGCCTTGGGTTAGAGTTTGTATAGTCTCAACTGGGCCTTCTTGGTAGAAAGGCAATTCTCTTAAAACTTCCTAATTTGCTATCACACTGAGCACAGTATCTGTTTCTAATATTGTCATCTCTCCTCAGGCCCCTCAATGTATCTACCATGGCAGCTAAGTGGAGCAATGGAAAGAGTGCTGGGCCTGGAGTCAGGAAGACCTGAGTTCAAATCTGACTTCAGACACTTACTTAGGTGTGTGATTCTGAGCATGTCAGTTAACACCTGTCCTCCTCAGTTTTCTCAACTCTAAAGTGAGGATAATAATAGCACCAACATCACAATGTTTTTCTGAAGATCAACTGAGATGATATTTATAAAGCACTTAGCCAAGAGGGCAGAGCCAAGATGGCAGAGTAGAAACAACACTTCCCTGCTGCTCTGGCTTCTACCTCCTACAATACATGTAAAAAATGACTCTAAACAAATTTTAGAGCTACAGAACCCACAAAGTGGCAGAGAGAAACAAATCTCCCAGTGAAGGAAGCCTGGCAGGTGGGCAACAAGGGTCCATCATAGCACGCTGGGAGATGAGGGCAGTCCCACCTGAGCCACAGTTTTAGCCCCAGGGTGGCCCCAGGGATCAGCAGCTAGAGCAGATTTCATGAGAGTAAATGACCAAGAGCTGTAGCAGTTTCCAGACTTCTTAATCCATAAATGCCAAAGACAAAGTAAAAGTTTTCACATTATTCCTGAAGTTGGGTGGGAGAGAGAGGAGAAATGACAGCTAATTAATGCGCAGTTTATAGAAGGAGAATGGACTACATCATTTTGACCAGCAAGTCATGCCCAATTGCAATGATGCCCCAAAGGAAAGAAAGGCTTTGGAGGATGAAGTGATTTTCCTTCACTTCCAACTGTTTCAAGCTAGAGTCACTGCCAAACAGCTTGAAAAAGAAAATCTCATGCTCCAGTCAAGGTTGATGGCCAGCAGAACTATAAATGAGATTCTTTCCTTGGAATTGGACTCTTTAAAACCAAGTCTCCAGTCCTCTGAGGAAATTATCACAGGCCTAGAAGATGAAAAGAAGATACTGACTTCAATGATTAAAAAACTTAAGCAAGAAAGATAGAAATTGCTTTCTCAGGTGAAATTGAGAGGTGGTAGAGGACTAGAATGAGAGGAGACAGGGAGAGACAGAATGGGGTTAATCATCTCATATAGAAGAGGCAAGGGATAACTGTTACAATGGAGGGAAAGAATGGGAAGGCAAAAGGGAATGGGTGAACCTTACTCTCATTGAATTTGGCTTAGGGAAGGAATGAC
>CM053585.1:251439855-251469528 GCA_028646515.1 Pseudochirops corinnae | reverse complement strand
TCCCACATAAAATTTCTGCTTGCAAAGCAAACCCCTCTCTTATGTATTCCCTCCTATCATCTCCAGTTGGCTGCCCCATTATTATCCCAATTTTCTAATTTTTAGTCTTTCCCTTTCTACTGGCTCCTTGCCTATTACCTGTAAATGCACTGATTTCTCCACCACCTTAGAAAACATTCACCATATCCTCCCATGGCCTTCAGCAACTTTTTCTGTAGCTCTTCTCCTTCTCAGCTAAACATCTTGATACAGCAATCTGCAAAAGTTCCTCTGTTTTTTTTCTTCTCACTTATTTCTTTTCGGTGTCTGAGAAGACTACATTGATGCCCTTCACTAGTATAATTTTATTCTCTATTTATCCTCATGACTCATTTAATTTTCCATTTAAGAATATAGAATCTAATTTTAGATGCCATATCATTTGGTACATATATGCTTAGTATTGATATTAGTTCTTTGTCCACGGTTCTATTTGGCAAAAATGTACTTTCCCTATTTATCTCTTTTAATTTGGTTTCCTTCTACTGTGGCATGGTCTAAGACTATTATTATTATTCCAATTTACTCAATGGATTTTACTCTAATCCCTTATTTTAACTCTGTTTCGAGTGTTTTTTGTAAATATTGTTGAACTCTACTTTATAATCCATTCTGATATCTTTTTTTCCTTCACCCCACCCCCCTCTCGCCTATTACGTTAATTTTTTTCAAGCCATCAACCTTGCATTTTATCCCTTATCTTTTCCTCTCTTTAAGAGTCTGTTTTGCTTCTGATTGAAGCCTCCAATGACTCCCTATTACCTCCAGAATCAAATATAAAATGCTCTGGTAGGCATTTAAAACTCCTCATATCCTGATCCCTCTTTTCCTTTCTAGTCTGCTTATAGTTGATACTGTATTATGTATTACACTATACAGCTACACTAATCTATTCCCTGTTCCCAATACATGAAATGCTAATAACTGACTGCTTTATCACTGACTGACCATTATACTTGCAACCCCTTCTCACCTCTTCCTGGCTTCTGTCAAGATACCTCTCCAGCCCTAACTTCCTCAATTGGCCTTTCCTTCTTCCTTCTCCGCACGGTCAGTTTCTTCCTTCTGAAATTTATATTTCTTTTGCACATTAATCATGTATATACATAATTATCTGTGTGTTGTTTCTTCCATAAGAATATGGATTCCTTGAGGGCAGTGACCATATTTTGCCTTTCCTTGCACCCCCAAAGTGTGTGTGCCTAGAAGAGAAAAAGTATCTAATCAATGACTGTTTGTCAGATTGACACATTTGTTCAAATGTTATAGGAAAATATGTCAATAACAAATGGCATATTAAAAAAATGCTCTTTTTTATATAGTCTAGTTAGTCCCTGCTTTTGAAATATAAGAGAGATTTTCAGAATCCCAGTATATTTTTTCATGAAATATGTGAGACAGTATTTTTTAATCAACTTTGTTATCATATATATTTTTGGATTTTGCTTTAGGTAAAGATTTTTAATGGCCTCAGGTTCTTTAACCTTTCCCTCTTTTTATTTTAGTTATTAAGTTCATCTAGTATTTGGTCTAATCCAGGTTTGAGGATAAAGTTATTTCTTACTATTACTTTGTACTTGTTGGCAATATATTGTTACGTGATTGTAGATGAAAGTACTATCGACAAAAAAGTGTGAAGACATTGCCCAAACTAGTAATATCTGTTTCTAATTTTATTAAAAGATAGTATTGGAATATAATGAAAGCACTCATATCTTCAATAAATTTCCTGCAGGCTCATGATTTTCCCATTTTAGTGGTCAGTGCCATTTACATCAAAGCATTTCTAGGAGGTGAAGTTCTGTTACTACTGATCTGTTGCATTGCATCTTGCCTTCTTGTGCTATCAAGATGGGGAGTCATTTGCTCTATTATCCCCCATGTCAAGTCAGTCATCAAGACTACTTAGTGTAGGGCTAACCTGCAATCCTGTCACACCTACTATTTCTTTGCTTCTTAGAAGCAAATACATCACACAAACTGAGTCCCAACCCATTCAGTAATACCAACAAAACTGTTTTCCACCACTTCCTACCAGGACTTCACAGTTCCAAAGCACATTAAATCCTGGTTGTAAAGCCCCCACCTATCTCAGCATGCATGTTAGATTGGACTTTGAGGGAGTTTTGGTTTTGATAATCATTATCAAGTTTTTCAATGGAGTTCAGCAATAAATAGGACTGGTACAAGCTGCTTCTTTGGAGTTATTATTTAATATTTAATTATAGATTGTTAATATAATGATATTATACTACATAATATAATGATATGATATATATAATATTACATATGTAATATTACATATATGATATACATAATATATAATACAATGATAAAATAATTGTTTTTTGTAGTTCAATTAAAAAAATAGTTTAGTTCCTTTTGTGTTGGCTCATTGAAAGTAAAAAATCCTTAATATAGATTGAGTAGTAGACTGGACAATAAGAATGATATATACCTCATTACATTCCTGCATGATTTTTGGTAGTTTCTGCCAGGTCTCTGTATTTGTAATGGTAATTAATTTAGATGTACTTAGCCTAAGGGCTCAGTACTAAGGGCTAAGTGCCTCTGGGAAAGAAACAGAAGGTGTGAACTCTGTCTCTTGTTGCTGACATAACATGAAGGGGTTGGCTGAGACAGGAAGCCAATGTGTGTGTGTGTGTGTGTGTGTGTGTGTGTGTGTGTGTGTGTGTGTGTGTGTATGTGTGCCGTGCCTATAAGAAGAGCTCCAGAGGACAGACAGACAGAATCAAGAATTTTCCTCCTGGTGGCTCCTGGTGGAGGGAGCAGAATTTTCACAGGATCTGGAATCTGGGCTGCTGGACTGAGAACTGAGTTTTATGAGACCAGAACCTGGTGAAGATTGAAGCTGCCTGGAAGGCTGTCATTTCTTCTGGGTCCTAGGGCCAGCCTAACTGCTGGAGACTTGGAGAAGCATGACCAGGATAAGATTTTGTTTGTTTGTGGCTTGGTTGATCCTTGAGTTCCCCAACAATAGAAGTGGTGAAGGTTTTGAGACGTGCTGGACCCTGTGAACTTAGCAGGGACCATGGAAGGGGATCCAGGGAATCTGAGAGACCACCCCGAGTCAAGATGAAGGAAAGGCCTCTCCTCAGATATAGCATGCCTGATGAAATTGAAGTTTACTAGACACTGAGGGGTGCAGGGTTTGTGTGATTTTCTAATGATTAAAGATACTTAGTGACTGATTGCTAGACAAGTGACTGATTAAGTTAATCTATGATTGCCCCATGAGTGGAAGATCGATTATTGAATTGTGAAATGACTGACTGATTAAGTAAGGAAGATTTCCCCCCTTAGTGAAACCAGATGATTATTCTTTTGTTCTTTGTTCGAAATATTGTGGCCACTGTAGTGAAAACTACATGGCCATTCTAATATTAAGCTGTTGTGAATGCTACATTGTGATTTTTCTGTGATAAGATGTAATGTCGTGAATATTATATTGTGATTTGTTGTGAATGTTCACCTTGATTTGTAATGGAATAAATGGAGTGTTCACTATACTGTGTAATCAGAATCTTAAAAGCTGTTCACTGTAGCATTCTTTTGGGAAGCTGCTCGTGCATGGCGTTACAGTATTCTAAAAACTTTTTGCTTCATGCATCTGGGATATTATAAATTTATGGTATGGTATTATCTCAGAAGTTCCCAAACTTTCTTGGTTGGTGTCTCAGTGACATTTCTACTGCATCCCTACATCAAAAGAAATACCTAATAGTTCCATTTATTAAATAGTTAGAATCAAATGCCTTAATAAGTATTTATGTCCTAACAATGAAATAGCTGTTTGAAAAAAATGCATATATATTGAAAGGAATTAGCATTTTATTTCATTCTTAAATAATTACAATTACTTACTAATGGTATATATGTACCTGCTCATCACTGTACAACTTTCCAAAACTCAGAATCAAATTGGACACTGACACCTTCATTTCCCAGTACACATTGATTTTAGTACATTACTTGCTTTTTATCCTAGCAATCTGTGGAAACCCGGCTTCAAAGAGTTATGACATCACAAAAACATTACCAATATAGCTGAAAATACAAGTAAACAAAAATATCTCTCAAACATTCAAGAAAGTTGTTAAAAGTAATGCAGTTCAATCTAATACTCAAACTGTGAAACTGTACTCTCTTGAATGAATAGTTTGTTCAGTGTCTGACTCATCAATTATAGGTGTGTTTTCCTCAAAATTTTAAAATATCCTATAGTGGTACTATCTATCAAAATGTCGCTTTCAAGTTTTATGGGTCAATATTATGGTGCATGGTTGTAAGAAAAAAAGTTAGTCTATGGTAATTCTCTGGTTCTGAATAGAATTCTGAAGTATAGTTATGGGGATTTGCTATCTATCAGTCCGTGGGAGATGAGAGGGTACATTCTATCCTTCAGGTTGGGTCTCCCTCGGTATTCAGTAGATGCTAAATCATATTATTGTTATTGTTGGTATGAATTCTTTACACATGAAATTTATTCTCAAAAAGAGATCTTGTAGGAGATGTGAGGAATCAGTTTGGAAATCTATGCACTAAAACTCCTGAAGTTTATTCACTGGAGGTCTACTATCAACCCTTTATCATTATGCATTCATCATACTAACAATCTGTACCATCTAGGTGCCAAACCTACAGAAGACTAGAAATGGCACCTTAGTGAGGAGCAGACAATGTTCTAGGGGCAGGCACATTAACAGTAATGAGAAGTAACAGATGACACCCTGATAACAAATATGGAGAGGAAAACTATGAAAAATAAATGAAGAACTTGAAAATAGCTATCTAGATCCATATAATTCAGGGAAAATCAGTCCTATGCATCTAAATAATCCCATAGCATTTTCAGAAAACTCCCAACATTATTGTGCAAAAAAAGGTATTTCGAAAAGTTCAAAGTGAGGTATAGATATTAAATCACTATTATTACACTAATAAATGTTCAAAATAATGACCCCAATCATTAACCATTAAAAAGAGAGTAAAGAAGTCAGGTGGGGGCATGTAGGTGGCTCAGAGAATAGAGCACGGGCCTTGAGTCAGGAGGACCTGAGTTCAAATCCGGCCTCAGACACTTAACACTTACTAGCCATGTGACCTTGGGCAAGTCACTTAACCCCAATTGTCCTGCCTTCTCCCCTCCAAAAAAGAAAAAAAAAAGTCAGGTGATTTATTGCACAGCTAATAAGTTTGAGGAGTGGATCTAAGTCTTTTGACTTTCAGGCTAGTACTCTATATGTTATATTGCACTGCCTTGCAAAGCATGGAAATGTAGGCACTAAATAAATAAGCTTTCATGAAAGTGAAAAGTTAGTTTGAACTTGTGTGGATCTGTTACTTCATATATAAAATGGGTGTAATAATGCTTACCTATTCAAAGGGTAGTATACATCAAATGAATTTTCATATGTTGAAAGCTCTCAGAAACTTTTTTATGGTATAATTATGATTATTTTTGTTGTTGCTATTGGAGACAGATTCTTTCTTTTCATATCATTCATCTTTACTCTGGGAAGCAGATTGCTTCTAGAATTGTCCAGATGCATTAGACACTGCTCTACACATTGTAGACACTGTAGAAGAGGGAAGAAAAATAAATAGCATTCTTAGAAAGCCACAATGACATCACCTCACTGGGTCATTTATGTGTGGTGTTCCTTGACTGGTGTTGACTGCCGAGGGCCAGAAGTCCAGCAAAGTGAGCGTTGGCTTGTTCAAAGGTGACCTACAAAGTAAAAGAACAAAACATTCTCTACTCACATTGGGATTCTGCCTGTGTTGTGTTGTTGTTGTTTCTTTTCTTTTTTTTTTTTTAACTAAACCAGAAGCAGCATTTCAAAACTGTATTTCCAAAGCTCTCTTAATGGGTCACTTTCATTTTCTCTGGGTAATGGACACAGAGGAAGAACAATACTGAACGTGGAATCTACAAGGCTAATATCAATGGAGAACCATTGCTAAGGTCCAGGGGAACATGGGAGTGGGGATGGAATTTTTGAGGCAAAAGTATAATTAGGTCAATGACGTATCCAGAATCTCCCTCCTGAGCCTGATTTGTTCCTTTAAATGCTTTCCTATGCTGCTCAAATCAAAACATACCTCCTTAACACTGACTTTTCTGATGCACAGTAATCTCTTTCTCCTCTTATCTAATACATCACTTAGGACCTGTATATTTCTTTGATACCACTGCCGTCATCACTAACTATTAATAATACTACTATAGCTACTACTGTTGTTACTCCTCCTCCTTCTCTTGCTATTACTGTTATGCTGCTACTACTACCATTATAATATAGTATCTGAACACAATAGATTTTCTACTGAATCATATGAATAGAATGAATGAATAAAGTATTTATCACTTCCTATGTGGCAAATGTGGAATATTCTATATATGGAATGGGCCAAAGAGTAAGAAATGTTAGAATTTAAAATATAAAATGTTAGAATAGGGAAAAGCTGGGAGGCTCAGTCAAGACGGTAGAAAACAGGTAACAACCCAGATGAACTCTCCCAATAATCTGCTCAAAAAATTTTTAAAATAACCCTTTGAATCAAATTTTGGAGCGACAGAGTCAACAAAAAGTCAGAATGAGACTTTATTCTAGCCTAAGACAACCTAGGTCTTTGGCAAGACAGGTAAATCACACTAGGGTGGGTACCAGCCTGGAACCTACTAGGCAATAGCACCAGCAGCAGGCTGCGGAAGTAGCTGTGGCCACAGGACCAGCAATAGCAGCTTGGGGAACTCAGCCCAGAAGTGGTAAAAGGACTGAACAACTGGTCAGAAAGAGATTTAAGAAGGTACTTTGCTAGCACTGGGTGTAGCTGGCACTGATTAGCAACTCTGTTGCCCATATGAAGATCTGGGTCTCAGTTCCAGGGTAAAGAGAGGAGTGCTTCTGGTCAGTCACAAGGGAGCAGAGGCCCTGGTTAAAGTTCTAAAGCAAAGAGGAGTGCTAGCACTTGCAGTTGCAGGGGAGCAAGGACCCTTCCTTGATAAAGACCAGAGCACAGACAAAAAGATGAGTGACCACACCTCTCCCTGCACCACATCACCTTCAAAGCACCAAAAATTTGCAGACGCTCTCCTCCCTAGGACTATCTCTGAAAAGAGCTGCATGGGAAAACAAAAAAGTGTCTCCCAACACACTGATGAGCAGAGCCCAGCTTTAGCATAAAGTTCAAAGTAAAGATAGACTGAAAAAAATGAGCAAACAACAGCAACAAGAATAACAAAAAAAAAGTACTATGGTGGTAGGGAAGATCAACATACAAATTCAGAAGAAGAAAATAATGTGAAAACAGCTATAAGGAAAACTTCAAAAGAAAAATATTAATTGGAACCAACTCCAACAAGAATTCCTGGAAGAGTTAATGAAAAAAAAATAAGAGTGGTACAAGAAAAATTCAGAAAATAAATGACAATGATGCAAGAAAGCTACGAAAAAAACAATTACTAGCTTGGTAAAAGAGGCACCAAAAGAATGCTGAGGAAAAGAACACCTTAAAAAACAGAACTGGCCTAATGGTAAAAGAAGCACAAAAAAATTCACTAAAGAAAAGGGCACTTTAAAAAACAGAATAGGCAAAATCCAAAAAAAAAAAAAAAAAGGTACAAAAGCTCACTGAAGAAAATAATTCCTTAAAAATCAGAATTAGGCAAATGGAAGCTAATGACTCCCTGAGTCATCAAGAAACAAAAAAAAACAAAGCCAAAAAGAATGAAAAACAATAGAAGAAAATGTGAAATCTCTTTAGGAAAACAACAGACCTAGAAAAATAGATCAAAGAGATAATTTAAAAATTATAAAAAATTCAGAATTTAAGAATTATTGAAAGCTATGATCAAAAAAGGGGCCTATACATCATATTTCAAGAGAATATCAAGGAAAACTGCCCTGATATCTTAGATCCAGAGGATAAAATAGAAATTGAAAGAATGCATTGACCACCTCCTGAAAGAGATCCCAAAATGAAAACTCCCAGGACTGTTAGAACCAAATTCCCAGATCAAGGAGAAAATACTGCATGCAGACAGAAAAAAACAAAAACAAAACAAAACTCAAATATTGTAGAGCCGTAGTCAGGATCACAAAAGATTTTTCAGTTTTCACATTAAAGGAACAGAGGGCTTGGTTATAGTGCCAATGCAATATTTACAATGCCCATGATCACAATAAAGACCATGACTATAAATATCACATGACATTTGATCGCAAAATATATCAAACTTTCCATATAGAGGACAGAATTGAAGCATTTATTTAGACACCAGAAAACTGAATCCCAAAACCAGTAAGCTGATTCCATCATAGTCCCAAAGATATTAAGAAGCCATAATAGTACTGAGAGTCACAGCATCCTTCAGCCTTCCTACAAACTGATACAAGATCAATATTTACTCACAAACCTCTCTCTCTCCTTGCCTGAGCACTTCTCTCCCCCACCATCTCTCTGGCTCAGATTCCCAGCTTCCTCTAGGCTCTGCTGCACCCTTTCGCAAATTCCCTCCATCACAGTCTCCATGTGATTACATTTAGCCTATTAGGGGGAAGAGTTTACTTTCAAAGCAAAGGAGGTCTTCAAACTCTCCCCTAGGTCTATTAAGGGGCAGGGAAGATCTTCAAATTCCTATTCCCATTACATTGGTATATTATATTCCAAAAAGCAAAGGAGCTAGAATAACGCACCCAGAAAAAAACAATAAAATCCTTTGGGGCGGGGGGGAATGGAAATTTAATGAAATAGAGAACTTTTACACATTCCTTATGAAAAGACTGGAACTGAATAAAAAATATTACATTCAAACAAAAGACTCAAAAGAAGTATACAAAGGTAAACCTGAAAAAGCAATCCATAAAGTTAAACTGTTTTCATTCCTATATGTGAAGATGATACTTGTAACTCCCAAGAATTTTAGCATTATTAGGACAGATAGAAGCAGTCTACAAAGAGAGGAGAAGTGTGAGTCAATTATGTTGGTATAATCTAAAAAAAAAAAAAACAAATGAAGGGGTGAGAGAGATGAACTGGGAGAAGGGGTAAGGGAAAGTAGAATGGGGAAATTTTTTCTCACATAAAATAGGTACATAAGAAACATTTTATAGTGGAGGGAAAATGGTGAATGGATAATGTTTGAAACTCACTCTCATTGGAATTGGCTCAAAGACAGAGGACTGCATATATGTATATTGTACATATACTATATGTGTGTGTGTGCATGTATTGCATGTGTGTGAAGGTATACACACTCTCATTTGTGTATAGAAATCTATTTTGCCCAATAGAGAAATAGGAGAGGAAGGACATAAAAAAAATGGAGGGGAATGATAATAAGGAGGGTCTATTAAGGGAGGCTGTGTCAGTAGCATAACAGACTTTTGAGAAGGGACAGGATAAACAGAGAGAGAGAAGGATAAACAGAAGAAAATAGGAAGGAAAGAAAAATATGGTTAGACATAATAATTATGAATGTGAATGGGATGAGCTCACACATAAAATGGAAGCAAATAGCAGAATGGATTAGAAACAAAAATCCAACAACATTTTGTTTACAAGAGACACACTTGAAACAGAAAGACACAGAGATTAAAAAAAAATGACTGGAGCAGAATATATTATGCTTTATCTGAAGTAAAAAAGTCCGGAATAGATATCATGATCTCAGACAAAACAAAAACAAAATTAGACCTAATTAAAAGAAATAATCAGGGAAACTCCATTTTTCTCAATGGTACCATAAACAATGAAGTAATATAAAAAATAAGAGTCCAGTTTCTCAAATACATAGGATACTGAGTCAAATTTGTAAGATGACCAGTCATTCCCCATTTAGCAAATGGTCAAAGGATATGAACAGGCAGTTTTCAGAAGAAATCAAAGCTCTCTATAGTCATATAAAAATGCTCTAAATCAATATTGATTAAAGAAAGACTAATTAAAACAACTCTGAGGTACTATCTCATATCTGTCAGAAATGATGAATATTGGACCAAATGGGGAGAAATAGGTATGCTAATAAATTTTTGGAGTTGTGAACTGGTCGAATCATTCTGGAGAAGAATTTGGAGCTACAATCAAAGGGTTATAAAACTTATAAAACTCTGAACCCAAAATACCACTACTAAGTCTATACCCCAAAGAAATAAAAGAAAAGGGAAAGTGGCCTATATGTACTTACACATACGCACACAGTTACACACATATGTTTGTGTATGTATATATATTCTTTTCATAGCGGCAAAGAATTGGGAATCAAGGAAATGTTCATCAGTTAGTGGATGGTTGAACAAATTGTGGTATATGATTGTGATAGAGTACTACTGTTCAATAAAAATGGTGATGGGATGTTTTCAGAAAAAAAAAACAAATAAGAAAAAAGCATTAGAAAGACTATATAAACTGACACAAAATGAAGTGAAAAGAACCACTAGATCATTGTAGACAAAAACATCAATGTTATTAAAATAATGATTAACTGAAAAACTTGACTATTCTGATCAATATAACGATGCAAAATAATGCCAAAAGATTCATGATGAAAAAAAACCCATTTAATCAACCTCTAGAGAGAAAACTGATGAACGCTGAATGCTAATTGAATCATAATTCTCTAATTTTCTTCTTTTTTTGCAATATAGCTTATATGGAAATATGTTTTACATTATTTCACATTTAATGGATATCATGTTGCTTGCCTTCTCAGTGGGTGGGGGAAAGATGCAAGGGAAAGAATTTGGAACTCAATTTTAGAATGTTTAAAATAAATAAATGATACCTTCTTAAAAGAATAGGAAAAAGTTATGTAGATCATTTAATCTAATCCTCTCATTCTAAAGAATATGATGTTATTGCAGTGGAAAGAATGATGGATTTGTTGTCAGAGAAACTAACTCCATACTACCAATATGAAGTTGGACAAATCATTGAGCCTCTGTTGGTGTCAGGTTGAGCCAGAGTCCTCTAAGGACTCCTTCAACTCTAGATACATGATCTTATGATTCTAATTTAAAACTCAGAGAAGTGAAATGCTTTAGTCAAGGTCACACAATCAGCTAATATCAAAGCTGGGACTACAGTTCTGAAGAAACAGAATACTAAAGTCTCAAACTTATTAAATAAAAAAATTAATTTACAAAAAAGTAATTTAAGTGCTTTAATTTCATAGCAGAAATAATTAACCAGTTAATGTAAGCCACCCACTATTGATCACAAAGTTCATTGTCTAGGTCCAAATTTACTAGAATACACTAATATATTATAATAACATTACAGAACAGCTTCCTGTTGTGATAATTTTGCAATTGTTTTGACCCATATTAATTGTGATTTCTTTGGCTTGTGGTAGAGACCTTGGGGATTTGTTATAATTTAATACCACTAATTTTTCTGACTTGTTTTCCTTCTCTTTGGGGTAAATACTCTATTCTTGAGTCACAGCAGGATGTGCAGCTAAAGATAATTGCTTAGAATTCTTTAGAAATTGCATAGAAAGATACATAAACCATCAGAGTTCCTTTTCTAGTTGGGATTCTTGATTGGTAAGGGAGAAGCCATGCCAGTTAATAATATTCCTAATAATTGCTTGATAAATTATTAAATCTGTGTTTCTAATAGATCTGATTTCCAAACAAAACAAAACAAAACAAAACCCACAAGCTGAACTGATTTAGTTCATTTATTTTGACATGCTCAAGTCTTCTGCAACTCAGTCTAGTGCCCTTTGCACTATCCCATTCTGTATCTGCTGTTAGTCATAATTTTATGCTTATGTGTCTTGTCTTCCCAGGTCCATTGTAATTTACGTGAGATCAGAGACCATGTCTTGGCAGGTAAGTAGTACAGTAGATAGAATACTAGACCTAAAGGCCAGAAGACTTGAATTAAAATCTGATCTTAGACATTTATTAGCTGTGTAACCTTGGGCAAATCTGCTGCCTCAATTTCCTCAGCTGTAAAATAGAAATAATAATATCACTTATCTCCTAGGGCTGTTGTTAGGATCAAATGAAACAATCATTGTAAAATCCTTAGCACATTGCCTGATACAGAATAACAGCTATATAAATGTTAGCTATCATCATCACCATCCTCAGCATAAGACTTCTTTAAGCACTTAACAAATATATGACTAACAACAATAATAATACACTTAGCACAACGTCTGATACATAGTAGATGCTTAACAAACCCTTGTTTCCTGCTTCCAAATAATAACAATAACTATTACATACCCATTATATAACAACAGTTATTATATTGCTTTTAATTTTAATTAATTTTAATGTCTTTTATTAAGGGGATTTGTTCTGTGAAGTTTGGATTCGATCAAAGAACCAAACTTGTGGACCAAGAGGGCCACATGTGACCTTGAAGCCACAGGTTCCCCACTCACAGCCTAGAAAAATGCATCAGAAGCTCAGTCTCTTTTGTAGACTAAAAGACAACAAATCCTCACAGTACAAATACAGACCTTAAAATATCCTCCGTAGATCAATTAATAAACTGTATTGGAATCAAAGCAACATTACAGACTAAGGTGGACCCTACAGTTTCTCAGATATAATATTGATCTATGGCATTATAAAAACAATATTTTAATAGATATTTCCTTCCCAGATATTTCCTACATAGAATGAAAAAAAAAATTCAAGACCTAGCAGAGAAATTCAGAAGCGTGTGAGAACAGAATCTCTATCATCCTGTAGCTACTGAGGTTGTACTGAGGGCATCCATAGTGAGTCTACAAAGGATGAATTTATACCATGAAAGCTTTAATTCAAATGCCAAAAACAAATGTTTTATCTATATTATAGTTATAATACTACAATTAAAAATAACTAACAATTACATAGTGTTTGAGAAGCTAGGTGTTACAGTGGATTGAGCACTGGACTTGGAGTCAGGAAGACTCATCTTCATGAGTTGAAATCTGGCCCCAAACACTTACTAGCTGTGTGACCCTGGGCAAGTCACTTAACCCCATTTACCTCAGTTTTCTTATCTGTAAAATGAGATGAATAAAGAAATATACAAATCACTTTAGTATCTTTGCCAAGAAAACCCCAAAATGAGGTCACAGAGAGTTAAATATGAGTAAAATGAAGAACAACAATAACATGTACAGCTTTCCATATGCCAGCCACTGTGCTAGATGGTTTAGAATTATAATCTCATTTGATCGTCACAAAAACTTTGGAAGGTAGATATTGTTATGGTCTTCATTTCACAATTGAAATGGCATAGCTCAAATACCTTGCCCATGGTCACACTGGTAGGTAAGTGTCTTCCCAACTGCAACCATAGAACTCTATCTACTATACCACTTAAATATAAGATTACATTAGCAGCATGGAGACTTGTTCCAGGGGCTTGTATATTTTAACTTCATCTAAAAATAGGAGAATCCTCAATAATAGCAATACATGTTCAACACTTCTACAGAAAATAAGCTGCTGTTCTATTGCTTTTATACGATTACAAAAATCAATTATTTTATCCACCTGTCCAATAATCCATAGAATATTAAAATAAAAGAATAATAGTAGGATAGAGACTTATCCCAGGACCATTTCTGTTTGAATTCCATCAGATAAGATGAGAAGAGATGATGATGATGACGATGATGATGATGGTAAGTTAAACATCATTTATGGTTTCTAAGCACATTGCATACATTATCCAATTCTCCCACTCCAGATATTTGGGCACTGATTTCTTCCTTTAAGTATATGTGTGTGTGTGTGTGTGTATGTGCATGCATATGTGTTGTGTATGTGTGTGTGCATAACTCATTGCACTACATTATTTTACAACAGCCTTTTTCCTTTGCCTCCCAAAGCTGACAGCAACATTTGTCTTCAAGTACTTTCTCTCAGTCCCCATGCCCTAAGGAAAGATGTCTCTAAGTCCCAAGTCCTAGTTCTCAACCTCCTCCCATCACTGTCTATAAGTCAACAAGCTGGGCCATACTGCTCTTCAGACAAATGGCTTAGGCACATATGGAGTCTATTTCTAGGAAATGTTATGCAAATTAGTTCAAAGGGGAAAAAAATACTATAGTCAAATTATGTCAATATTATCCTCAAAGCAGGGTTTTGCAAATAAAACCTATCCCATATGTTCTGTTTCACTTACTTTGGGGTTTTTAATAGTTTAACCGTAGCAGCTGGTCCTGCTAACTAACTGGCTGCAACATTAAGCAACTTCAGTTCCTGGACCTTTCTAGTGATGTTCTAGAAAATATAACATGCCTGGAAATTTGCAAGTTTTCCAACATTCTGGGTTTCTGGCTTATTACTGGGTTGGAAAACTCACCATGTGTGAGTATGAGTCAGAGGGTAAATAATATATCAAGTTTATCTTTGTTATAAGCATTTGTGGAAATGCCATGGTAACAAAGAGCGGTCCAGACCCTGGAACAATCACGAGCCATCATAGAATGTAGAGTGGACTTTAGAACACAGAATGTCAGAGCTAGATGAAAGATCTTAGAATACAGAATGTCAGAGACTAAAGGGCTTATTCAAATCATTAATTCTAACCCTAAAATTTCATTTGATGAAACTGATGGCTGCAGTGATTATGGGACTATGCCAATTTTACATGGGAAATATTTGGAACCAGGTATAGAACCAATGCTCCCTAAGTCCTAACCTAGTATTCCTAGTCATTGTCACACACTGTCTTCAGATTGTCAAACATCAGAAAGTATTTTAACAGAAATTCTCTTATGCCTGGTCACTCAAAGATGTTCAACATTGAATTTTCTGGGACCCTTATGAGGAAATGAGGTTTGTTTTTTTTTTTTTAAGGGAAGATTATTAGAGTAGATAGCAAGCTGGTCAGAATCAGAAAGATTGGATTCATGTCCCACTTTTGATATATATTGGATATGTGATCTTGGGCAAATCACAATAATTTTCAACTTCATCAGCAATTTCCTAAGACTAAGTATCAGAATAAGGGTCATTCTTCATTGGTAGAAAGGTCTCATTACACCAATGAAACTATATAACCAATGGCGGGGGGGTAACTTTCTGCAGTATTGTTTATTTGTCTGGAAATTCCTTCATTCAAATACAGGTATATCTTATTTTGGTTAGCGTACTAGAAGAATGGGTTAAAGGAACACAAACGAATACTATCATAAAGTGAAAACTCCTTTTGTAAAGAGAAAGTTTGGTGTAATGGAAAGCACAAAACAATGGCACAAAGACCAAATTTCCAATCTCAGGTCTCCTTGAAACTTGAACTCCTTAAAAACTAGAATTAACAAAACATAAAGCAAAGACTCCATGAGATAGCAAGAAACACTAGAACAAAATCAAATGATTAAGAAAAAATAAATATCTATCTATCTGTCTATCTATCTATCTAACTATATCTATCTATGTATCTATCTACCTATCTACCTGTCCATCCATTACATAGTACCCTCCTTGCCAAATGACCGGGAAAATAGGCCAAGGAAAGATAATCTAAATACAATTGGCATGAGCTGAGTGCCCGAAATGGCATCTATCCACATGGAGAGATTTACAAGGCTATTTCAGGGATAGTTATAATGCTGTGGGAATGGAACTACCTTGCAAAGACTGGAGGATTTGTGAATGTTTTGAAACTGGTTCCAGTCTGATAACAGCATGGCTAGAAGGAATTCTTTTTTATTGACTGCATAGGTGGAATTTGGGAGTAGGAGTGTCTTCAAAGAGGCTGAATCAGTTTCAACTCGACCTTTTGTCTCATTCAATGACTCCTTTGCTCACAGCTACATGTTGAGAGACAGTGTGGTAAGGTAGGAGGCCTTGGGGCTTCTTTCCCTTGAAAAATCATGTGACCTTCTAAAAAAAGCCATACTTCTCAGCCTCTGTGTTAGTTCTTTTTTTTTTTTTCTCTTAGGTGAAGAATATTAATCCGGAAGTCAGGAAAGCTAGTCACAGGAATTTGATAGTAAGATTCTAGGCCAGGTTTTTCAGCCAGCCCAGAATTGATGCCTTGAGGAGCAAGAAGTGACCTTTGGGAGTGACCTTTTAACCTTAGGCCAGCAGAAACTGAGACTAGGATTCATCATAGTAGTAAGGAGACATCTGGATGTGATCTTGGTAGGACCAATGTTATATAGGAATTGAGTGAAGAGTGTGTCCCCAAGGTATTGTGAGGGGGTACAAAAGGTTGCTATTTTGTTTTCTTTTTTTCTATATCTTCAAAGTAAATATTCTTTTGTAAAAGGTAATTGATTTGAAGAGGTTAAATAGAACTGACTTGCTAGTCATTGGCATGTAACAATGGAAGAAAGTTGGTGGGAGTTGGAGTTCATGACAGTAAAGAACAAACACTCCCAAATCCCTCAGAGTACCTGGAACCCTGAAGAGAAAGATGTTGCCTGCCTGGCTCTGGAGAGAAGGTCAGGGCTTGCTTGCTACATAAGAATCTTGGGATTTCCATAAAATAATGATTTTTTTAAAAAAGCTCAGACAGTATATTTTAAGACAGAGGGAAAAGTATTCTTTTTAAAAAAATCTACTAAACACTTCCTGAAAGGAACTCCAAAAAGAAAAGTTCCAGAAATATCAGACTCCAAATCTAGTTCCCATATAAAAGGAAAAAAAAAATCAAGCATCCAGAAAGAAGCAATTCAAGTACCAAAGAACTATAGGAAGGGACACAAAGGACCTGGTGACTTCTGCTAGGAGCAAGACATCTTGAAATACAATCAGTATTCCAGGAGGCATAGATTTATAATCTAGACTAATTTATGCCCTCCCCCAAATCCTGAGAATCATTAAAAAAATTGAAAAAATCATTCTTAAATGTAATTTTTTCAAGTATTTTGGGTAAAAAGATTGACGTTTAGTAGGAATTTTGAAATAGAAAGACAATTCTTTTGAGAGAGGTGGTAGGAGGGGGAGGGGATTGGTTTTATTCTGAGGGTTTGAAGAGGAAAAGAGAAGGAAAGGAAAAAGAATACAATAGTATAGAAAGGAGGAAGGGAGCTAAAACTTCCCAATTTTATTAATAAGGGCACATGAGAAGAGTACACAAACCTAGAGGAAAGAAGAGAATTGGACATCCAAAGAACCTCATTCTTACCTGAAATAAAGGAGAGTTGAATAGGTATACAATTGGAATAGAATTCAATCTGGAAACAAGCTGGATTAGTGATTGGGGGAGGGGAATATTAAAAGGAATTATAATACCAGTGGGTTAATAATCATAAATAAAACAAAACCTCCAAACCCTAAACGGGGAATCAAAGGGGCAGGAAGAAGAAAGGCAAAGAACTAGAATATAAAGCAAAAAACTAGAATATAAATTATTGCTTAGATTACGTATTAGACAACTGAGGAATAGTTAAATAAATTGTATGATAATATATAATGGAATGGTACTATATTTTAAGAAATACTGAAAGAGATTTCTGAAAATCCTAGGTACTATAAACTGATGCAGAAGTGAACAGAGCCAGGAGAAGGATTTATGCAAGGGCAGTAACTTTGTTAAATTTAAAAGTAAAATAAAAATAAACCTTTGAAAGTCTTAATAACTCTGATCAAAGCAATGATCATCCATGTCTCCAGCGGTCCTATGATGAGAGAGAAAAAGATGAACACAAGGTATAGAGACATTGGTTTGGAGATATGAACACTGTGAAGATTTGTTTTGCTCAACTATGCTTATGTGTTACAGATGTTTTCCCTTCCTTCTTTCTGATTTTATTTAAGTGGAGAGTAAGGGGAGGTGGGACAGCTAGCAACAGTAATAAGAGAGAGAGAAAAAGAGAGAGAGAAAGAGAATAACATTTCAAAAATGGAGAGAGAAGAATAGAAAGTTCTGAAGCAAACATAGACAAGCAAGATAGTTTCCAAAGTGATATGTAGAATTTATTAAATTCTTAGGGGAAAAAAAAACAAGGAGGCCCAGATGGTACAATAGAGTCAGGAACTCACCTGAGCTGTCCCCAAATTCTCTTCTAAACATCTTTAAAGTAACACCTCAAAATGAATTCAAGAGAGGCAGAGCCAACAAAAAGTCAAAGCGAAACAATTTTCTAGGCCAAGAAAACTTATGAGGTTGTCTGGAAAGGTCTATAACACAAGTGGTTAAGCCCAGATCACAATGTGTGCCAGGTCCCAGAAATGCCAGCAGCAGGTCCGGTAACCAGAGGGGGAGACAGCAGAAGCTTTAGGAATTCTCAGTTCACAAATAGTAAGGAAGTCAAACAACTGATCAGAAAGAGATTACTAGAAATCTTTTGATGGCACTAGGGTTAGGACCCTGTTGCATTGCCCAGATGAAGTTCTGGGTCTCAGTTCAAGGGTGAAGGGAAGATGCAACAAGGGAGCAGGGGTCCTGATCATAGTTTCATGGTTTAAAGGAGCAAAAGCTCGTGTGGCTAAAGGGGAACAATGTCCCTTTCTGGATAAAAACCAGAGCACAGACTAGGAGAGAAAAGACCTTACCTCTCCTTAGATCATATCACTTTAGAATCAGCTCCAAAAATATCAGTACAAAAAAATCTGGAGCTTGGGACAGTGTCCCCTCTTTCCAAGGAGCAGAACTCAACTTTAACATAAAATCAAAAGTCAAGAAATAGTCTGGAAAAAAATGAGCAAACAACAAAAAATAACCTAGCCGTAAAAAGTTAGTATAGTGACAGGGAAGATGAAGACAATGATTTCTAAACATACAAGCAAAGTTTCAAAGAAAAATGTGAATTGGACATGAACCCAAAAAGAATTGCTGGAAGAACATTAAAAAAGATTTTAAAAATCAAATAAGAGAGGTAAAGGCAACATTGGGAAAATAAATGAGACTGATGTGATAAAATTATGAATAGAGACAAGAACTTGGTAAGAGTCACAAAAAGTATCAAAGAAAATAGCAAATTTCAAAAACGGAACTGGTCAAATGGCAAAAGAGGTACAAAAATCCAATGAAGAGAAGAAATCCTTAAAAAACTAGAATTGGCTGAATGGAAAAAGAAGTACAAAAACTCACTGAAGAAAATGATTCCTGGTGCAGTAAGGTGGCACAGTGAATAGAGCACCAGCCTTCAAGTCAGGACGACCTGAGTTCAACTCTGGCCTCAGACACTTGACACACTTACTAGCTGTGTCACCTTGGGCAAGTCACTTAACCCCAATTGCCTTGCCTTCCCCCTCCAAAAAAAAAAAAAAGAATTCCTTAAATATTAGAATTCAGCAAGTAGAAGCTAATGAATCCATGAAACATTAAGAAGCAACAAAACAAAGTTGAAGGAATGAAAAAATAGAAGAAAATGTAAAATATCTAATTGGCAAAATCTGAAAGTCATGATTAAAAGAATTTAAAAAGAGCTTAGACTTCATCTTTCAAGAAATTGTGAAGTAAAACTGCCCTGATAGTCTAGAACCAGAAGGTAAAATAGACATTGAAAAAATCCACCAGTCACTTCCTGAAAGAGATCCCCAAAATGAAAAGTCCCGGGAGTATTGTAGCCAAATTCTAAAATTCTTAGGTCAAGGAGAAAATATTGCAAGAAGCCAGAAAGAAATGATTCAAATATTGTAGAGTCACAGCCAAGATCACAAAAGATTAAGCAGCTTCCACATTAAAGAATCAGAGGGCTTGGAATATAATATTCTGGAAGGCAAAGGAGTTAGTTTTACAACTAAGAATCACCTACCAATTAAAAGAGAATAACATTTCAAGAGAAAAATGGATATTCAATAAAATAGAGGACTTTCAAGCATACCTGATGAAAAGACCAAAGCTGAATAGGAAATTTAACTTTCAAATACAAGACTCAAGAGAAGCATAAAATAGTAAACATGAAAAAGAAATCATTAGTTATTCAATAAGGTGAAACTGTTTACATTCCTATAGGAAAAGATGACTCTTGCAATTCCTAAAAACTTTATCACTATTAGGACAGTTAGAACGAGTATCTATATAGATAGAGGGCACAGGTGTGAATTGACTATGGTGGGATGATTTTTAAAAAATAAAATTAAGGGGTGAGAAAGAGGGATGCCTTGGGAGAAGGGGAAAGGGAGAGGAAGATTGGGGAAAATTATTCCACATAAAAGAGCCATAAAAGGAAGAGCTTTTACAGTGCACAGGAAAATGGGAGGTAGGAGATAACTTGAAAAACTTACTGTCATTGGAATTGGGTCAAAGAGGGAATATCATGCATATCAAATAAGTATAGAATTTTATATTTCCCTAAAGATAAGTACGAGAGGAAGACGATAAGAGGAAATATAGTGGTGATTGATAGGAGAGAGGGCAGACTAAGGGAGGCAATAATCAGATGCAAAATAGACTTTTAAGTAGGAACAGGGAGAGAGAGAGAGAGAGAGAGAAAGAGAGAGAGAAAGAGAGAGAGAGAGAGAGGAAATATATAAACAGGCTGAAAATAGAATGGAGGGAAGTAGCTGTCCCTAGGATGGATGGAGAGAGGGAAGAAGAAAAAAGAAATTTACATGATAATTTTGCAAGTTGTGCACAGTAGATTTGTAATTTCATGTACAATCATCTTTTTATTGTATTATGTTACGGAAATGCTTATTTTATTCCACAAATTAAAAATAAAATATTTTTTAAAAAGTATTGTCTATGTAAAACCATCAGCAAGTATTATTTGTAATGTGGATAAGCTAGAAACCTTCCCAATAATATCAGGCGTGAAACAAGGGTGCCCATTATCATCATTATTATTTAATGTTGTACTAGAAATGCTAGCTATAGCAATATGAGAAGAAAAAGAAACTGAAGGAATAAAAATAGACAATGAGGAAACAAAACGATCACTTTTGCAGACAATATGATGATATAGTTAGGGAATCCTAAAGAATCAACTAAAAAACTAGTCAAAACAATTTCAGCAAAGTTTCATGATAAACCTATATTCATCAGCATTTCTCTATGTTATCAACAAAGTCCAGCCCCAAGATATAAAAACAGAGACTCCATCTAAAGTAACTGCAGAAAATATAAAATATTTATGAGCCTACACACCAAAACATACTATATGGACTATATGAACTCAATTACAAAACACTTTTTACACAAATAAAGGTATATCTAAAAACTGGAGAAATATTAATTGTTCATGGGTAGACCTAGCCAGTAGAATAAAAATTATATTTCTACCTAAATTAATTTATTTATTCAGTGTCATACCAATAAAACTACCAAGAAATTATTTTATAGAACTAGCAAACATAATAAGAAAATTCATCTCAAAGAACAAAAGGTCAAAAATCTCAAGAGAAAAAAAACATGAAAGAAGGCAGCCTGGCAGTACCAGATCTCAAACTGTATTACAAAGTAATAATCCTCAAAAGAAATCTGGTACTAGCTAATAAATAGAGTGATCAGTGAGGGGAATAGATTATGTACACAATTCACAGTAGTAAATGACCATAGTAGTTTGATTAATGGAAAGATCCAAGGTTTTGGGACAAGAATTCATTATTTGACAAAAATTGCTTTGAAAACTGAAAAGCAGTTTGACAGAAACTAGATATAGTCCAAAATCTCACACTGTATATTGAGATGAGGTCAAAATGGGTATGTGATTTATACATAAATGGTGATATCATAAGCAATTTAGGCAAGCATGAAAAGTTGTGGTATATGATTGTAATTGAATACTAATTTGCTATAAGAAATGACAATTAGGATGATTTCAGAAAACTTGGAAAGACCTACAGAAACTGATGAAAAGTGAATTGAACAGACACAAGAGAACACTGTACATAATAACAGCAATATTGTAAGATGATAAACAGTGTATGGCTTGGCTATTCTGAGCAATAAAATGATCGAAGATAATTCTGCAGGACTTATGATGAAAAATGCTATCTATCTCCAAAGAAATAACTGATGCAGTCTAAATGCAAACCAAAGCATACTTTTCTTTTTTTCTCTTCTTTTTTTTGGGGGAGGGGGTGATGGGATGGGGAGTTTTTTTTCTTTTGCAACATGGCTAATATAGAAGTACGTCTTTCATGATTTCACATAATTTATATCAAATATAATCTATATCAAAATGCTTGCCTTCTCATAGAGGGAGAAGAGGAAGAAAGAAGAAAATCTGTAATTCAAAATTTTAAAAAAATACATGTTAAATTTTTTATTTATATGTAGTTGAACAATATTTAAAGAATTAAAAATATTTTAGAAAAATAAGCAGTATGAAATAGATTCACATTTTCACATAGAATCCTCTTTTGTGTCTTTTTATTTGTGAAATGCTTTTTTGTTTGTTTCAAGGCACAAGAGAAAGAATTTTTAAAAAGGTCCCTAAGGTGCCTTTTGATTTTATGGGAAGCTCTTTCCCTGTGTGAGAACTTAGCTTTTTTGGTTAATTGGAGCACGTTAATAAAGGACGTTTTTCTCAGAAAAAGGCACAATAATATTCTATATCTACTGGGGGAGGAAAACGAAAAACAGAGTAGCTTCTTTTAAAAGGCTATTTAAAGTCTTTGTCTATTAAGAGTTACCAAAACATATCTTTTCACCTTGGACATGAAGAGATTTTTCTATTTGGGAATTATAGGTTTTACTTATACTGAAGACCTTGTGTTGATACTTAAATGAGTGTATGTTCATTGAAAACCTATTTCATATGCACTGATTTTTTACTGGTAAAGATTTGGGAATAAAAACTTATTTTTGTCCTTTTGGATCTTCTCTGAAATTCCATGATGGAAGGCCAGGACTACAGATAACCCTGAGTGTTAGAAAGCAGCATTTAAAAAACACTGAAAAATTTAGTGGCAAAAGCAAATCAAACATGGGTATCCTTCAATACTTTCTGGTTTGGGTTTTAAAGCTATTGCAGGAGTTGTGTCAGATCTCCAATTGTACTGAGCTACTTATCTTCTATGAATACTCCAGTTAGTTTAGCAATCTACATTTCCAAATCTGGAATGCGTCTGAAATCAGAGACTCATACAAGATTAAACCTGAGGGAAAAATCAACATTAAAGTGAAAGACTAGATTAAAGTACATCTAAGGTTTCTTCTAAAGCTAAAGGTCAATAATTCAACCATCTTAAAGTCTAAAGAAAGGCAGCATGACAAAAGTGATAGGGCACCAGTCTTTGAATGGAGGAAAATTGGGGTTCAGATCCCACCTCAGACACTTAATAGATACGTGCTTCAGGGTAAGTCACTTAAGTTGTCTCTGCCTCAGTTTCTTCAACTGTAAAATAAGGGCTTTGGATTCTGGTCTTTTCTAGCTCTTCTTGATCCATGATCCTATGAATGTTGGCATGTAGAATTTTAGACCTGGAAAATGCCTTAGGACAGATAATTTTAGAACTGGAAGGGATCTTAGTATGGTTTAATTCAATCCAGTCCAACAAACATTTATTGCTCACTATGTTACAGCATGGCTGGAGCAAAAAAAAAAAAAAAAAAAAAGGCACTGAGAAGCAACCACTGCTTTCAAGGAGCTAATTTTCTCGTGGTGGAGAGAACACAACATGCAAAGCAGGTAAGTTTTTACAAAACAATTTGAGGAGGGAGAGAATCTATAATGATAGAACTAGAAAAGACCTGAGAGACCATTCAGTACCCATCTGTCCCCCACATTCCCACTTAATTGATAGGAAACTGAAGCCCCAAATGATGACTTTTCCTAAATTCTCTATGCTGTTATAGTCCCAAGAGTTTACTTGGATTTAACAAGGGTCATCCTTATGGCATCTGCAACAAGAACTGTTAAAATATCAAACTCACCATGTGTAAATACTTGGACAGTTTAAAAAGATTTTGCATCTATATTGTATTTCACCCTCTAAATCACTGAATAAAACTGACACTGGTTAACCTCATATGGAAAAGTGACCAAATTGAGAATGTCTGTTTGTAGTGATGGAAATCTTGTAATCAAAACATCACTTCAATTTGGAACTATGCCCAAAGGGCTATAAAACTGTGCATACCCTTTGATCCAGCAATACCACTACTAGATCTGTATCCCAAAGAGATCATAAAAAAGGGGAAAAGGATCCACATGTACAAGTACAAAAATATTTATAGCAGCTCTTTTTGTTGTGGCCAAGAACTGGAAATTGAGAGGATACCCATTAATTGGGGAATGGTTGAACAAGTTGTGGTATATGAACGTAATGGAAAACTATTGTGCTATAAAGAAATCATGAGCAGGTAGGTTTCAGAAAAACCTGGAAAAACTTACATGAACAGATGCTGAATGAAGTGAGCAGAACCAAGAGAACAGTGTATACAGTAGCAGCAACATTGTACAATGATGACAGACTTAGTTCTTCTGAACAATCAAAGACAGTTCTAAAAGACTCATTATGGAAAATGCTATCCTGATCCAAAGAAGGAAACATGGAGTCTGAATACAGATTGAAGCATGCTATTTTCACTTTTTTTTCTTTCTCATTTTTTTTTTCTTTTTGTTCTGATTCTTCTTTCACAACATGACTAATTTGGAAATATGTTTAACATGACTATGCATGTATAACCTTTTTCAGATTGCTTACTGTTTTAGGGAGAGGAGAGGTGAGGAAGGGAGGGAGAAAAATTTGGAACTCAAAATCTTATAAAATGACTGTTGAAAACTATCTTTACATGTAACTGGAAAAATAAAATACTTTTAAGTGGAAAAAAATATAAGACTGGAAAGGTAAAAAAGAAAAAAAAAAGCAACATCACTTCTAGAAAGCCGTTAGGTGCTTCTCAGAGTGTCATAAGATTATTCAGTGATATATCACCAAGCAGAAATGCTTTCTTCATTTACATTTTATTTTCCTCTGTGGTATTTAACTCATTTTTTATTATGTTCAGCCATCATAAATATTTATGCTGCAATGTATGATTGGTCAATAGAGAAAAATCAATACTGTGTTGAGGCTACTGTTGAAAGTCAGCTTTTAGCAAGACGGAAAACAGAAATGCAAAAAAAACCCTACTAAGCGATATAGTATTTTTAAAAATTAAAATGCACTAGGTATATTTTGACTTTTTGACCTTGGAGACCTTTGAACTTGTTCTGAATACATGCACCTCTTGTGTCCTTCTGCACTTAGTATAAAAATAGATCAAGGAACTGATTATTTCCACCCTGGAGTCAGGGTTTATGGTCAGCTAGGTGGTGCAGTGGATAAAGAGCTGGGCCTGGAGTCAGGAAAACATCATCCTGAGTTCAAATCAGACCTCAGACACTTACTAGCTGCGTGATCCTGGGCAAGTCACTTTACCCTGTTTACCTCTGTTTCCTCATGTGTAAAATAAGCTGGAGAAGAAATGGAAAACCACTCTAGTTTCTTTGGCAACAAAATCCCAAATGGGGTCATAAAGAGTCAAACATGACTGACCAACAGAAGTCAGAATTAGTCAGCCCTACTCTTGGCCATTCTCTGGTATTCTTAACTCTGAAACATGCCTACCTAGACCTCTAGGACTAATCTCTATCTGTTTCACCTTAGCTAATATCCTGGAGTATGGCCTAGTAGATAAGACACTGTACCCAGAATTAGTAGATCTGGGTTTGAATTCTATTTCAGACACTATTTGTGTTACTATGAACTAGTCATTAATCCCTTAGAACCTTAGTTTCCTCATCTTTAAAATAGAAACCATTAAACTTGAACAGTTAAGTGGCGAAGTGGACAAATCACTAGACCTGAATTCAGTTAAACATGAATTCAAATCCAGCTTCCAACATTTATTAGCTGTGTGACTCTAAGCAAATTATATAGCCTCAGTTTGAGTTTCCTCATCTGTAAAATGGGGATAGTAATAGTACCTACCGTCTAGTGCTATTGCATGGATAAAATGAAATAATACTCATAATGTGCTTCACAAATGTTAAAGCTCTACATAACTATTAGCTCTTACTAGCATTATTTTTCCCCTACTTTACAAGATTGTTCTGAGTAATGTGCTTTTTAAGACTTCAAACACTATACAAAGGTGAGCTGTTATTTTCATAACCACACAACACTGAGAGCAGTTGAGTCATGAGAATGGTCAGTAGATGCCCTATTACCTTGCTCACATCATTTCCACTTGGGTGTAAGGAACATAAGCAACTAGAGTACAAAGATCAAAACTTTCAGAAATCAGGTTTAAGGAAGACAAATCATCCACTTTCTGGTACTCAGTACACTTTGACTTCCTAATTGAATACAGACATTGTAATCTGAATTTCTGTTCTGGTCACAAGATTTCCTGCTGGGTCTTCTTGTTTAGGCCCTTGGATCTCAGTGCTGTACTGACTTACTGGTGCCAATGTGGCCTGGTTTTTTAGTTCAAGCTAGATCTTCTCCTAACTTGGACCCTACCTTCTGGGCAGTAGGCACAGGATTATTCTTTCCCCTGTCTGGAGGCTTGTCAAATCACTGGCAAGTATTGACCCATCCATATGCGAGATCTGACAGCCTAGACCTGTTCACTATTCCTTAATTTAGCTGACCTGTGGAATCTGCCAGAACACTTCTGATGAGCTAGTCTCTCTATTCATGTCTCTATTGGTCAGCCTTGTTCTTCTGTCATCTATGAGTCTATGAAAATTTCACGAAGTCAATGTTCATAATTATCTCTTTTCCTTATTGAGTTCTTCTGAATGAATTCAGTGCCTAAGGTTAAAAGAGACTCAATACTTAGTTAAAAGCTGAATAATGTCATAACTGGAAAGATCTCTGGAACACAGAATATTGCAGTATGAAAAGAGTTGAGAAGACTGTTAGAATTGGAAATTAGAAGAGGCCTTAGAAAAGATAACATTAGATATGGAAAGGGCCTGAGAATACAAATTTCTAGAACACAGAATCCTGAAATGTTAGATTTGGAAAAGAATTCATTTTATCATATTTGCTGTGCTAGAACAGACTATCCATTAACAATGGGCTACAATAACAAGATATTTCCTTCCCTCAAGGTGTTTGTGAGGAAGACATCATATAAAGAGGAATTTGAAAGCTGGGGACCCATCCAGGGACAAGACGACTAGCAAGAAAATGGAGAAGATGTTCAGAGAATGAGTCAAATCAAGAAAAAAGAGTACAAGTTGGGGAACCCTCCTGAAATGATGGTTTCAGGAAAGGAGTTATTGATCAGGAAAGAAGGTCTTCAGGGCTGAGGTTTCTCCAGGATGGGAAGATGACAAATAAAGAGGTTTAGAAGAAGTCTGAAGAGTGAATCAAGCTCAGAGTGAAGTGAGCATGGTTGTACCTTTCCTGAAGACACATCTTCAATAATTTTAGTTTTACTTTATTTCTATAAGGAGCATTTTATAGTTGTACTGCATCTATGATTGTTCCTGTAATTTATATGATTAACTATACCAATTATTTCCTAATATTGAACCATCTTTTCAACCTTAGTACAAATCTAATAGGACTTTAATAAATAACATATTGGATAAATTGTTCTAGTTTCTTTGCTAAGAAAAAAAATGTTTAACACTTTTGCATCAATATTCTTTAGGGATGTTGTCAATAGGTCTCTTTCAATCTCTTCCTAGTTTTAGGCAACTGATTTTTTTTTTTCTCTCAGAGAAAGAGTTTGGTACAATTCCTTATTTCTCTTGTATTAATTATAATATTTGTCTCAGCAGTATTCATTGCCAAATTATTCTTGGCCAGGATTTTTCTCCCATTCTCTTTGGTAGTTCATTCATTGCATATGTAATTTCTCTTTCAGAGAATAAATGATATAATCTCTATTTCTTGTTTTGTTAATTTTTAACATTTCATATTTTTGTCCATAACCATTCATTCCCTTTAAAATCTTTGTGTTTCTGCCACATTATTTTGAAATGTCATTTATGACCATTTCCCCTTTTTATTATGTATCCAAGTTCTTTTTGTTTTAATTTCAGAAAATAAACTCCCCGCTCTTCTTGAAGTAACCCGTTGTGAAACACCTTTTGCACCTTGCTTAAACTTCCAAAGGAGCATTATATATTGACTCTAAAGAAGGTTGACAAAGTATGGCTCGCAGGTCAAATTCAGTCTGCCATCTCTTTTGGTAGCCTACAAGATAAAAATTTAGTTTTTATATTTTAAAATAAAGTTCTATGGCATTTAGAACTGTAAACACTTTCTTAGTTAATACATAGGACAGGTTGGATTTGTCTCTGGCTGTAGTTTGCTTACACTGGATCTAAAGCATGGGAATCCACACCATGTTTAGGGCCTGAATGCCAGCTCTCCTCTAAGTTTTGTCCTCTCTTCCCAATATTCTAGTTTCCTAAAGTCTGTTCCATATTGTGTGAGAGACTGAAAAATACAATCAATAAGCTCTTCTCTTCTTGGGTCACAAGCAGGCAAGTCTATCTTATAGGAGCTACAGAGACAAGTTATCACTCAGGCATCTTGTGGAAAGTCTCCCAGAAAGGACGATAGAAGTAATCAAGTCTAGTACCTTTAAGATCAATATGTGCCATTTTGTATAGTTCAAAACATTTAAATATTTAGAAATAGACACTTTGATGAATTTATCCATTTCCTCAAGGATATTTGAGGAGTAGCCAGCCCATGTGTCTCACTCTCCATTACTTCTTAGCTCAGCATGTATATATCCCAAGCAAATACAATGGGCTAATAGGAAAAGACTGGACTTGTCTGTGTAAAAAGACAAAGAGTAGAGAGCCTTGAAGGAAATTAGAAATGGATGCAAGTAGAGGAACATCAGGGCAGGGCAAAGTTGTAGAAAAATAAATTAAGTATGCAGGTAAGAAAAAACATTAAGGAAATATGTCTTCGAGCCCTAAAAATCTTCCATAGGAACACAGTTCTAGTCCATTGAAACTTAGCCAATCAAGTTCTCCATTATAACTGAAGGAATAAAGGTCTTTATGAAGAAAGGGAAGACAAATGATAAACAGAGGCCCATCTGATCTAAGTAGTGGTTTTTAAAAGGTGGTAGGCAGAGGTGATGTGGGGGGAGGAGGCTGTATCTCTCCTGATAATGTAGATAGAAAGACATTCCTGATTTTTCCTCAGCAGGGCAAGATAACAATTTTTTATCATGACTGTCTTGGGTGCATGAAGAATTATCAGCATTTTAGCCTTCCTGAAATGTGATAACAATATACTTTTTTTCTACCTCCTCATTGGGAGGTAAGGGCATTAAGTACTACATTCAGTCTTGAATTTAAACTATGTAAATACTGCAGCATGGTGTGTCAGAGGGTTGGGAGGAGAATTAATATGAAGAAAAGAGCATTGCCTGGAGAGTCATGAGACCTGGGTTCTAGTCCCTGTTCTCCACCACTAATTAGCTTTGTGACAGTAGACAATTCACTTCAACTATCTGAGCTTTAACTTCCTCATTTTCAACATTAGAGGAAGCAAGACTGTATTAGAACTAAGAATTATGGCATATTGAACCTAGAAGAGCCTTAGAAACCTTCTATTTCTTAGAGTTCTTACCCTTTTAAATATGTCATGAAAGCCTTAGGCAGTCTCATGAAAACTCTGAACCCCTTCTGAGAATAATGTTCTTAAATGCATAAAATAAAATTCATAGGATGACAAAAGAAACTGATTATATATAAATACAGTAAACAAAATATTAGCAAAAATAGTCATAAGCCCCAGGTTTGATGTCCCTGATCTACTCCAACTATTT
>CM053585.1:251407474-251439355 GCA_028646515.1 Pseudochirops corinnae | reverse complement strand
CAGCTCATCTCTAGCTTTAAGGCATTCTTCATGTTTATTGGAGGCCCCTGGTGGGGGTGCTCTGGCTGCACTCTCCTCCTCCCTCTCTTTGCCATGATCCTTCTTTTCCCCAAAGAAGGAATCTAGGGTTTGGGTGCTGTTCTTACTTTGCTTCTTATGCTTATTCTAACTCATGGTTGGTCAGTCTGTGATTTTTTTTTTTTAATCTCTATGGGGCTCTGCTTCCAGAAGGGAAAGCTCTGTCCCAAATCGCTGGGGTCCTCCCTGCTGCTGTAGCTCTCAGGAAGGTGCTGGTCCCTTCCTACTTACTTCTGGTTCACTGGATAATGAAGACTCCAGAACCGAAAGCCCAAGACCACGTTCCAGATCCAGGCTGCTCAATACGAGAGCATTCGGCCTCTGAACAATTGCTTAGTCCCCCTGCTGTCTGCAGGCCACAGCCATGGAAGCTGCAATGCAGAGGTGGGTGCAAAACCTCTGCCTTTCGCTTTCCCACCTTGGAGGCGTTTTGGCCAGATGCTTTTCTCCCCCAATTTTGCAAGTCCCACTGACCTAGTTCTGAAAGCTGCTCGCAGCTGCGGCCGCTCACCAGAGATGCTCCTCCGCTCCTCCTGTCCAGCTGCCCCCGGGGCTCTGTCAGGGCTTCAGGCCAGGCTGGTTTTGGTTCGCAGTGCTGATATGGTTCCTCGTAGCTGAGCTGACTTTAGTGGAAGGTATATTTGTGTGCGTTTTGGAGTTCTAGGATTAGTTTAGAGTCATATTTTATGGGTATTTTGGGGTGGCTATGTGAGAGCTGCAATATGTTGCTGCTGCTATGCCACCATCTTGGCTCCACCCCCCGTCCTTTATTTTCAAAGAGACCAATGGCATCACAGGTGATGTTTTGACTTGCACCTGAACTGGATTATAATTAGGCAGAGTTATGCAAAGTTGTCAGTCTTCCTTTCTCTTCCAGAATCACCTAGGTTCAATGGCAGGACAAAAGTCAAGACAACTGGTAATGGTCTGGGATGTAGTGGATGACTTTAGTGTCTTTTATGTCTGACCAAGTTCTAGGCTCTTCGCAGCTCCTGCTTCAGCACCTTCATGGTCATTGGAATGAATTTTTTTCATTCACTCATTCCACTGGAGAAAGTCTTCACATGCTTGAGGTAGATATTCCACTTACGAGACAGTTTTATAGGATGTGGCCACTGAGTATGCTACAGTTTCTTGGAGCCACAGTGAGAGCTGAGTGACTACAAAGGTGGATGAGCAGCCCTGAAAAGGTCTTGGCAAGCCCTCATACCAGAGGTGCTAGTCTTCCCTGAACACTGTTGATAGAAAGATAGAGATAGATATAGATACAGATATAAATATAGATATAGATAAAAGTATAGACATAGACATAAATATAGATATAGCCATAGATAATGATATAGATCTAGGCATAGGCATAGAAATAGATGATATAGATGTAGATATAGATATAGGCATAGATAATGATATAGATATAGGCATAGGCATAGAAATAGATGATACAGATATAGGTATAGGTATAGATAAAGACACAGGTACAGGTAAGGATATGGATACAGATATGGATATAAATAATCCCTTCTCACAAGGATTTTTCACTCCTGCATTTATCTATATCTATGTATCCATAACTATAGATGTATTCCATTATTTGTTTCGCTTAGATCAATAAAATGCTGATAATCATTCATCAACTAGCAGAAAGGGGGAAGAGTCCAGATGTAAACTTGGGCAACTGAGCCTCAATTTAACCTCTCCAGGTCAGGTCATCAAGTACAACTGTTTATAAAGAAACCAAGGCGCTCAGCAAGTCCTAATGAATCGTCCAAGCTTGTCATAGCTGTAGGCAGCAGAAGTAGGATTTGAAACTTGGTGGGATCTCTTTCTTTTACTTCACTGTTGCTTGATCCCCTAAATGATTCAGACCAATAACAAGGTTTGCTGCTTCCCTTTTCCCTAAACACATTTTGTCTCTCTCTTCTTTCCTTCATCTCTCCAAATCCCGATCTTTTTACAGAGCTGGATTTGAGTCCTACTTCCTCCTCCATGCTGTGTATCATCTACTTGAAGATAACCTATCATGTCAAATGAGAAAATATACAAAAAAAAATTTTGTAAAACTTAAAGTATTATATAAATATAAGCTATCACTGCCATCAATGAATGAAGAACTCATAACTATTAAAAACTCAGCATTATCCTCGACATGTCAATCGTCCTTACCCCAACAGATCCAATCAAGTACAACATTTTGCTATTTCTACCTCCATTTCTATGTATAGATGATGGATATACTATTGAGGACCCCCTATATACAACACACACATACATATATGTGTGTATATAGGTATCTACATATACATATATAGACAGAGAGACAGAGAAACAGAGGGAGGGGGAAGAAACAACAGCAACATGATAGAAAGATTCCTAGATTTGGAGACTGGAGCAGATTTCAAATCCAGTCTCTTCTGCTTACTGCCTATAATGACCTTGGGTAATTCACTATACATAAATTACATTTCTTTCTCTGTCTCTCTCTGTCTCTGTCTCTATCTCTGTCTCTCTCTTTCTCTCTCTCTCTTCTTCTTTCTCTCTCTCTCTCTCAACAGATAGAACACTAGGTCTGGAGTCAAGAAGACCTGAGTTCAAATCCAGCCTCAAATACTTACTAGCTGTGTAACCTTGGACAAGTCACTTAATCTCTGTCTCATTTTCCTCAACTGTAAAATGGGAATTACGATAGCACCTACCCTGCCCCATTGTTGCTGTGAGGCTCAAATGAAGTAATATTTGTTGTACAACACTTTAGCACAGCACCTGACACTATAAAAGTAGTATATATAGTAGGTACTATATCAATGTTATTCATTATTATTATTAATTTTTGCAAGTTTTGCAAAGTATGTTACATATGTTTGCTTATTTGATCTTCATGTCAAACCTGTGAAGTAAGTACTAGGAATTCTGTTCTCCTGAGGTTGAATGACTGCCCTATGTTTACACAGTTAAGATGAGTTGAAGGCAGAATTCAAATCCAGATCTTTCTGATGCCAAGTCCAATAAAGGACCAGGCTGCCTCTTTGTGAGAATACAATCCAACCCACGTGACATTTTCCTCTAGCAAATTAGAAAGGCCTTTACTAAACCCAGAGAAAAGAAAGGCTTTTACTAAAATTGATTCTCCCCCTCCCCCTCTAAAATGTTCTCCTTTTTTGCCTAAAGTTGAGCTAATTTGTATTTGCCTTTTTCTGAGTCACGCAATCTCATACCAAGTAATTCAGTTCAGCCTTCAGTGTCACAGCCTGAAGGGGTAGAATTGATTATAAGTGATTTAGTGATTACTTGTCTTCCTTAATTTGTTTTTGGAATGAGATTTTTTTATTCTTTCTGAACCTCAACTCCTTAAATTCATTCCAAAAACAAAGTAGGAGCTTCCTCCCTTTGTCTTTGCTCAACAGTTTGTAATGCCTGGTGGTTCTTTGGGTTCTATGAGCGCTTTCTTTCAGATTCATGCCTTTGGGTTAAGGAAAGATGTCTCCAGGAGGCCCATTATTAAATACAAAAGACCTCTGGAATGGAATAACCCATTTACTCTTTATTATTTATGACTTACTAGCTTGTGACCTTATGTAGAAGTTATTATCTGCCTCAGTTTCCTTTTCCATATTATTGTTATTAACTATAGATTATCATGGGGCAAAGTTGTTGTGAAGACCAAGGGAACTGATGTCATTGAATTTACTCTGTAACCACAAAATTCTAAACAAATGTTATCTAGTGTCAATTTACGTCTACTAAATTCCTCCACTGACCAATTAGACCTCTAGAATTGAGGGAAGTTTTGCCAGTTGAACGCAAGCCCTGGAAATTTCCACGAGCTGGGAAGGATGTTTGAGTATGAGCCTATGGAATGTCTGCCTGTCATCTGAGGACCTGTCAAGCAAAGCTTGAAGAGGTTCAATTTAAGAAGATTGGCCATCAGGGTGCTATTTTTTTCAACCTCCAAAGATCAGAAAGATGTTCCAATAACATTGTAGAGAGTTTGCAAAACTCTATTTGTAGAGAGAATATCCCAATCAATGAAATGGCTAGTGAAACACTGAGAAAGATGGAGACAGAGACAGAGAGAGACAGAGTCAGAGACAAAGACACATACACACAAAGAGAAAGACAGAGAGAGACAGAGACAGAGAGAGAGAGAGACAGAGAGAAAGAGAATAAGATACTAGTACCTGAAAGTATACCTATAAAAGAGCACTATATTTGGAGTCAAAGTTCTGTTATTTCAGTGACTCTCTAGCCATGTCAACTTGTATACATCATTTTATTTCAGTTTCAGTTTCCCCATAGAAATGGGGAACGGAGATAATATCTTTCCTGTCTACCTCATAGGGTTATTGTGAAGATCAACTGAAATAGTATACATCAAATTACATTGCAACTACAAAGTGGCATAAAATATTATTATTTTTATTAAAACCTTAATAGTTTCATCAAGTAATTATCAGGGTCATGAGAGAATGGAATACAGAACAGGTACATTTTGATAGAAGATGAGATCATAGATTTGGAGCTTGAAGGAAATTTAAAGGTCACTTAATCCAACATCCCTCCCTCTCCTGTTTTTTACATACAAGTAAACTAAGAACTAGAGAAGGCAAGTGACTTTTCCAAGATCACAGAGGTAGTAAGTGATAGTGACTGCATATGAATTCAGGTACTTTGCATTCATGACCAGTGTTCTTTCCACTGTAGCATCCAACATTCCAAGTAGACCTATTTTTTCTCCTCTAAAAGGGAACCATCCCATTTTCTATCATTTCTGCTCTCTGTAAAAGTCCTCAAATGCAAAAGTTCAGCCAATTCATTTTAGAAAGACATTGTTGCCTCTGCTTCCTTATTAAGCATGTTTCTTTTCCATTTCAGGGACTTTACCCCAGGCCCTTTGCTATCTGTCTCTTGACTACTATTGCACCTTATAATACTGACCTCCGGAGATAAAACCCTAAAGCAGTGGTTCTCAACCTGTGGGTTATGTTTAATTTGTAACAATGAAAATACATCCTGCATATCAGATAGATTCATAACAGTAGCAAAATTACAGTTATGATGTAGCAATGAAAATAATTTTATGGTGGGGGTCACCACAACATGAGGAACTGTATTAAAGGGTTGTGGCATTAGGAAGGTTGAGAACCACTGCTTAAAGGATCCAAACTACTTTGCTTTGGAACTGGAATCTGGAACTGTATTGTCCTGCTTTGTGAAAGCTTGCTCCATCCATCTATTGAACCACAGACTATACCATGTTTCATTATGGTTATCTTGCCATCTACTCTATGGTAACATTCTCTCTGCCAGCCTTCTCCCCCACCACACATAACATTTTTCATCTCTAGCTTTAAGAACTATAAATAGCACTACCACTTATTTGGAAAAGCCTGTGCCAATCATGTCAATCAACTGCCCTATTGCTCCACTCATCATCCCTGTCTTTTACTTTCCAGAACAAAATATTTTCTCACCCATTGTTCTTCTTTTTGTCATCTACCCTGTTAGACTGCAAGATCCTTGAGGGTAAGAGGTGTCTCATTTTTGTATTTATATTTTTTATTTGTATCACTAGTACCTACCACAGGACCTGACACACAGTAAGCTTCCTTCCTTCCTTCCATCCATATTTCTTTCCTTCCTTCTTCCCTCCTTCCCCCCATCTTCCCTTTCTCCTTCCCTCCTTTCTTCCCTCCTTTCCTTCCTTCCTCCATTTTTTTCTTCCTTTTGCTGTCTTCCTTTCTTCCTCTTTACCTTCCTTCTTTCCGTCCTCCTTTCTGTTAGAAAATGTTCCAACCCCTTCCATCAATGCAAATCACAACCCATCTACGACTTAATTAATATATCTAAGTGGGTTGCCTGAGGCCAAGAGGGTTTAAGTGATTTGTCCACACTGATATAGCTAGCCCAGAGATGTTAAAGAAAGGATTTTAAGTACAGTCTTCCATACTGCAGAACTAATACTTTATCCATTATTCCGTACTACCTCTCTTTTCCTTTCTCAGAAAATGTACAGCATTGACAATAACAATACATAGAATTTATACGGCACTTTAAGGTTTACAAAGCACCGTATATACATTATCTCATTTGATTTTTATGGCAACTCTTTGGAGTAGGTGCTATTATTATCTGCATTGTAGAGATGAGAAAACTGGGGCTAAGAGAGGTTAAATGAGTCAAACTCAGGTTCAGCTGAACATAAATACAGCACTCCATTTACTATACCACTTAACTGTTCTCTCCCATGGACAGGATGAGTAACCTGGGTTAATTCCTATTTATTAAGGGTCAAACATCATTTCTCCCATATTATGCTTGTATATTCTCAACTATAGTCCTCCTCTGATAACTTATCACAGTGTGGTGATGCCCCTGGACTCTCGAATCTATAAAAAAGTGTATCAACTTAGTCAAATCTTTTAATGGATCATCTTGGGATGACATGCTCTGTATCTCCCATCCCTAGAAAGGCTTAAGTTCAGAGAATCTCAAAACCAGAGTGTAGGCTGCCAGCAACATATGACCTTCAACTAAGGCCTGAAATCACTGAGTTCTAAATCACTGGATGAATACCCACACTGGTGAAATAAGACATGGTTTATTGAACATATATGGAAGAATTATTAGTCATAAACCCTTTAGTGGAAAGAAGATATTATATTTCTAGTTAAAAAGCAAAATACAAGGAAGAAAATTTCTTAAAAATATATTCAAGATTTGTAACAGCCCATATGCCTAAGAAAAACACAACTTAGGCTATTAGTTTTCCCCAACAGGGTAGAATCACTAACTTTAATTTATCAGCCCAGCAAGATCTCTGACCACCTACTTTGTCAGTTAAGAACATGTAACAAGCTATCTCTTCTGGATTACTTTATACAAGATATCAGGGGTCTTGAATTTTTGAGAGCTACCCATAATGCCACTGGAAGAATAATTACATAAAAAGAAACCCCTAGGTCCTAGACATTCCCCTCTGTCTCCCAGGTAAAGCATTATGCAGCTTGAAAAAACCTAAAAGTCTCAGCCCTTTTCCTTAGCAGCATCATATACAACAGACACCAAAGTCTGAACCTGCTGGTGACAACTCCAGTATTCTCATGAAATTTCCTTGGCCAGTACTTTTCCTGGTCCTCTCCCCAGATAGTCAAATAAATGTCAGCTCACTTATGTTAAATATTTCCTGCGTACCAAACATTTTGCGTTCATTGAGCATAAATGGACCCATGCAGTATCAATTGATGCTAAACAATTTTCCATTCCATGTCAACTGAAAATCACCAATTTCCTGCTTCAAGCAGCATTTAATATCATGCAACACTGGAAGTCATTTTGAGGTAACATGGCACAGGGCATGTTCCTTACCTGCATAGCAAGAGTCACGGACAGATCTGAAAAACAAAGATGCAATGAGAGAAATGGATGGGGGGGGAGGGAAGGGAAGGGAGAGGAAGTCATTCTTTCCCTTGGTAATGGCAGAAGCATGTGTGCTACTCCGTCATATGTACCCCAGCCTAAGGATATTTTTCTAAGCATCAAGTGAAGGATCCACTTATTTTCCCACACACACGGCCTTCTGAATCACTTCCCCAACTTCTGTGGGCCCAGGAGCTTTTGCCCTGACTTTATCTGGTCTAAGGACAGCTCTCATAGTAGCTAGTATAGTCCTAACCATTTTTTGATGATGCCTTCATTTGATAGGTTTTACCCCCTCTTTCAGATTTAAAACAAAATCCAAGGAAAGATTTGGATAGGATGCTTTTGAAGGAAATGCTTCAAAATTCGAAGTATAGCTACTGCTTTATTGTAGAAATAAGAAATAAGTGAAATAAGTGAAGTAGGAAGAAACCCAGCATGTGCCTTTGGAGGAATGTAGGTTGAATTTAGATAGTGTCTATCAACAGGGGAGCAGGGAGGAGGGAAAAAAAAAAAGACAAGCAAGATTATAATAATTGTTTGGCAGGGAAGCAGCAGGATAAGAATTTGCCTCAGGCCCTCCTGTTCCCACAGCTTCAATCCAATCCTCCAAATCCCACTGAAATAGTGAATGAAACTTAAAAGCTCTAAAGGAAAAAAAAATGAGTAGGGAGTGGAGACAGCCTGTTTTATGTTTGGGTTTCTAATCTCTCCTCCCAAGTCCCTAAAGCTTTCCTTGAGCCATTCACCCCTTTCCTTTCTTCTGTTTCTGCTCCTCATCAGTTCAGGTACTGTCCACATCAATTATCTTAAAGTGGCCCTATCCGTATTTTATTTAGTAGTTGTCTAAAGAGGGGATGAAGAAAAATGAAGGAGGTGTATGTGGGTGTATTTTATGGAAAACACCAAACATCAGGCCAATGTCTATGAGAATCCTAAAACAAACATGAAAATTTGTCTATTTCTGTTGAGAGTTCTATCATCTTTCTATTCACTCAGGTTCTCAGCTTCAGAATCATCTTTAACTCTCCCCTCATTCTCATCCTTCCCTCTACTCCCACCAGTCTCAATCAGTGACCAAATCTTATTGATTCTATTTATAACATCTCTCATGTCTATCCTCTCTAGTCATATGCACACACACACATACACACATACACACACACACACACACACACACACACACACACCACCTCCTGTCAGGACTTCATCACTTCTTGCCTTGAAAATTGCAATGATTTAGCTTCTTTCTTTTCTCCAATCCACCCTCCAGGCAGGTGCCAACAATCTTCCTAAAGCACAAATTTGTCTATATTACCCCCTTACTTAATAAACTTCAGCATCTGCCTATTGCCCTTGGGATAATATGTGCATTTCTTTGCTTGGTATTTAAAGCCCTTCACATTTTTGTTTCATGTGTCTGTCTAGGTTGAATTCACATTTCTACCCCTTACACACTCAGTTTTCTAGCCAAAGTGGTCTATTTTCTCTACTACATTCGTGGCATTGAATCTCTCGCTTTAATTCCTTTGCACAGGCTTTCTTTGGCAGATCTGGAATGCGGTTTCCTCATTACCTATGCCTCTTGGACTCTTTAGCTCCATTCATTGGTCCAGCTCAAGAGTTATTTCCTACACTGACCATTCCTAATCTCCCAATTATGAGTGCTTCCTCCCCTGCACTCAATATATTTGCATTAATTTTGTATTTATTTATCACAATACTCATTGCATCTTCTTAGCAGAATGTAAGTTCCTTGAGGACAAGATGGATTTTGTTTTTGTCTTTGTATTCATAGTGCATAAGACAGTGTCTGGAATTTCATTTGTTCTTAAAGAATTTTTTTTTAATACATCAAACTGAATAAAATACAAAATGTTACCAGTAGAAGGAATGTTAGACTATATAATGCTTGAGACACTAGGAATCTTAGAGACAATTTTGTCGAATTCATTTCACAATAAAAGAATTTGAGGCCCACAGAAATGAAGGGAAATGACTTACCCAAGGTCAAACAGTAATTTAGTAGTAGAATATTTAGACACAGTGGGGATAATGGGGTGGAGGTGGAAAATAAGCATTTCTATATAGCACCTACTATGTGTCAGGCATTGTACTAAGTGTATTTTACAAATGTTATCTCATTTGATCCTCACAACAACCCTGAGGTTTTTTTTTTATTCCCCTTTTTACAACTGAGGAAATGGGCCAAAAAGTGGTTACTTGCCCAGGGTTACCTAATTACTAAGTGTCTAAGGCTGCTTTTGAAGTCATTGTTCTGACTCCAGACCCAGTACTCTATCTACTGAGCCACCATAAATAAATGTATATATGAAAAATCAGTTAAATGCTTATTTGGTGTCAGGTACTATGCTTATCATTGGGAATATGCCTAAAAACAATGAATAGCCCCTGTCCTAGAGGATCTTACTTTTTAATAGAAGGAATGGACACATGTTAGGGAATGGTATATAGGGAAGGAAGCTTGGTTTGAGAAGCCTCAGGCATAGAGAGTTAATCAGGAGGGCAATCAGTTGGCTTGCCCTTTCCAAAAGCAATGTTATTGTTAGTTTGCTTACTTTGTCCACCATTGGAAAACGAAAAGTGGGAGTCAGGAAGGGAAGGAGAGCCAGTGGTGGTAGCAAGGCAAATGGTTTGAAGGGCATGTGCATGTTTGCTCTGGCAAGAGTTTGTGTACTCTTAAAAAATGTGTGCTTCCTCAAGACTTTTTAGTCCTAGGGGAGGAGTTCTAAAGGTGAATGTATTAGCTTCTGCCAGATACTAGAGGCACGGATAAGGAAAGGCTGGTGGTGTTCAAGGTATGGAGTGAGTATAGGCCAATGAGGTGACAGCAATATCAAGATAGATGGCAAGATGACCTGGATTTACAACTGGATAAAACCTCAAAAAATCTCAAATAGTATTCTATTCATTAAACGGCACATATGTAGTCTATGTTGTATAACCTATGCTCCTTCATATAATTCTTGCTTGCTTACAAAATCAGAGCCAACTCATCAAAGCCTATCTTGGTAACCTGAGGCAGCCCTGAATTGAAATAATACAGAAACTGTGACCCAGCAGAAAGAATGCTAGTTTAGCAGTCAAGAGACCCAAGCTCTGGCATTTACCCTGTTGGAGTAACTAGTCACATGACCTCAGCAACTTATTCCTCTTTACTTCTTTGCCTTGAGACACATCTGTAAAATGGGGATAATAATGCCTACCCTGACTTCTTTACAGGAAAGTTAGGAGATCATATGTGAAAGTTCTTTGAAAAGTATAAGGAATTCTCCTTATAATCATAATAGCATTTCTAGAGGGCTTTCTGACTGAGAAAGAACTTTCCTCAAAACAACTATGTAAAACAGATAGTGCAGACATTATCCCTGTATCATACAAAAGGAGACTGAGACTCAGGGAGGGGAGGCAGGATTTGAAAGCAGGTCACCTGACCCAAAATCCAGTTTTCTTTTCCTTCAACTCTACTTCAGTCCTTTCTCACAAGACTGTGATATGAACTGAGGCTCTCTAGCACAGCCCTCTCATTTTACAGAGGAGGAATCATTTCAAAGAGGTTTAGTAACATGCGTAAGTCATTATTTTTTCAGCATTGAACTTACTTTGTTGGACTTTTTAAAAGGGAAGAGAGGTGCAGATTTGGTGGATGTCTCATTGCTGTCCCCATTGGTAATAAAGGTCCAGGTTCATTCCATTGTGGTTACTGAGAACTGTGACACATGATCACTCGTATCATTTTCTTTAAACCTCATCTAATGCCAAATGGGAAGCTAGGTGGCACAGTGGGTAAAGAACTGAGCCTGGAATCAGGAAGATATGAGTTCAAATCTGGCCTCAGACACTTACTACCTGTGTGACCCTGGGCAAGTCACTTAACCTTATTTGTTTCAGTTTCCTCATTTGCAAAATGAGCTGGAGAAGAAAATGACAAATCATTCCAGTATCCTTGCCAAGAAACCCCCAAATGGGATCACAAAGAGTCACACATGACTGAGACAAGTCAACAACCACAACAACAAAGCCAAGTAACCCACTAACAGGAGACTGCAAACTCCCTGGGAGAGGTGTTTTTCAGAAACTCAAAATATAGGAAGAAGAGAGGGAATAAGGAAGATGATGGGAGTGTTGGCTACAAAAACTGTGAATTGGGAGGCATTATGGTCTATTCAAAGAGAGTCCCTAAAGTGGGATTCAGGAGGCCTGGGTTATAGCTCTGTCCTAGTAGTGAACAAGACACGAACTGGTCTTTAGAGTGATAGAAGGTGACTAGAATCTGTGTGTATGAATCTATTGATAGCCTCTCATTTTTACAGTGTCAAAGAACTAGGAAATAAGTGGATGCCCATCAACTGGAAGAATGACTAAACAAAGTATGGTATATGAATATAATGGAATTGTTGTTTAGTTCTTTTTTAGTCACGTCTGACTCTTCATGACCCCATTTGGGGTTTTCTTAGCAAAGTTCCTGGAGCAGTGTGCCATTTTTTTCTCCAGCTCATTTTACAGATGAGGTAACTCAGGTAAACAGGGTTCAATGACTTGCCCAGGTTCATACAGCTAGCAAATGTCTGAGGCTGGAGTTGAACTCAGGTCTTCCTGACTCCAGGCCCAGAGCTCTAGCAACTGTACCACTTAGCTGCCCTATATAATGGAATACTCTTGTGCTATAAGAAATTATGAAAATGATAATTTCATAGAAACCTGGGAAGACCTATATTAACTAAGGAAGAATGAAGTGAGTAAATCCAAGAAAACAACTTATGCAATAATAAGAATGTTATTAAAAACAATAACAGCAACAACTTCTAAAGACTTCAGAATTCTGACCAATGTATGATCACCATGACTCCAGAGGATGAATGATGATGCATGCTATCCACCTTCTGGAAGAGAAGTGATCAAATAAAAATTTAGAATGACCCATATTTTTGGACATGACCAATGTGGAAATTTATTTGCTTTAATCTGTATACTTGCAACAGGGCTTTTGCTTTTCTTTTCTTTCCTTTCCTTTTTTCTAGTCCGGGTGGGAGGTAGGAGGAAGACTAAACAAATGCTTGTTAATTGAAAAAATTAAAAAGATTACCGGAGTCGTAGTCCATAATAACTCTGTCCTTAGTGTTTAAAATGAGGAGCCATGATATGATTGAAAGTATTAAAATGAGATACTTCTAGTTCATACTATATAATAAATCTTCCTGGTGGTGATCCATAGTCAAAAGAATCTGCCTCACACTGAATTTCAAACTACAGAGGATAGTGTTATAGATAGGTTCCAGTCAGGGAAGGAACTTCAATAATGCAATTTGGGGTCCAACATACACTACATAATGGTTTTAAGATTAAAGCTTCCAGTGCACAGTTTATCAATTGGCCTATTCTTCCTAATGGGAACTGATTAAAAAAAAAAAAACCCAAACACAAAAATATGTGAACAATTGATGGCTGATAAAAAAAAAATTATTTCTAAATGTTTTCTTCAGTTGATCACAATATATTGTTTTGCAACTCTTTGATTACTTATTGAAAATGCACCCATAGGGTTCAGGATTCATGCTCAGTTTTACAGATTGCAAGAAGAGATAAATAACAAATTCTTCATTCTCTTACTCACTAGGGAAATTTGCGTTTGTGTTTACATCGCTTCTTTGGTATTTATCCTCCTGCTGGCTCTTCTAGTCCCTGTATTTTTATGTTGTTATTTTACTTCCAACAGGGAAGCAGAAAAACACTCAGTCATTCCATTCCACCCCAATCCTCCAAGGGCTTAACTGGGTCAAAGTCAGTGTCCTCTCCTTAAAATTTTCCCAAATATTTTTTTTTGAAATCTTATTTGAGATGAATTTTTCTCTCTATCTCTACTAATGTAATGTCTTGATGATGACAAAAAGAGAAAGAAGAGAAAACATCGTAACACACTCACACATACACACAACCAGTTGTATGTTTGGTTCATTTCATGTTTATATTCCTCTTGATTTCCTTTAGAGACTCTAGAGAACTGGCCCATTTTCATTTGGGAAGGACTGCCTGGGGTAATTGCAGTTGTAATGAGTGGCATGCAAGGCTTTTGTTTCTTGGGAAGGGGCTGCATGCCAAGCAGTACCGGCAGGGCGTTATTAAGAAACCTGCTGAACCCACCTTCCCCTGTTACTTATTCCCTACGGTCTGTGGAGACATTGATGGAGTCTATGAAGTAGAAGTGGGGGTGGGGGAGTGGGGAGAGATTGACAGAATGATTTGCTATTTTTAGCATTTGCCGAAAAATGAAGGTTCTGGTCAAGAAACTCCTGAGGTTGATTGAAACAATCCCAATAACAAGAATCCTTTCCTAGATAAACTTTCTTCTAGCCTGGCTTGATCCTGGATCAATGTACAGAGCTGGGGATGGGGTGGCTAAGGAGCAAATATTTAAGAGGCTTTTTAAAGGTGACCCTAAATTTGTCTCTGCATGGTGAAGTATCACTTCAGCAACTTTCACTTGCAGAATCAGATTTAATTCTAATTGGTAAATGTATCATTTGAGACTGGCATAAGGATGTCACTGATGGTTCTGAGACTCTTTCACATTAATAAATGAAGTAGATCACAATTCGCATTCACAAGTCATAGATATTAAACATATGGAGGGAAGGAGAAGGGGAAGAAAAAGAGAGAGAGACAGAGACAGAGACAGACAGTGAGAGAGAGACAGAAAGGGAGGCAGAGAGAGAGAGAGAGAGAGATTTGGGATCACAGGATTTAGAGCTGGACGGTACCCAAGCTGAATTTCAGAAAGGAGAAATGACTTGTCCAAAGTTAAACTGGTATTAGGTATTGCAGCCAAATTATGATCCAAAATAAGGTTTCCTGACTCCAACGGTGGGAACTTCTAACCATTACTCTAAATGCCATAGTCACCAAAAAGGGCATAACAAACAAGCAACCAACAATAAATAAATAAGAAATAAAAGAATGAATGAAGTGTAATAGAAGTAACATGATTTTTTTTTTAAACATTTGTTTATAAAATCCAGGAAATACAGCCTCTGACTCTGGAGAAAGCAAATTGGCTATTTGATCCTACCTTCTTAAATTGCTATTATCCTATATCGCTCTCATTCCTTTTTCAGTTCACCTTGAAAGAGGCCTCTACACCTGGTGCCTCCACTTCCTCTCCTCTCATGCTCTTCTAAAACTTCTACAATCTGATTTCTGTTCTCATCATTCCACTAAAACTACTCTCTCTAAAATTACCAATGATTACCAAGTTTAATTACCAAACTTAATGACTTTTTCTCAATTCTCATCCTTCTTGACCTCTCTGAAGCATTTCACAATGTCGCTCACCTTCTCTCTAGGATACTCTCTCATCTTTGGGTTTCATGAAACTGATCTGTCTTGGATCTCTTTTTATTTATCTGACCATATGTTCTCGATCTACCTTGCTGAATGCTCATCTATGTCACTAGATAGTGTTGTCCCCAAGGCTCTGTCCTCAGCCCTCTTCTCTTTTGTTTATATACAATCTCATAGGATAATCTTTTCAGCTCATGTAAGTTCAAACATCTTCTCTTTGAAAATTATTTCCAGATCTACAAATCTAGTCCTAGTCTCTCTTCTGAGCTACATTCTGACATCATCAATTGAACATTTCTAGCTAGGTGTCCCAGAGTCTTCTCAAACCCAATAGGTCAGAAACAGTACCCCAAACCTTTACCTTCTCTTGAATTCTCTAATTGCATTCAAGGGAACTGCCATTCTCCCTGTCACCCAAACACACCATCTTGGTGTCTTCCTTGTCTTTTCATTCTCACTCGCTCTGCATATCCACTTAGTTGTGAAATCTTGCCTTTTCTGCATTCACAAAAACTCTCATATTCACCACTTTCTCATTACTCATGCAGCACCTTATTATCTCTCACCCAGATAATTGCAATAGTGTTCTAATTTGTACCTCTACATCAAGTTTCCCCCAAACCAATGCCTCCTCCATCCAGCTTCCAAAATGATTTTCATAAGGCAAAGATCTGACCATGTCACACCCCACCCACTTACACAAACACACACACTCAATAAATTCCAGCGGCTCCTTACTACCTTTAGTATCAAATATAAAGTCTATTATTTACCAAATATGAAGTTATTGTGTATATATACATATATGTATATGCACACATATGCATGCATATAAGCACATACTCATATATATGCATAAATATGCACACAGGTATAAACACTATATATTCTGTACTGACTACAGTTTAATATACATGTGTGCATACATGTGTCTATAGGTGTACCTGTATATGTATATATGTATATATTTATACATATACATAATAGCTAACATTTAGATTGTGTTTACTATGTGTCAGGAAGTATTCTATGAATGTTAAAATTATTATCTCATTCTGCAATGGATCTTCATAACAACCCTGGGATACAGGTACTTTTATTATTCTCATTTTACAAATGAGAAAATTGAGGCAAGCAGAGGTTAAGTGACTTGACCATGGTCACACAGCTATTCAGCATCTGAGAATGGATTTGAAGTCAGGTCTTCCTGACTACAGGCCTGGTATTCTATCCACTGCACCACCTATCTGTTCCCATATGTATGTACAGACACATATCTCTCCATATATACATGTATTTGTGCATTAATATACATATGCATACACACAATGTGTATGTATACATATATAATGCATGCATATATACATACATACATAGACACACATATGTATGTGTATATATGATTTACATCTTTTTTTTCCTCCTTAGTAGAAAATGTAGGCTCCATGTAGGCTTGGACTTGGCCATTCTTTCTCTCCCCTGTACCTGTCATAGCGCCTATCACATAGAAAATACTTAATTAGTACTTGTTGATTCATTAAATCCAAATTCCTATTACAATATCCTTCCATTTAAACATTTTCTGTCCCAAACAAATCATCTGGGAGTACTTTTGACATGTTTATCCATTTAAAATTGCTCCCGTTCTAAACAGTTCTCTGGAGAAGGAAGAAGGCTTTAACATTGCCCTTTTAAGTGCATCTCCCCTTAGTGTGCTGCACTAAAAAAATCTCAAAAAAGTCTATGTGGCACAATACTTAAGGACTTTCTGAATAACAGGTAGAGTTCCTGAAATATATTCAAAATAGCTCCTAGACAACCACACAATTAACAATTTGGGTAAGATCCCAAACCTATTATAATTGATGGGACACGATCACTCTCAAGTCTAAACTTATGCAAATGCAAAAAACACCCAATGTTACAAATTTCTTATAGGTTACTCTATATATAGAGTTTCACAAATAACAAGTAGAAATTAATAAAATGATTTTTTATTAAAAAGTTAAAAAAAAAAAAGGAAAAGAAAGGATAATCAAACTTCCCTTCTCTAAGAGAAAGACTAGGCAAAAATGAGACCCCAGAGCATGTGAAGGATTTCCAACAAGACTAGAGACTTGGGGTTGACTCAGAATCATCTCCTACATCCTCAAATAAGACAACAAATTGTCCAGGGTAAAATACCACCTCCATGGATCCCTAAAAAAACATAGGATAACCCTTACATATCTACAAGAGATCTCCTGCCAATGCACAGGCCAATACAGGTGAGGATACGTAACAAAATCTCTCCAGACATTCCTGAAACACTTAGGATACCCCAAATATCTTCATTATATTCCTGCAAACCACAGGACATTCCAAATGAAATTCTGAACTCACCTGATAATAAAACTGAGCAGGTTAGCTTAAAAAAGAAAGCAAATAAACTTACATGAGCACAAAATCCACGTGAGGCTCGCTGGAAGGGATTAAGTCCCTGGCCTTGCTTAAAATCCGTTCCGAAGCTCCCAAAGTGTTCTAAATTTCACCCATGTTTCAGAGGGCCCCACTCTCAAAAGGGTCCCTGACTCTGGACTCAAACGTAATCATCTAGATTATCAGGTATGTTTTTTCATACTTTTTCTTATTTCACCAGAGAACCAGAGAAAATCTCTCAAATAACTCTTAGTTTTAGATCAGAATTTTCTCTAAAAAGGACAATTAGAATCCCTTTTTTAAAAAGTTATTCAATTTATAAAGTGTTGGGTATCACACATAGAACAGCTATTTATTTCCTGTGGCACAAAAGAAATACAAAGAAAGAACTTTATGCATGCATGGACAAATAATTTATATGAAGCAGTAACTCATAACAAAGGACTCATAGGGACAAAATACATGAGGCAATGAAAAGATTCAAGAAGCATATCATCTATATACTTTCTCAAAAAGTAAAGACTCCCAGGGAACTTTAGGGATAGCTAGGCTAAGCAGATTTTACTTTCACCTCAGTCTACATTTTCTGAACAGCAACCCACTCAAGGTCCATATCTTCCAGTAAACCAGGCATGTGCATATCATCCTCATTTAGGGGTCTCTCCTTCCAGAAAAGTATAGCTGGAGAAAACACCTCCCACTAAATAACCAAAATCTTTCAATGATACCTGACATGACCACCAATACTGAAATTTACATCTCTCATGATCATGTTTTAGTCACCTGCCCTTAGGGAAAGAAACGCAAAAGGGAAAAGGAAACCAAGGGTCTTGAGATATCATCTCAGGATCACTTACTGACAAGTACGTGCAGTATTCGTAGGTGCTTATGGGAAGTAAAGAGGGAGAGGGAAGGAAAGAGAGAAAGACAGAAAGGGGGGGGGAGAGAGAGAGAGAGAAGGAGAGAGAGAGATTTCTTCCTTATTTCATCATGGGAACATGACAGATTTTTGACAATTGAAAAGGGGAGAAGAAAGAAAGAGCTCAGGTTGTTTCTTCTTTTAAATGGGCAACTCTTCCTACTTTACTTATCAGTCTCATACAGATCAAGCAGCCAAGCAGGACACTCTGACTGGACATTTCCTTTGGCTAAGGGCCAGAATTCATGTGTCACCAGAAGTCTGAGCATTGGACTCACCAGGAATCAGTTTACACATACAAGTTAATTCTGCTACATATGTATATAAGCATACTACATAAAATCCTAATAGAAGGGAGACTTCCTATTAGGAACAAAGTTTTCCAGACGTTCCTATTCACAGATGACGTTGTATTTATTGCTTCAATTCCAGAAATGTCAAAGGGCCTCTTAAGTAAGAGCTAAAGTCTTCTAATAGCAAACAATCTATATAACCACAATGGAAAAAAACAATGGATGAAGAGAATATACTTCCCCTATTATTCCATTAAGTTGGAATTAATTCACTTTTTAAATAAATAGTTACCAATAAACAGCAGTGGTTCTCTAATGCCTTTAGGATCAGATATAAAGTCCTTGATTTATTATTTAAAGTCCTTCAGGATCTGGCCCTGGGACAACTGGGCCTGAAATCAGGAACACTTAGCTTCTTGAGTTAAAATCTGGCCTCAGACACTTACTGGTTGTGTGACCCTGGGCAAGTCACTTAATTTTTGCCTCAGTTCCTCATCTGTAAAATGAGCTGGAGAAGAAAATGGCAAACCACTCCAATATGTCTGCCAAGTAAACCCCAAATGGAGTCACAAAGAGTCAGATACAACTGAAACAACTGAACAACAACAACCTGGTCCAAACCTACATTTCCAGCCTCACTACATATGTCCTGATCAGACTCTACCGACTAGTTGATCTGGCCTTTTTTTTTATTACTCATATATAATGTTACATCTTTTACTTTTATATATTTGCACTGCTTCTCCCCCATGCCTGGAACGCATTTCTTCATTCCATCTGCCTCTTAGAATCTCGTTTCCCTCAAAACCCAGCTCAAGCACCACCTCTCACATAAAGTCTTTCAGAATCACTTCAGTGGCTGGTGCTTTCTCCCTTCCTCAAAACTAAATTGTTTCATATGTGCGTATGTGTTTGTGTGTATACATGTGTGTTTGTGTATGCATGTATGTATATATACAGATAAATGTCTGTACATGTTATATCTCCTGACAGACTGTAAGATCCTTGAGGACAGAGGCTGTTTTGTTTTTGTCCATGTAGTTTCAGCTCCTGGAACAGTGCTTGGAACATGGTAGAAGTTTGCTGATGGATGGTTTTATGTGTGTGTGTAGAGGGGGCAGGGTGGGGGTGGGGGTTACATCTCATACAAACCCAGCAAGGATGGGCAATGAACAGAGCCAAAAATATAAGAGAAAGAGTTAGGGTTGCCTCAAGTTTGAAGAATTGCCCAGTGCTTCCAGCGATCCCAAGCTGTCCCCTGCCTGCCGCAAACCCCTCCGTTTCAGCATCAGTAATCTCTGGGCTACATTTTATGGCTGGAAATGATCTCTAAACAAACACTTAACTACACCAAGGGAGCTAAAGATTTAAAAGAACGCTTGGGGCAAATCCTTTTGTGCAGCAAAGTTTTATAATATGAAGGATCACCCCTTAACTGATGTGCTCTCTGAGTTCAAATTTCTGAATATCAGGTTTCCCGTAAAAGAAGACACACCTGCACACAATCTGACTTATTATTGTTATTTCTAATTCTGTGAAAAGCTTAACGTACCAGTTAGGACAAGGCAAGAATGAGCTTAAACATCCTTCCCAAGAACCAAATAAACATGAAAGGAGCCTACCTTTTTGGCATCTCCACATTATGACCTGAGGCAAAACCATAGCTAGTACAAGGCAAAGTGGAACATTTATAACCACTAGACAGTAGTAATTTTATGTCCTGAGATAAGTCTCTTTTGTCCAATTGACTGGCCAGCTTTGGAAACACAGGATTTCTTGAAAACTAAGACATGTTGTCTACGGATCTGGTGCCTAGGGGTCCTTACTTAACCCATGTCTCTACATGGCTTGAGGTTCACCCATCTTTTCTTGGTTCCTGGCAGGGATATTAGTTGTAACCACATTCCCTTTAGGGTTAGCCAAGACTGTGTTGGAAAAACCAACCGGAAAAGGGACACTGTAGCCAATTTGTGAAATTCTATCTGGATTATGTTATTTCCTTGCTTATTCAGTCCCTGATTTCAGAGAATTCCCGAAGCTGGCATGGAGGCCAATAACATTCTTCAATACATGATCTGTCCATGTAGGACAACTTTATGCTGCTTCTCAAAATTATTTCAAACACCAGGGAGCAAATAGCAAGCCCCCATTGAGATATATGTATCTATTATTCCTGTGCCTTTTTTTCTTTTTTTAACACATCAAAAATGATGATTCTGGGGAAGGCAGCGTAGCTGAGCTCAAAGAACACTGATTTTGGAGTCAGTCAGTCAGTCAACTGGCATTTAATAGGAGCTGGGAATAAAAACACAAGTAGAAAGAAAGACCATACCAGACCTCAAGGAGCTCAGACATAAAAGGGCAAGACAAGACATAAAAGGAAGCCAAAAGCCTTCAAGGAGCTCAGATATACAAGGGCAAGACAAGACATAAAAGGAAGCCAAAAGCCAGGACAAGGGATGGGCCAAGCTGACAAGGGTAAAAATGGAAATGATCCCCCACTATATGTTGGGAAACCTTAAGTGAGTTCTGCACAACTATGTGGAGGGTGCGAGTCAGGTAAGGTGAACACATGACTTAAGGCAGTCTACAGGGTTTATCTGAACTGACCTTATGGTATTGCTAACACCATTGTAGATAACATGGCTGACCGGAATGATAGAATAATGCCCCCAAGCTTGGTATTTTGCTATTCAAGAAAAATAATTAAGTGTCCAGAGTGGAAAGGTAAAAAAATCATCACGGAATAAAATTGCTATTCTCACTTTATACAGAGACAGCCTTTAGGAGAATTTTTGGAATAGCTAATGATTGCACTACTAGGAGTTGAGGGAGGGTGTTATCCCACTGGATCTCTCCATCTTAAAAAAATGGATGGAAGCTGGCTGTACCTGAGTTGTTAATTGAAAATTATGTATTAAACTTTTCTTCACATGACAAAGACCTTTAACCAATATGTAGCAATTACTTTTTAGAAAACACATATATTCCTCTGATTATGCAATCCTCACAACAACCTTGGGAGGTACACTGGACAAACACTGCAGCCACAAAGATCTCACTTCGTTCACTGCTGCTCCCAACATGAATATACCTACATTCACCAGGAAAGGGAAATTATTAATTCATTTCATCAGAAAATCAAGTGTTAGCAAAGAGCAGACCTTAGGATATAGAAGGATAAATTTAGAAAGAACTGTAGAAAATTGGTTCAGGCTGGAAGTGATCTTAGAACATACAATATTAGGACTGGGGGGCGGGGAACTAGAACATAGTATAAAGTTCAAACCTGGAAGAGACTATACATAGACTCCTAGAACATGAAACGTAAAATGTCAGCACAAGAAAAAACCTTAGTGGTCTTCCAAGTCCATTTAACAGATAAGAAAAACCAATTCAAGGTTACAAAGTGAAGTATTTAGTCATTTTCATTATGCAAAGCTCTGGAGCTGGAAGGGTCCTTAGAGATGACCTCTTCCAATGCTTAATTTTACACACAAGGCAATTGAGGTCCACAGACACTAAGTGAACGACTTGCCCAAGGGTCCATAAGTGGCATCAGTGATAAGATTTAGAGCCAGGCCTTCTGATTTCAGAGTCCATGTTCTTTCCTCTGTAATAAAACATGTTTCTCACTATTTTAGAAAAGGAGATAGATTTTAGAATCAGAATATTTAACGCATTGCCCTGTTTATTGATAGATTTGGTCAAAAAACATTGGCTTTTATTTCTTCTAGGGAAATTGGGGTTCAAGGAATACCATACTTGCATACACTTGGGTTATAGTCATGTCTCCAACCAATTTTCTGCTCATTCATGTGACAGGTGAGAGTGAGCTGAATGGAGAATTTTACACTTCTTTTCCCTGAGTTAGTGATTATTTTGAGTGGAGAGTTGAAATCTCTAAGCAAATTGCTCTACTAACACCAATTTGTCCAATTATTTTTTGTTGTTCAGTTGCGTCATGTCCAACTCTTCATGACTCCATTTGAGATTTTCTTGGCAAAGATACAGGAGTGGTTCACCATGTCCTTCTGCTCATTTTACAAATGAGGAACTGAGGCAAAGAGGGTTAAGTGACTTGTCCAGGGTCACACAGCTAGGAAATATCTGGCACCACATTTGGACTGAGATCTTTCTGACTCCAGGTCCAGCTCTCTATGCACTGCACCACCTAGCTGCCCCTGTTCAATCACAGGGAAGGAAATATAAACAAGGTTTCACAGCTGAACTCACTGCAAGTCTTTTATGGACCTAATCATGGGTTGTGTTCACAACTTTTTCATTAACTAGTTGTATGTCTTTGCAAGAGTCACTTCAACTTTTCTGAGTCTCAATTTCTTCATCTGTGAAATGAGGGGCTGGAGATGATTCATCTAATTCAGATCATTTAAGGGCCCATTTTTAAATACTATAACTTTAATTTCTATATTTCTCCAGAAGCAAAGCAGATCTGTTCATTGTCGTGTGGAATCAGATTTAACACAGGGGTCAAATCACATCTCCTGAAACATATCAATCACTTGCAATAAAAGTCCATTAGAACCTCAGCACCCGTCAGGCAGGTATTGGTCCTATCCTGGACAACCCTGTCATACAGGGATTCCACTGCTTTTTCATCATTGAAGTAATCATCAATCCATGTCACAGTTTCCCACTGATGAAAATAGGTATCCAGATATTAAGTCTAAGTTTCCTGGTTACAGATAAGGAAAATAATTTCTTAATTACTTCCATTTTGCACCCGGCTTCATGGGAAAGTCATATTAATTTATCATTCCATATTGTTCATCATCATCATCATCATCCATGCCTTTTCAGTTTGTGGAGTTCATTTTTGCCTAGTCTTCTCCAGGTTTCTGGTTTCTTATTTGCAGGCTTGGATTACAGCTGTGAAGAAACTGAAAACATCTGGTTTGCATTCAGAGAGCACCCTGTTGTGTTTGCTCTTTCTGGCTGATAATTATTATCAATGAGTGGCAGAATTGTTTTACCTTTGAACAAGAACCTCCTCTTGGCCAAGAATGAATGAAATGTTGAGAGACAGTGAGCTTACTGCACAACAAATGCCTGTGTCTGCCACTCGCCAGCAACCATGCACCCCCCCTTTCATTAAAATACTGTAGAATGCTCAGAGTTCAGAAAACAAATCAGACAAATTTCTTGATTAAGCTGTATAGTCTAAGGCTTGTTTGTTTTTATAATACTGCAACCGCATTTGATGTTATGTTAATAAAAAAAAAGGTTCTTTCATTGTTTCCATGGAAAACAAGAGCTGCCCTTGTCTTGTGTTCTGGTTCTGAGACATGAAGATGAGTGTTCCTTGCAATGGTAAAACCCTCCATTCTTGCTCTAGCTTGATTCTGAATAGGGATAGATGAGTGGTACTGTGGAAATTGCCCTGGAGTGTATGACTGAAAAACTGGCTTCTAGTCTGTGTAAGTCATGTCCCCTCTCTGGGTCTGGGTTTCCCCATCTAAAGCTGAGAGGGTTAGATTGGATGATATCTAAGACTTCTGTCCCCCACAATACTAGCTAATGTTTATAGAGAACTTTAAATGAATAGTTGCAACATGCTTTCCCCTATGGTGTCTCATTTGATTCTCATATCAATCCTGTATAGTTCATGCTATTATTAGCCTCATTTTGCATCTGAAGAAACTGAGCCTATGAGACATTAAATGATCTATTTGCTTAGGACCACACAGCTAGTAAGTGTCCGAGGCAGGATTTGAACCTAGATTTTCCTGATCAGAAGTCTACCACTCAATCTAATACACCAACATGTTTCACTAATTCCATGAACTTTGTATACTAAGGGTTCAACATCAGACTAATATAGTTTATTTTCAAATCAGAGCTCTGGAAGAAACTTTAGATATGATTTAGGCCAGAAGTGTCAAAAAAACACATGACCTACAACACTTCTGAGTGCAACCCAAACCAGATTAAAATGTAATTGGGAAGGAGTTAACAAAATAAATAAAATTTCATAAAACATGAATAACAATATACTAAAAAACTAAGTCACTATAAAACTCATAGTGTTCTTTATGCAAAGTTGAGTGGCTCCATTTCTATCTGAGTTTGACACCACTGGTCTGACCCAAATGTTCACTTTACAAATGAGGACCCCAAGGAAGAGAAGCAACACGCCCAAAGAAAAGTAGTTGTTTACTGACAATAGCAGAATACAGGTTTGGGTGTCCCTAACTTGAATGCCTTTCCACCACCACATAACATACTCATTTTAATAGCACCATCAATGTCTTCTACTGAAAAACAATGAGGAAATTCCAGATCCTACTACAGGGTCAGTAAGTAAGATATTTTAGAGCAGAGAGACTTCTTTGTGTGAAAGGCTGGCTTTGGATGAGAAGCAAACGCTTTTATTTTAAAACATAACAATGAAATATATCCAAGTGATGATTGAATGAAAGCTTATAGAGGAGAATTTTTTTTTAAATGCTTTTAGATCAATATTGCTGTTGTGTCCTTGGGAACATCTGCTAAGACACGAACATATGGAGAGATAGAAAGTGTAATGGACACACAGTTGGAAGACCTGGGTTCCAGTCTTGGCACTGTCTGCAAAATTTACTGTGTGACCTAGAGCAACTGATTTCATCTCTTTGGGATTCGTTTTCTGCATCTCCAAAAGGAGGGTATGTGTTGAGATGGTCTCAAATGAATGAGTTGGATGAGATGGCCTCTAAAATCCCTCCAGTTCTGACATTTTAAGACAATTACCCTGACTTTAGATGACAACAGCCCCTATTGTCTTACAAAAAAATTCTTCGAATGTCCACCGTGACCATCTTAAAAGATCATCTGATCTTTTACATTCCACTGTGGTTGACAAATGTGTCCATAGTCCATAGCTCATTTCCCCCCTCCTCATTTTCCTATTTCTTTAGGCCGAATACCAGGAAACAGTTCCAAACGGTGAGATCTGTTAGATTGTGGAATAGTTTCCAAAGGGAAGTGGTGAAGAGCCTCCTCTGTTGGTTCATTTAAAATTAGATGAGAGTAAGCAATCAAAATACCCCATGGGGAGTGATCCTGTGTTGGCAAGAGCAGAGTGAACTCTGTTCAGTGACCTAAGAAAGAAGGTCTTTCCCACTGCTACCTCCTATGAGTCTGTCATTTTGAATATTACCATTTCTAATAATGACCTTGCCAAGGAGAAAATAGCCCCAAAGGTTCCTGTCTGAATTCTTTTCCCAAGCCTTTCTGGAGGGCACTGTCACTTTGATGTCATTGGTATGAAGCAAGGCAAAGCCAGTGTTCACATTTCGTGAGGACAAATCATTTCAAACTCCATCCCTTCGACCCAACCCCCACACACATCCCTAACACATTCTGCCTCAAATTGCATTTGTGTAAATCTAAAAACCCATATGCATTGCATCTGAGATGTAATCCTGGGACTTCTAAATTCATCTGCACTTAACTCCTCAGACCTGGGGGTAAGGTCCCCAAAGAGCATTCTCAAATAGCTCAGGTTTTCCAAGCAGATCCATATTTCTTAACCTGGGCCTAGAAGGGGGGGAAAGGGGGAAAGGGAGTAGGGGGAAGGCAGAGGGAGGAGGACAAAAGTGTGAACGATTAGGTGCAAAGAGAAGTATGTTGAGTCTGTGACTCGAAGATTTGTTCATCATGTGTAAAAAAAGATCAAGTCCAGCAGAACCAGAGAGTAAGAGAAGAAGAAAGAAAAGAAAATTCCTTATATACTGATGAAAAGGCACCAGACAAAGAGTCAGTAGAGATCCAGGCCTGATCCTGTCACTAACTCAGAAGAACTGTGTTATCTCAATAGGCTTTAGTTTCCTCATCTGAAAAATGGTGGGGTTGAATCAGATGGTTCTCCAGTTCTGGTATGTTAAAATTCTATGATCACTTGGGTTCACTTCAATGTAATTCTTTATCGAATCCTCTCTTAAGGATAACGTGCTGGGAATCCTGGTTCCACAGCCTTTTTGGTGGCTTTTGCCTCAGGCAGATGAAATCCAGACCTGTGCCTTTCCAATGAGACTGGTTATAAAGTGCCCAGAACAGGTAGCATTAGACATTCCTCGAGAAAAGATGGAAGCTTGCATATAGATAACAAGGGAAGTCTGGCACAAGCTGGTGAAGCCTACTCTGCTACCATAGTTATTCCTCCCCACCCAATCAATTGTCTGTTTGCTCTTTTGTTATGTGGAAAAAACATCAAAGGTGGTAGGGAAAGGTTGAACTTGGGACATGTTCCCTCCTCTCAGCCCTGATGAATAATAACAATCGCTCACATTTGTATAGCATGTTATACCTTAGAAAGTGTTTTTATTTATTTCCTTTTATCCTTCCCCTTTATGTGCCAGGCAAGAATGATTTCTCTTAATTTACAAAGAAAGAAACTGAGGTTCTTTAGAAAAGAAGTGATTTTTTGAGCTTGCACAATTAGGAAGTTGAAGAACCACTTCTTCTGACTCCCAATCTAGATCTTTTTTTGCACTATAGTGTCAAGCTAAACTGCCAAGCATTCAAACTCTGCCTCAGAGAGCACAACTCCAATGGGCTGACCGTGTAGTTCAAATGCAAAACACACACTTGTCAAAAATACCATTTTATGAAGAACTCAACACAAGTCAAGCATTCACATGGTGGTCAGAAGAAGCGATACAAGGACATTCTCAAAGTCTCTCTCAAGAATTTTGGAGTTGATTTTGTGACACGGGAAACACCAGCACAGGACTGCTCAGCATGGCAAGCCTGCATCAGAGAAGGTGCTGTGCTCTATGAGCAAAGTAGAATTGAAACAGCTCAAAGGAAACAGTATGTTTGAATTTAGAGAATCCACCCCCAAATGTTCACACAGACTATTTGTGCTTGACCTGTGGTGGAGTGTTCCAAGCTTGTATTAGTCTGATCAGCCAAAGCTGATCACATTGAAACTTGACTTTAGTATAGTGATATCATTTTGATCCTCTCTGAGAACAAAGGACAACAACCAGACTGCTTTTGTGATATGAACTGCAGACAAAGTGAGCATGGCCATTTTTCTTCCCTGTTCAACCTAAATTGATCCTTTCAAAGGTGTTTAACAAAAAGGAAATAATTCTATGATTATCTCTATCCTCATATCCAGAGTTCATCTTCCTTCAATGTGGATGCCTATCAGAGAACATCCAGAATGTACCCTTCCCAAATATACTCCCTTGACCAGCTGGTGCCTGAAACTGTACCAGTGGAGATTCATCACTTTTGTTTGGCCACTGTACATCTTATAGACCCTGTTAGCATGCAGAATTAGCAGGCTAAAAGGCAGCATCATACTGTGGAAAGGCAGTGTGGTATAGTGAACAGAGACTCTAATTTTGATCACTGAACTAGGAGTCACAGGACCTTGTTTGAATGCTGGTCACTGCTGCTGATTACTTGTGTGTCTTTAGGCAAGTCACTGAAATTCTCTGGGCTTCATTTTCCTCATCAGTACAATGAAAGGGTTGGAATAAGTGACCTCTCTGTTTTCTTCCAGCTTTGTAGTTGTGATCCTATGTGAGGAAACTCCCCAAAATATTAGTTTTGTCCTTAGAAAAGCTGAATTTGCCTCCTTCCCCTGCTATTTCCTCATTCTGAACAGACTAACTGCACTTTTCTGAACCTCAGTTCCATTTGAAAAGGGGAATATTGAACTATGGGATTGCCAAGATATGTTCAGTGCTAAATTCTATGACTTTTCACTGTTAGGCATTACGTCAATGCTGAGTAGTTTGGATTAGGGAGAGGGGTTGGGCTTAGGTCAAATAGTAACACAACATGAGAATTTAGGAGATTTCAGTGGCAACCTAGGCATTGGGCACCTAGGGAAAAAGGAATGAGAAATGGAGGTTGGCGTTTGTGGAGGATAAAACTCACTTACTCAACAATTTAACTTAGGGACAGCCCAGATTACAACCTTATAGAGACTTTCCGGCTCCTGGGAAAAACAGAAAATGCTGCTAAGAAGTACACAGAAATCAGATGATAAACACTCTCCTTGGGATCCATGCTGGGATTTATAAAGTTGTCAGGGAGAAGAGAGTCTCTAAATGTTCCAGCTATTGCCTCAAATTCCATAATCCCTCTCTTTGTTTCAATTTAATAGTGGGTGTTGATCCCAAAGAATATTCTTTTTTCTCTGTTCCCCACTTGTCAGGTGAGAAGAAAACTAAATGGTCCAAGTTCCTGAAAAGGTACTAATAAAATATCTCATCATCTCAGAAAACTGGTCTCCAGAAGTAGTAAACAGCAGAGACTGAGCCCAGTGGTCATTTTTCTTCTGTCTTTCAGATTTCTGCAATTTTTATTGCAATCCCAGGATTTCTGACTAGTCTATCTTCATCAGAACTGGCATGTTGGCCAATGTATCTTGGATTCTTTCTAGCTCAACTTCTCAATGTCATGCTTTTTTACTTTTCTAACCTTTTCATTTCCTGCTACCATATGTTGTGATTTTAATTCAATGTGCAAAAAATTCCTCCACTCTTTTTTTTTTGCATGGAGGGCAAAAGAGTTTAGAGGTTTCACTTGACTTGGGTTGTTTGTTGGCTTTAAACTTACTGAGGCAATAAAGTAGCATATTCTTTCCTCATTCTACATAGAGCTGAGATCTCTGAACCTAGGAAAACCAACAATTATCTTCTTCTTGCCTAGTTTTGTTTTTCTTTTCTTCTGAGTAATGAAGCTAATTATGCATTTTAGGGAATGATGTTCTGTCACAAAGGAACAAAGAACATACAAACATATATTAATGAAAGCCCCTCTTTGTCTCAGGCTGTCCTAAAAGATGTTCAGAAGTCATATGAATAATTCAAAATATTCTTCAGGTGTGAAATGGTACATGGATCAAGATGAATTACCTTTCTGTATGCATTATTATGGAGCTTGATAGTAGATTCTACAAATAGGGGCCAAGGTATCATAAACCCACAATGGAAGACCTTCATGAATTTACACAGGCAGCAGAAGAACTTTGCACTTATCAACCTACTCCAGCCCTCCCAATGGAGGCATATATTATCATGAATTCTATTCCCTAGGGAAGTTTCCTAAGAGCTATTGTGCCCTGTAGCAATGGGTTGGGAAGATTAGAATACTGGAATGACAAAAGTCCATGGAGGGATGTACCACTATTTATCTTGGGAAGGAAACATGCTGGAGCAGAAAAGGTGAAGATGGAGAAATCCAATGCAAATAATAAGAATGATGCTAAGCTATGTAAGAATTCACCTTCTATGGCTATGGAGTTATTGATAATATCATGGAGAAGTATGGGAAATGGTCTAATCTATTTCAGAATGTGGCCTGATTTGATAGAAGTACTGGATTTAGAATAAAAATATTGTGATTCATAGTGTAATGCTGCCAATTATTATGCATATAATGTTGAATAAGTTACTTGGCCACTCCAATCTTCAGTATGTTCATTGGTAAATGAGGGCAAATAAGCTTATAGTATTTACCTTGGAAGATAATTCTGAGGATCATATGAATTGTGTATCACAGAGTCACAGAAACTAACAGAAGGCATTTCATAGGATATCCAGAATAACCTATATATGCCCAAGCAATGATCATCAAGCTTTTATATGAAGACATGAATGAGTGGATTTAAAAACAACAATATTTATTATATACTTATTTGATGCAAAGTATTGTGCTAAAAACTGGGTATACAAATAGAAAAGGAAGACATTTCTTGCTATCAAGGATCTCACATCATAATAGTAAAAGACAAAACATATAGGAAGGCTCATCTCTAGGGCAGATATAAAGGTCTAGTGGTCCTTAGGATTAAGCAGTAAGGCTGATGGAGATTCATTCATTCTACTAAAGAGTAGAATTTCCACTGGGGCAAGGGTGGGGGTGGCGGGGGGGGGGGGGAGTATATGCATTTGACATTGATAAAGAATGGTAGCAACAACTTTGCTTTATGCATCTCTACAAGGGTTGTACCCTTAGCTAAATCTACAACTTCTGAAAGCAATCCACTTTAATTTTAAATAGATCTAAATGATATAAAATTTTTTAAATTGCTTATGTTAAGCTGAATGGCACAGTGAATTGGACATTAGTCTTGGAGTCAGAAAAACATGGTTTAAAACCTATTTCAGACCTTTACTAGTTGTGTGTCCTTGGCCAAGTCACTGAAATATTCTGTGTCACAGATTCCATAGTGGTAAAATGGAGTTGGACTTGATGACCTTTAAGGATCCTTTCAAGTCTTTGAGCCAATGACAAGCCTAAAGGTGAACCTGTGAAACATTCTAGCCTCCAAACTCTCTTTCATGTTGCATCTCTTCAGGTACTTGAAAAATGTGTTTTACAAGGGTGGAGCCAAGATGGCAGCATAAAAGCAGGAAAGCTCCGCAGGTCCCACATAGCCACCTCAAATACCCATAAAATATGACTCTAAACAAGTTTTATGGCTCCAGAACTCACAAAATTACAGAAAAAACACATCTCCCGCTGAAGGCAGCTCGGCAGGAAGGGCTCATTGCAGCAAGCTGGGAGCTGTAAGCAGCACAGACTGAAACCATGGCTTGGCACCAGGGCAGCTAGGATGAGATGCAACTGGAGCCTTCAGGAGAGTGGATCAGCGGCAGCTGTCACAGTTTCTAGAACTATCAACCCACAAGAAATAAGGACAAAGTGAAAGGTCAGCGGAACTCAGTTGAATTTGGGGGAGAAAAGCAGTCTGGCCAAACTGCCTCCAGGGTAAAGAAGCCACACCTCCATTAGGCTGCTTCAGAAGCTCCCAGCCTGCAGACTGCAGGGGGCCAAGCGATCATTCAGAGGCTAAGCACTCTTGTGCTGAGCGGCCTGGATCCAGATTGGGGTATTGGGTGGTGGTCATGGGGTGCGTTTTCAGTGAGCCAAAGCTGATGGGGGCTGCAGCAGCCTCCTAATAGGTCCAGCAGCTACAAAAACCCCAGCGATTTGGGACAGAGCTGTCCCCTCTGGAAGCAGGGTACCACAGAGTTAAAAAATCAAGTAATTCACTGGCAACATAAGCAGGCAAAGGAAGCAAAGTAAGAACAGCAATTAAACTTTAGATTCCTTCTTTGAGGACAAAAAGGATCAAAGCATGGAATGGGAGGAAGACAACACAGTCAGAACTCCGACACCAAAAGCTTCCAAGAAACATGTAGATTTATTATAAGCCACAGAGCAGCTTAGGAAGGATTTTGAAAACCAAATAAGAGAAATGGAGGAAAAATTGGGAAGAGAAATGAGAATGATGCAAGAAAATCATGAAAAGAGAGTCAACAACCTGACTGAAGAAAATAACACCTTAAAAATAGATTAACTCAAATGGCAAAAGAGGCCCAAAAAGCCAATGAGGAGAAGAATGCCTTAAAAAGTCCAATTTTCCAGATG
>CM053585.1:251375935-251406974 GCA_028646515.1 Pseudochirops corinnae | reverse complement strand
CAGGATCAATTGAATAGGAAGGGATGATACTTTAAAAGGTGAAATTCTGAAGTGGGAGAGGATTAGAATGAGAGGAGACAGGGAGAAGCAGAATAGGGTTAATCATCTCATATAGAAGAGGCAAGGGATAATTGTTACAATGAAGGGGAAGAAGAGCAAGGCAAAAGGGAAAAGGTCAACCTTATTCTCATTGAATTTGGCTTAGGGAAGGAATGACATAAACTCTAAACTGGGTATCTTGCCACAGAGGAGAGTAGGGTTACTGCGGATGAGAGCTGGGATGACAGAGGAGAGGGCAGGGTGAGGGTGAGGGCTGCTGGAAGCACACACTTCTGTAAAGGGACAGGGAAAGGGTAGAGAATAGAACAAGGGGTGGGAGCAGGATAGGAAGGAGGGACATAAAATCATTCTCTCACAATATGTCCACTGTGGAAATGTTCTGCGTAATTACACATGTACAGCCTATATTGAATTGCTTGTCCTTCCAGTGGGGGTGGATAATGAGGGAGGAAGGGAAAGAATCTAGATTTAAAGTTCTATAATCAAATGTTAAATATATATATATGTATTGTTATTGTTATTATTATTATTATTATCATCATGAGCTATATGCAACTGGGAATTAAGATATACAGGCACTGGGATAGGGAGATCCATACTGCCCTACTGTAAAGTCAGAGGGGTTTTGGGGAAGGATATAGGAGAGAGCAGATTGGGGGAGGGGTTATACAGTGGGATGGCTTTTTTGAGGTGGTGGGTAAGGGAAAGATGGGGAGAAAATTTGTAACTCAAAATCTCAAGGAAATGAATGATATAAACAAGAAAATAAATAAATTTATTTATTTAAAATTAAAAAAAAAAGAATTATCCAAAAGTAAAAAAAAAATGTGTTTTACATCCATCCTAATTCATCTCTACTTCACACTAAACATTTTCCATTTTTTTTAAAACCAGTTCTCAAGTGCTATCTCAAGGTTTTTCACCAGCCTGTTCAATTTTCTCTGTATGCTTACCACTTTATCAGTGTCTTTTTCTAATAATGTAATACCCAGAAACGAAGACAGAATTCCACATATGAACTTCAGATAAGTTAGCATTAGAAACCATCATGTTTCTAATGTAATCTAAATCTAAACTAATGTAATCAACAAACATGTATTTGTTAAGTACATGATGTGTGCCTGAATGTGCTAAATGTGGCAATATAAAGATAAAAGTGAGCCCTTACCCTCAAATGGGTTTCATTCTAGTGGAGGAGAAAAAAATGCATATATAGGGGTATATGCATATATATGCATATAAAATGAACACTGGTGATTTTGGGAAGCAAGGCTACTAGCATCTGTGGTAATAATGAAAGGCTGCATGTAGAAGGTGGTTCTTGAGTTGAAGGATTCTAAAAGGTGGAAGCAAAGAGTCAGAATATTTTAGATAACAGAGGAAAGCCAGAATAAGAGCATAAAAATGATTGATGGAATTTTGTGTGTGAAATAACTAGTCAGAGAAGATGGCTTGATTACAAAATACATGGAGAGGGGTAAGGTGTAAGAAAACTGGAAATATAGAAAGGAGCCGGGTTATAAAGAGCTGTCAATGTCAGACAAAGGATTTTAAATTTATTCTGGATCTACTAAATATCCACTGGATTTTGTAGAAAAAGGTAGTGAAATGGTTGAGCACACACTTTGGGAAAATCATTTTGCCAGTTTTCTGAAGGACAGACTGGAGTGGGAAGAGACTTGAGGCAGGGAGACCTAATATGAGGCTATTATAATAGTCTAGGTGAGACAGGATCAGGGCTTGAATTAAGGTGATAGCAATGTAAGTAGAGAGAAGGGAATTATGCAACAGAAATTGCAGGAAGAGAAATTATAAGACTAAATATGGGGTGTTAGTGGTGGTCATGGTAGATGAGAGTAAGAAGTACAGAATGACACTAAGCTTGTCAGTTTTGGTGTCTAGAAGAATGATGGGATCTTCCACACTAATAGGAAATTGTGGGCTGAGGGAGGATTTGAGCAAAAAGGTAATGAGTTCTTCTTTGTGCATGCTGAATTTGAGATATTTACAGGATATCTAATTCAAAATGTCTATTAGGCAATGTATTGTTCCAGTTAGAAAAGTGACTAGGGATGGATATATGGATATAGATATCCTCAGCATAGAGATGATCATTTTTCTGGTGAGAGTTGATGTGATTTAAAAAAAATCTTGGGATACTCTTAGGTGAGATTACACACAATTTAAGGTTTGATATAGACCATAATCCAGGAAAAAAAAAAACACCTCAATGGTCTGACAGTAGTAGGAGAATCAGGAGAAAACAGTGTTATGAAAAAGCTAGAGAATAGAGAACATGCAAAAGGAAAGGATGGTCAACAATGATGAATAGTGTCAAGAGGTCAAGAAAGATGCAGATAGAAAATAGGTTATAAGATTTGACAATTGAGAGAACTTTGGTAATGTTAGAGAAATAGTAAACAGGCAGTGAGGTTAGAAGTCTGATTTCAGAAGTTTTAGGTGAGAGAGGGAGAGAGAGAGAGAGAGAGAGAGAGAGAGAGAGAGAGAGAGAGAGAGAGAGAGAGAAACACTTGGTATCCACTATAAGACTCAACTCTTTCTCATATGAATTTCTATCAATTGCGTTTTGCTATCATGTGGAGCTAATTTGCTTTAGAAAATATACGTTTTTACCTTTGTCCCTAATAAATTTCCTCTCCTTGAATTCAGCTCAACCTTTTAACCTTCCAAGGTCCTTTTGGATCTTGAATTTGTCAACTGATGTGTTAGTTATTCCTCCTACCTCTGGGTCCTTAGAAAATTCAATGAGTTCCACTGATGTCATTATATGAAGGACTGATAAAAATATTAGACAGCACAGGGTCATAGATAAATACCTGGAATAGTCCACTAGTGACCTACAATCAAATTGATACAAAATTTTGCATTACTATTTATTGGTTCCCGCAATTCAACCATCATTGAATCCACCTATCTACACTATTGTCTAGCACATATCTCCCCTTCTTGTCCATAAGAATAACATGAGATGCTTTGTCAAATCTTTTTTTGTAATGTACAGAAAGAATATCACCATCCTTCTCCTGATTTAGTCTAGTAATCCTTATATAAAATGGACATGGAGTAAGTTTGGCACAGCTTGTTCTTGATGAAGACATGTTGCCTTTTTCTGATCATCACTTCTTTTTCTAGATATTCAGGAGCCATCCTTTTGAAAATATGTTTTAGAACTTTGCCAGGAAACAAAGTGTGCTAAAGTCCTTATAAAGTAAATACTATTTAAATATGAGCTGTCATTATAATGTATAAGGTCATTGGCTTTAGGACTAAAAGAATTATTTCCAATAATCTAATTTAATCTTGTCATTTTAACAGACAAGGAAACTGAGGTCAAGAGAGATGTTTAAAGTTACATAGGAAAAGGAGCCTTGATTTGAAAATGTCTTCTCATTCTGAATTCTATCTCTTTGCACTAAATCGTTCATTCATTCATTCACTCCAGAAACATTTCTTAAATCCCTACTCTATTAAATCATTGTACTAGTTTTTGGAGGAGATGCAAAATTCAAATAATTGAACTTTGTTAAAGGAAACAATCCTAGGTCTTATAATATTTAAAACATAGCAGTGGGTTGGGTTTCCAACCTATCTTGAGGAAAGCATTCTTTCTCAGTTATTTCTCTTAGAATAAGGAGTAGGAGGGATTGGAGCTGATCCACCCACACTATCTCGCCTAGTTCATGCAGCCCATAGCTAGGCAAACGTGTAAAAGTCATTAGTTTACCTGGAGATCTTATCCTCACTTTAGGAGGGACCAACAGGTCAGAATTGGATAAATTCTCCCAATGTCTAATTTTTCTTCCCCAACTCTACACAGAGAAGGAAAAATATCTAGGGTTTTTTTTCCCCATTAATGTGCTATGTGACTTGTTATATATTTTGGGACTTTATTTCACTGACATTGGAATAATTATTCCTACTGGATTTGAAAGAATTTTGAGAATATCATATTGCAAATACTAAAGAGCCTATTCAATTTCATAAGATTCTCATCATTGTATGATCACATCCAAGTCATTTTTAGGAGTCAAGTTAAGGAAACTTGCCTTCAAAGCACCATTCATTTAAATCAATACCTAAACAGAAGTTCAGAGACTTGGACCTGTCAAAAGCTTAATTTTATAAGTAGATCCCTCCAATACAAATAAAAGTAATTCAGGGTAAATAAATCATCTGAAGTGCTAAGTTATAATAGAAACCTTTTTTTCTTTTGTTAAACAAGAAAAGCTTTAAATAAAAATAAATATGCCATAAACTACTCGGGGAGTATATCTTTCTCTAAATCTGTATCTCAAATCATATCCTCTAGTCATAAACACAGAGGTCAGAAGCAAATGCTTTCTATTTCCTTTTCAATGTATAACATTGTTAAATTGGACTTCGAGGTATGCATGGTATTGTTCGTCCCCTGGAGGTATTGAGTATAGACTCAACTAAAAGATGATTACAGAATCATAAAAGTCATACAATGTTAAATTTGGAGGGGATTTTATAATGAACAATGTTAGAATGAGAAGGGACCTTAAAACATAGAATTTTAGATATGAAATGATTCTTGGCACATTTAATGCAAAAGTATAAGACATAATTTTAGAAATGGAAAATACATTAGAATGTAGACAATAAAAACATAGAATATAGAGGAATAAAATTAGAAGGAATCTCAGAACATAGACTATTTGGATACAGAATGTTACAATACAGAATCTCAGAGCTGGAATGTACTTTAGAAAATAGTGTCAACAGAGAATGTATGAAATTAAAGCTTAAAGGTATCCTAAAACAAAAATATTAGCACAAAGGATAGGTTTGGAAGGGTTCTGGAAATCACATAGTCAGAAAATTCTAGAATCCAAAGGACTCAGAGGGTATCAAATCCATCCCTTATCTGAGCTTGAATTGCATCTAAATCATACTAGAAAAGTGTTTGCTTCAAGCCTCTGTTTGAACTGCTCTAGTGATAAGGAAGCTCATGCCTCTTATTTATAGGTAAGGAAGCTGATGGAAAAGGATTTTTCTAAGTTGAAACTAGTAATTAATGACAAAATTGAGACTAGAGCTCATGTCTCCTGACTAGTATTATCCCTGTTAAGATAGCGTATATAACATATCATATCATGTATAACATGTTTTTAAAAGTCCCACTATCTCCAAAGTTATTAACCCACTTCAATTAGCTTTTAAGTCTTTTGGATATAAGCCGTAGGTACTGATAATTTTGACAACCTTGGATGTGACTACACTATCCAAATGTTCACTTTTGGGCCTCACATCCTTGCTTGTGCATGTTCCAATTTTCCATCTGACTAACCATCATGACAGGTCTGTATGCATAACCATCAAGAAACAACTGTTATTAAAGAACTCATTTATGTGTCGAGATTGATGCTCCCATAATAGATGGATTATACCATAAGGAATGAGGTTCACTGACATAATTTACAGAAACAAGCTCTTTTCAAATGGAACATGTGATCTATTGACAAAATAAACACATGTGCATGCATGTGCACAGAAATGATGTGGCTCTTCTAGTGAATTCAAAAAAGGAGATTTATGGTATTGATCCTTCTGTTTTCTCTCATGGCTAAACTTTCATCAGTCAATCAACATCTTCAGGTGTCACTATGTATAGTATAGGTATATCGATGGTAGATACAAAAGGAATGGGAATCAGCCCCTGTCTCTGGGTTGCTTGGATTTAATTGCAAAATATATACAATACAAACATAGCAGTATATACTAAGAAAACACCTGAGCAATGGAAAAGCGCAGAATATGAAACTAGGTGCTAAAGGAGGAAGTGCAATGTAGTTGGGGGGAAAAAAGAGAAAAAAATTAGTTTTGAAATCAAGAGAAAACTGGATTTCAATTCAGGCACTCACACAAATTATGTAATGCGTAAGTAATTCCCCCTCTGTGTGCCTCAGTTTTCTCATGTGAAAAATGAGAGGAATTTAAAGAAATTATGTCTAAAATCCCTTGCAGCTACAAATCCTATGATATATTAAATATAGCAATTTATTTTGGGCAGAACACTGGTCAAGATTGGTCAACTGGTCAATCAACGAAGATTCTGGTTAATGAAGACTTTTTTTTTTCTTGAGGGGAGTGGAATTGTATTTATCTTATTTAAGGTGAAAGCCATCAGTTACACACTCAAACTCATTGTGAACTGGCACAGAAGTTTTGACCTGCTCTATTTCCAACATGGACCAGCTTACCTTTCATTAGACAATCTGATACCAACTCCAACCCACTACCATTGCCAGAGACCTGCTATGTTGAAGCCCGACATAGTGGGGACATGTGATTAGCTTTATACTACTTCAATTCAGAAGTCAAGCTATCTGTCAGCCTCAGTCTCCCCGGTAGCAATAACTACAGGTGTATAACAACATGACCAGTAAGAAGAAGATTTCTACAAGGAGACAGGTCTACCAACTTCAATATTCCAATGGAGCTATGATCTCACTGATGTGGGTATGATGCAGACTACAATGCATTCTTGCATGCCTATCCTATCTGACTCTTGTCTATGTCCAACCATTAGTCTGCCACAAGTGGTTCAGCTAATATTCTGGATCCCTGCTTCACTTCCTCTTAACATCATAAGTATGCCAACAGGGTACATGACTATAAACTGGTTATCTTCAATCAAGTAATCATCTCATATTTCTTGTCAACCATATATTTCTTGGAGGATATTGTCACCTTTTATACTTTCTGTCTGCTTATCCCAACTCTGTACTTCTTTATTTTCCTTTACAATATCCCCAGTTTTAATCCTTTTAAGATTATATCCATAACACCCCCCCCAAAAAAAATAATAATGGGTGACCATACAGTTAAAGAGATGTGCTTTCTTTCAGGGAAAGCTTTGGTAAAAGAATTTCACAATTGCCCTAAGGCAATCTAGGTTACTGTTCAATTCTGTGTCCATAAGCTTCTCAAAGCTTAAGGGAAAAGTAAGGTTGACAACTAAGATTTTGACCTATTAATAAGAATTTATTGATCACACCAATCACAGTAAGCATTATAAAACCTAGTTCTTGTCAAGCCTCTGCCATAAGCCTTACTTACCATGTAAATATCATGTTTGTTGGAGGTTTGTTTTTCAGGATGAGTTGCTTGTTTTTTTCCATTGAGATCTTTAGTATTATGTATATCCAGCTAGATTTAAGGATTGTAAAACAGTTTTAAAAAAAAAAGCAACATTTCCCTCAGACTGTTACTGAACTATAAAACATAGTCATGGGACTCTTTGGTACTTGAAATATATTGATGAAATGTATAAATGCAGAACTTCCTAATCCAGGTCTTGAGCTACACAGGGGGAAAATATATTAAAAACAAGAGTTTTAGCCGGAGCAGCAGATAAGTGCCTATGAAGGTAAACTAATAGGTAAAAGTGAAAGCCATAGTATCTTCTTTTCTTTTACATTTTAAGTGTATGTGTATGGTGGAAAGGGTGTAGGAGAGAGTTAAATATAGGGAGGTTGTTTGAGCCAAGTTAAGTAATGCAGCATCTCTTCCTCCAAACTATATCTTCTTCTAAGAGGCACTAAAACCTTGAGATTTAGGGGCAGTATTTAGAGCCAAGACTGACTAAAGGAAGGAGGCCTGAAGTTGGCACAACCTCCTGATTTTGGCCCGAGGATCCCTCTGCTAAGGTAGAAAGAAATAATTTTCTCACAAAACCAGTACTGACATTGTGTAGAACCCTGTTGGGGGAATATATGAATAGATTAATAGTGTGGTATAGTGAAGGGGGAAAAATGAACAAAAAAACCTCAGTGGGTTTGGAATCATAAAAGTCTTGGTTCAAATCTTGACTAATAATCACTTCATTGTGTAACCATGGACAAGTAAGTAACACAATTCCTCTAAGCCACAAATTTTTAATCTCTAAAATGAAGTCTTTGGATTAGGATAATTTATCGGTTTCCTTTCCACTTTGCATCCTATAAATTCATGAAAATTATCACCATAATCCTCAGTAAATTTGAACTCTAATGTCACTGGCAGCTCTAGAATTCTAAGGCTTACAAAGGATTTCAAAGAAGCAGTGGTTGATGAACATTGTAAAAAGGACAGCAGTAATTGCAAAGAGTAGTCATGGCTTCATAGAGAACAAGTCAAGCTAATTCTATTGCCTTTGTTGGCAGAATTACTAAGGAAGGAAAACTAACAGACCATTTTTGTGGAGATGAGACAAATAAACAATCACGTAGTTTGGAAGGCCAGGCTCAAGAGAAATTGTTAATGATGCAATGTCAGTGTGGCAAGACATCTCTATACAGTGCCCTATAGGGATTTCTGTTTGGTCAGTGCTATTTAGCATTTTATTAATGACTTGAGTAAGGGCATGGATCGTATGCTCATCAAATTCATAAGTAACACAAAACAGAGAGCTAACACTCCAAAGGAGAGAGATAGACAGGATCTTTATAGTCTAGAGCATGGGACCTAATCAAATAGGATGGAATTCAACGTGGACAAATAGCAAGTCTTGTATTTGGATGAATAAAACCAGCTTCACAAGTACAAGATTTGCAAGGCATGGATAGATAACAATTGATCTGGGAAAAAAAAAAATTGGAAGTTTTAGTGGACTACACATTCAAATGAATTAGTAGTGTGATGTGCCAACCGGGGTGGGTGAGATATTAATACATTCTTGGGCTGCATTAAGAGGGTCATAGTTTCTAGAACTATGATAGTGGTGATAGTTCTACTGCATTCTGCCTTCCTCAAATATCATCTGAAGCATTTTGTTCAGTCCTGGGCACCAGAATTTAAGAAGGATATTGATAAGTTGGAGAGTACAGAGAGGGGGACCAGGGTGCTAAAGGACCTTAATTCAATGATATATGAGGATTGATTGAAAGAACTGAGGATGTTTAGGCTAGAAAAAAGAAATTCAATAAGACATGATAGCTATTTTAAAATATTTGGAAGACTCTCCTGAAAAGGAGGGACTAAACTTCATTTGGCTAACCCTATATGCAATAAGGCAAAGAGGCAAATTTAGGCTTAAGATCAGGAAAAACATTTTAGTAATTAAAAATGTCTAAAAATATAATCACCTCCTTCTAGAGGTAGATTCTCTCTCTAAAGTGGTATTTAAGCAGGCTAGACAATCATATGTTGAAAATGTTATAGCGGAAAACAGTTTGGTATATGGATTGGGCTAGATGGCCACTAGGGCCCTTTCCAACTCTCAGAGTTTGTGATTCTGTGAAATATTTATAGGACCTGGGTATTATGGGATATGAAGAATGAAGGAAATAGTAGAATCAAAGAGGTGACCAATGTTTTGAGCTTTCCAGATTAAGAAAATACCTGTATTATATGCATGTACACATACATATACACATACACATGTGCTGTGCATGTTACCTATGTTATATACATATATACATATGTATTATGTATATATTATCTAAAATATATGTGCATGTTTAATAGCAGTATTATATATGCACATGTGCATATATGTGTGCGTGTATATGTGTATAAAAATAACACTGCTACTATACACATAAGCATGCATGTTTATTTGTATAAGGCTAGACACATTCGATTTGTGGCATTGATGAGACATCCAAATCAACATATCATCTCTTTTGCAATTATTCCACAGCTATGATTTCATTAATATGGAAAAATCTTTCCACCATTGCAATTTAGCAACTCTTCTTTAATTTATGGTCTCAGAGAACTGTCTGGGATGCTGAGAATAAGTAAGTAGCCTATCCAGAATCACACAACTAGTATATGATAGAAGGAAGTCTTGAATCTTTGTCTTCTTGACTTCAAGGCAAGTTCTCTGACCACTTCTACCATACTGTTGTCTCTCTATACTCTGCTGACAGGTGGAAATATAGGGCAATGATGCAGGTGAAAGTTTGAGGGTATATAGCTCTAGATTTTAAGGTAGACAACTTGGAAATGACAACTAAAGTCATTTATGGGAAAGGATGATTTCTCCCACAAAGAAAATTTAGAGGGAAAAGTAAAGGAGCAAGGATTGGGTCTTGGAGGTAGGGGGAGGGGGAAGGAGAGCACCCATAGTTAGAAGGCAGAAAGTGGGAGAAAAACCAGGATACACAAAGGAGCCTATGGGTTTTTCTATATTTCAAGTAGACACTGGACCTACATTAGTGGTATATTCTCAGACCACACAGACTGTGTGTATCTGAGAATCCTTGTCTTGGCACTAACAAAGTCTGGTTTGCCATATAAGGGACTAAATTGTCACTTTCCACAAATTCAGATCCTTCAGTTCTCAGGATATGCCTAAACTTTATTCATAAGTTACACTAAGAATACTTCCTGGGGATGAAGGAGCCACAAATCCCACAAAATTCTTTAGGAATCTGGTCTATTAAAAAAAAAGACAATGATTATGTATAAAGTAAAGGAAACAAACTGTCCTGGTGTATGTAGCATTGTGAGCTTTAATTAGCTTCCTATGGAACTCAACAGAAGAACAGTAGGTGCCTGGTAACACACCCACAAGTGTGCACAAAATGATTCATATTAATATGAGCAAGAAAGGACATAACACTTCCTTACATTTGCATAAAAATCAATGAACAAAACATTAAGGACGTATGGTGTGCCAGTTACTGCACTAGGAACTGGGGATATAAGGGCAAGAGTGAAACTATTTCTGATTTCATTAGATTGTAGAAGATATCACATACATTAATAAATATGTACAAAATACATAAAGGCAGTTTGGGGTGGGAAAGGCAGGAGCAGCTGGGAGGATCAGGAAAAGTTTCTTGTAGACTTGAGCTTTGAAGGAGATTAAAGAATCTAAGACAGAGACGGAAGGAGATTGAATTCCAGACACATGGAAGACAGTTCAAAGGTGGGAAAACAGGAAATGGAATATAGAATGTCATATGTAAGCAAGTAAATCAGTTAAGTTGGATCATAGAGTGTATAAAAGAAAGTAATCTATACCAAGGATGGAAAGGTAGTTTGAAGCCAGGTACTAAAGTATATCACTTTTCAAAGGACCTTCATATATATCTTGCCATATGATCCTGACACCAACCTTGAAAGGTAGACAGAAAAGGTATTTTTATCTCCATTTGAGAGAAGAAAATGAGGTTCAAAGAGATTAAGTGTTTCCCTGTGGTCTGATGTCTCATACATGGCAATGCTGTGACTAGTACCTGAATCTTCTGATATCCTATCCAATGCACTTCCCTCCCCCCACACCATTAAGGTAGGTGGAGGAGCATTCGAATAGAGAATGAAAATGATTACTTCTCATTTCAAAGTAGTGTTCATTCAACACCTTCATCTGTATCATGTCGAATATTTGGATGAAAACAAAAACATTCAATCCAACATCCTGATAGTTCCAAAAATCTAGATGTTTAGCCTTTAGAAGATGCAGTTTCCAGATGTTTGATTGAGGTTTGTTTTTTGAAGTTGAGATATTTTTTCCATTGGGATCTTAAGTATTGTGTATATCCAGTCAGATTTAAGGATTGTAAAACAGTAAAAAGGAAAATTTCCCTCAGATTGTCCAAGAAATCTAAAGCTGCCTCATCCAAAACATACCATATCTTCTAATGGAATTTGAAGGTGCTACTTAAACCTGTATATGACCTCTGCGACTAACAGGTTCAAGGTACATTGAACAGAGCATCAACTGCGGAGTGAGAGTTGGATTCAGAATCTACCTCTTACACTTAATATCTGTGTAGTAAGGGAAAATTCCCTATACTCCCTGGGACTCAGATTCATTATTTGTTAAAATGAGCTCAGGACTAGATGGCCTTTGAGTTTCCTTCCAGTTCTAAAGTTATGATAGCAATAGATGTTAGCACCTTTAATTTGGCATGACCTCAAATCTGAAAGTAGTATCAACTTTCTAACATAAACTATTAGATTATTATTAGATTAGATCTGGTCATTAGAGCAGGACTAGGGGCCCTCTGCTAGCCAAAAGGATACCTGATCACTTCTTTATAATACACATTTTTGAATGTGTCATTCTACTACTTAAAACCTTTTAACAACTCATTCATGCCTATGGAAGAAAGTCTTGACCCATATAATTTGAATCTAAGGAACCCTAAGTCCATTTGTCTCCTTTTATAGAGAATGAATTAAAGCTCAAAGGGAATTTAATAACTTAATCAATATTACACTGACCATACAGGAGCTGGGATTCGAACCTAAGTTCTCCGATTCCAAAGCCAGGGCTCCTTACCTAACTCACACTGCCTCTCGTATTTTGTTGCCAATTTTAATCTATTAGAATTTGTTTGTTGTTTGTCTTTTGTTTTTGAAGAGGACCAACAACATGACAGGGTGATGTTTGCTTGTTACTGCACTAGGATTTAAGTGAGGCAGAACTGTAAGACTATATCCCTTTTGTGCCTGTATCCCCAGAACATAGCATAGTGCCTGGCACATAGAAGATATGTAATAAGTGCTTTTTAATTATAGTTAATTCATTCATAAAGTGAGAAGATTCTATTTAATGCCCTCTTAAGTTCCTTCTATTTCTCGGTCTTTGATTCTATGATTTTATAATTGATTGATCTGTGTTGGGCCCCCCCAAAGCTTTTTCACTGTAGATACCAGGAGGACAACACACAGATGCTAATTATCTTTGCATCTCCCCCAGCCCTTAGTATAGTGCTTGTCACATGAAAGGTCCTTCATAACTGTTGCATGAATAAATGAATAAAATATATTAAATTTTATGACTTCCTTTCTTCTCCCAGGTGTCTCTCAAACAGGCCAAAGGTATGAGAAATGGGACAGGTAAAATGAGGTTTTCCCTTTGTTCTAATCCATGCCTTATTTTATTACCTTTTTACCCATATTGCCTAAGGATAATGAAAAAGACTTTTTTAAAAAAGAAACTGTAAAGTAAATACTTGCTAAACTCTAGGTCCCTCACCTCTGTGTTGTCATTTGAAGAGGTCACCAATCAAAAAAGTTCCTTTTCACAAAGTCAGCAGAGGCAGGAAAAAGAATGTTTTGCTGCCAAGGGAATAATAGGTATGGTGGATGAGCTTTGGAGAAGCTCACCTCAGAAAAATATTTCAGATTTTCCCAACCTCCTGGCTTTACTAGGCACTCAGTGGGGCTGTTGATATGAAGAGGCACATACACATACACACAATATGCAGTCAGGGACATGTGGAACTTGGCTGTGATGGAGTAGCCTGGATAAAGGGACACGTGACTCCCAGCCAGTCTTTTAAGATGAGATTAACTATATTTCAACCCCATCCCCTGTTTTACAGTTTCCTTCAGTCTCTGTACCTCTAAGGATGGAAGTAACTAATACCACTTAAGTCTTTCGTCGAGAAGAGCCATCTCCCTGGGGCTCAGAGTTTCACTGACCTGGCTTTCCTCCCTTCTTCTGAAGCTGTAGATGTATTCATCTCTCTTTGGGTATTTAATGTAAACCAGATAAGCCACAAATTTATAATCACTTTGGTAAATTTCATTTCTAAGGCAAGTTGAGTCTTTGAGGCCAAAGTTTCAACTACAGATGTTGCAGATTTCAAGGATTGTGAAAACCGTTTGGGGAATTGCCCTCCCAAGGTTTCCTTCAATGTTTAGATTACAGCATGCAGTCCAGGGATATATTATGAGCTACCCTTTTGAACCTTGTCAGAAAGTCCTCATAAATTACCTTCAAGGAAATATATTTGAATTGCTATGCAGGGGGAAAAATGTAACATAAGATGTTAAGCAAGTGGAAAGGACTTGGAGTTGTCAGTTGAAAGCACCAAGTCTGTTTTTCAATTTAAAGTGATTAAAATTATATAGAAATACAACCATTTTGGAATGAAAGGTCCCTATAATAACAAGAGACATACATCCCCTAATCTAGTGTCTTATTTTCTGTGAGATAAGAAATTAAATATAAGGGGGGAAAAAGGTCTGAATTCATAGTCAAAGGGTGTGAGCACTTACCTTAGCTTTACCCCTGGCTCATGTGGAACATGGTATAATGAGAAGAACACTAGACTTGGAGTTCATAGGTATCATAGGATCATCAAGCTAGAGCTAGTTGAGATGCTTCAAAGGGACTTGAGAGATATCAGAATGTAGAGATGCTTTGTGACCTGAGGAATCAGGGAAACATTAATGGATGAGGTGACCCTTCAGGCAGAAGATGGACTTCAAAAAACGGAGAATAAAGATGAAAGGAGGATATTCTAGATGCAGGAAATACAGGAAAATGAGTGAGAGTTTGAAGAATGATGCCTATTCCAGTTAGGCTAATATATCTACATGTCATTTAGGCCAGTCCTCTTACTGCAGATGAGAAGGTCTTCTCTGAGACCTAGAGAATTTAAATGAATTCTCCAAGGTTCTAGGAGTAGTGACAGCTTTGAGCTCAGGCTTTATAACTCCAAGGTCAATGTACTGTCCACTCCACCAGTATGAATTAAAGGTGATGGTTTCCACCCTTGGCCATGTGACAATGGGCAAACTATATCACCTCTCTGAGGTTTAGTTTCTTTAGCTGTGAAAAAGAAATGACAATCTCATCTCAACTTGTCATGCAGGGATTGTTGTGAGCAAAGTTCTTTAAAAATCACTAAAGTATTATTGAAACAAGAGCTATGAACCCCATCCAGTCTGTTAACTTCTAGGCTTCTATCCCCTTCTCAGTAAAATGAGAATTATGGTTCCTGCCCCTGCTGTCTCAATAGGATTCATCTAAATGACATTGCTCCTTTTTTTGTTGTTCAGTCATTTTCAGTCATGTCCAGCTCTCTCTGATCCCATCTGGGATTTTCTTGGCAAAGATACTGCAGTGTTTTGCCATTTCCTTCTCCAGCTCATCTGACAGATGAGAAAACTGCGGCAAACAGGGTGAAGTGACTTTTCCAGAATCACACAACTATTAAGTGTCTGAGGTCAGACTTGAACTCAAGAAGATGAGCCTTCCTGACTCCAGGCCTGGCACTCTATCCACTGCCATCTAGCTGCCTACATACATTACCTAGACTGTAATAATCACCATGCTTTGAACTTTCTATTTTAGGACAAATAGGAAAACATTTGGACAACAGAAGAATGACAGTCTATGTGAATGTTTAAGGTGCTCCCTTCCTAAATATCACTCCTTCCCTGAAAGGGGTCTGCAAAATTCCTTCATTTATTCAAATTTGTGTCATAACTAATACTAGCTGAGAGGGAAGGGAAAAATTAGCAGATTCATAGATTGTGCTGCATTTTCCACTCCTCTTTTCAAAGGTTTCACAGAATCTAGTTGTTTTGTTTGACTTCGGTAAAACAATGTTAGCTGAGCCTTGTTCCCTCATATAACCTAATAGATTGGTAAACTCAAACCCCTTGTGAATTGCAGTCTCATTCTTCTTGACTATCAGTTCTTAACAAGTCAAAAGCCCTCTTCAAAATAATTACCTTGGGGAAAACAAATATAAATTCCAGAGCAATTTATAAGCAGGTTAATTGTTCATCTTAATGTATTGTCAGGAGAAATACAGTTGAATTTTTCTAAATAGAAAATAAAAGAAAGTAAAAATAGCCAATTGAGGGAGAATCCCTTGGATTTTGGAACCTTCTATGAATTATATCAAACTATGGAAAAAAAATCTGAGCATAGTAGAAACAATGAAGAAAACAAATAGAGCAATAAATCCATAGTAATATTAACATCAACAACAACAATCAAGACACAGACCATGTGAGGAATCAGTGATTCCTGATGTTCATATTTTATGAACTGGTCAGACTGGACCACTTAGTGGTCTTTGAAAAGTATCTTCCTCAATTCTCTCACTTGACAGGAACTCCCTTTATCACTAGTCTCAGTTTATTGAACTCCAACCCCTATTCTAGTGTTTAGAAGTATCATGGGGCAGTGGATAGGACTGTGGATAGTGGATAGTAGAACTGGAGTCAGGGATATCTGGATATCTGGATAGCTTAGATGCTAACTAGACTGTGTGGCCTTGGGAATATCACCTGACCTCTTTGTGTCTCAGTTTCCTCATCTCTAAAATTAAGGGGCTGGATTTGATGCTCTCTAAGGTTCCTTCCAGCTCCAAATCTCTGGTCCTATAATTTTAAGTACTAGCCTTAGAGTAAGGAAGACCTGCATTCGAGTTTCACCCCTAGCACATACTAGCTACAAAATATTGGGCAAGTAAGAGCCTTAGAGTCTACCTTTGTCTCACAATGAAGGACTATGGGAAAGGGAGGATGATAATAAAGAAGATCTCTAAGATTACTTTCAGTGATAAATGCCATGAAATTATTGATTTAGGAGGCTGAAACAAACACAGGACATTGATTTTCCAGGTAATCATCTAAGACAAAGGCACAAAACTTGCGGTCTGAAAAACTCCTGAGTGTACCCTGAACCAGATTAAATAATAATTGGGAGATATTTAACAAAATAAATAAAAATAGAATACAACATAGTTAATGTTAATTTGTGGTTTTCTAAGTTGACATGTAGCCCCAGATCTGCTTCTGAGTTTGCATCTCTTCTATATACTAATATTTTCATTTGCATTATACCATGTGTGCACTAAAATGGGAATAATAGCACCTAGAGAGTGAGGAGTTGTTATGAGGATCAAATGAAATAGTATTTGTAAGCATTTAGCACAAGTACTAGCACATTGTAGGTGCTTTATAAAATGCTCATTAAAATATATTTTTAAAGTAAGATCTTTGAAAACAAGACCTGTGTCTTTTTTTACTCAGACTGGCATTTGTACTTTTCAAGGTCTTCCATAGCGTTTTTTTTTTTAAATCCATAAGATTTTGAGTTCCAAATTTTCTCCCCATCTCCTCCCACCCATAACAGCATATATTTTGATATAGGTTCTGCATATACATTCATATTGAAATTATTTTCACATTAGTCACGTTGTAAAGGAGAATTCGAACTAATGGAAGAAACCACAAGAAAGAAGAAATAAACAAAAAGAAAAAAGAGAGAGAGAAAATAATATGCTTCAATCTGCATTCAGACTCCATAGGTCTTTTTCTGGATGTGGACAACATGAGTCCTTTGGAATTGTCTTGGATCCTTGCATTGCTAAGAAGAGATAAATCTATTCAAGTTAGTCATCACACAATACTGCTGTTACTGTGTATAATGTTCTCCTGGTTCTTCTCATTTCACTCGGCATCTATTCATATAAATCTTTTCAGGTTTTTCTGAAGTCTTCCTGCTCATCAGTTTTTATAGCACAATAGTATTATTCCATTACATTCATATGACACAACTTGTTCAGACATTCCTCAACTGATGTGCATTCCCTCAATTTCCAAGTCTTTTCATGATCTCTTTTGCTATGTACCAATGAGGCCTTGGCCAAGTCAGTTCCTCTCTCTTAGCCCTACTACCTTTTCTGTAAAACAAGAGGCCAAGGAAGGAGGAGGAGGATAGCAAAGAAAACTTCTAAGGTTGTTATCAGTGATAAATACTATGAATTTATTAATTTAGGGGACTGAAACAAATACAGGACACTGATTTTCCCGAATCAATGACAACTTTAACTTACTTGGCATTCCATTTTCCCCTTCCGTGGCTGCAACACATTCCTCTCCACCTCTGCCTGTTAAGATTCCTGGATTTTATTAAAGCACAGCTTAGGCACCATCTCCTACATGAGGAATTTTCTGTCTGATCCTCCTCCCCTCCCAAATAGTTAGGACTCCTTACCTAGTGAAATTACTTTGTCAATCATGCCATATTCCTCTAGGAAAATGGGACTTTTTTTAGACCCAGATTAGCTGAGTAACAACACATGGGATATGGCAAATTCAAAGCATCATAGATTTAGAACTAGAAAGGACCTCAGAGGCCATCTAATCTACCACTCTTCATATACAGTTTAGGAAAAAGAGCCAAGGAGGTTGTGACTTCTTCCAGGTTACAGAGGCCATTTAGTTCTTTGAAGACAGCTGTATTTCATTTTTGTCTTTGTAAAGTATATCTCATGAAGTTCTTCGCATAGTAGGTGCTTAATAAGTCATTACTGCATTTAATTTTACTCTATCTAACTTGTCACTTTCTCTTACCAAGTTAATTTCTTTGGTTGTAAACTTGACCATTGCAATATTTTCAACGTTTCTTAAGGCAGAGGCTAAGTTTTCTGTCTTTGACCTTCAGCAGAGTTTTTAAGTCCCCTTTGCTGATTGGTTCTCTGTTACACAGGTATCACATAAGATTTTTTCATTAAGATTTTACAGTCCCAACTAGTGGAGTATACAGGTCTGGAATCATAGGGAGGATCACTAATTCTAGACCTGATATTTGTCAACTGGACCAAAGTTCAGAGTTCCGTTACCAGACCTAGTGTTATGAAAAAGAGATGTTAAGGAAGAGGAGGAGAGAAGTGCTTGATTAGACTTTTTCAATTGTATATATAATCAGAAACCAATAAAGAAATTCATTAATTGAAACAATCAGTGTTGGGAGCTCTCCTATGGAGTATTGTAGAAGGAATAGGAGAAGGGAGTCAAGGGGCTTCTCTTTTAGTTCCAGCATGTTCACTAAATGACCTTTATATAGTGGGCAACTCACTTTTTTGGGTTTCTTCATGGATCTCAAGTCCTCCCCCACTTAATGACTTCCAGTAGATACCTTTTATCCCTAAAATAAAATGCAAACTCTTCATTGTGGCTTTGGAATATGACTTCAGAATATCTTTCCAAGTTTATGTACATCATTTCCCTTTCTATATACAAACTAGCCTGCTTACAATTAACCCAATTCAGCCCCCCATCTCCTAACTCTGTGCCACGGTATATAGTCAGATCCCTAACCCCCAGAAAGCACTCCTCCCTCACATCTGCCTCTTGAAATACCTAGCTACCTTTGGAAATTCAGTCTGTGTGCCATATTCTATGTCTGAAAGCCTTTCAATATCTCCTTAGCTGTAAATATAGGCTCCTTCTCCTTAAATTATCATGGAGATACCTAGTGGTTTATTTGCTGGAATTTTCCAGTGGCAACTTCCATTCCTTAAGGCTAGGGACTGTTCTCAATTACCTTCACATCCCCCAGTGCTTAGAAGAATACCTTGCACTTAGTAGGTGATTAGCAAATGCTTATTGGATATGATTGAACTGGGCTGCATTAGATAGAGGGCACTATACTAATGCTTATTGTCTATGTTTCACTTTTTCTGCCAGGGCCTCAGTTTTCTCATATGTAAAGCGATGGGGTCAGAGTAGATTGCCTCTGAGTCACCTTCCAGATCTAGATCTGTAACCCTGTGTTATACTAGCTTCTAGTCAAGGTGAAGATAATCATTATAGAGTGAAAACTTCCTTTTTTTCTCCCCCTCATGCCTTCTTGCTCTAGTCCTGGAACTCACTGAGCCCCACTAAAGACATTTTTTTGGTTTCTTCCTTTTCTCTTTTGAAGATTTTTTTTTTGTGCCTCATTCAAGGGTAATGTCTCCAATTAAAACTTCTGGAGTCTGAGCCTGGTTTGTGTATCGTTGACCACAGATTCCTCAGGATATGGCTGATTTTAGGATCCTAGACTTCTTTTGTTCCCTCGCTATATCCACCACTCTCTTTCCACTGTCTTCCCACATGCTGGGGTCCTAAGTCCTTTTTCAATGTCCTTGGACTAGAGTCCTTGGTCTAGTCCTTCAGGTGTGACACCCAATCTCAGCCTCATTTTTATTTCTAAACTCCAAGATAGCACAAATGTTTCTCAATCTGAGCTTCATAAACTTCTGTTTTCATATAAATACTTCATGGAGGAAGAGTGCTTTCTCTTTCCAAATATTACTTTTTCTCCACCATCCTTTCTTTCTTCTTCTCTCCTCATTTCTTCTATTGAAAGATAAGGAAACAAAGCAGATAGATCTAGGCAAAGAATCAGTTGTCCAGTTTACCTTCTGTTTGCTTAATCCTATTACTGCTACTACCTCAGCCTCTGGACCCTGTTTGCTTGGTTGGATCTCTTGTATCTATTTGAATCCCTCTCCCACTCCCATCCCTCCCCACACGTGCCTTCTTTTTTTTTTTTTTTCCTTTAGTTGACATAGGGGCACAGATTTAGAATTAGAAGAGACCCTACAGGCCATTATGCCCAACTTCCTCATTTTATATATGATTAAACTGAAACAGAAAGAACCCCAAGGATCATACAGTTAGTCTGAGGCAGGATTTAAATCCTAGGCTTCTTGACTCTGGATCTAACATGCTATTGCTACCCCACAATCTGCCTGTGATGTATGCTATCAACATCAGTCTTATAACCCTGTGGAAGATCTGATCTTTGGAACTCCAGCTCCAAGAGGCTGGCCTCCCAGTTCCTGCCATCTCCTTCCTGCCTGGCCAAACCCCTAGTTCTAACTCTCCCTCATCTCACTGAACCCTCTGTTGACTATGTCCAAGTTTAAGACATAACAGTATTTGAATTTTTTTAAATGCTAATAATTCACATTTCTATATTGTTTTAAGATTTACAGAGCATCTTATCTCTAATTTACGGAGGAGGAAACTAGACATCAGCAATATAAAATGATTTTACCCCTGGTCATACAACTAATAAGTGTCAGAGCTTGGAAATATGTTGTTTTCATCACCCCTCCTCTTCTTCTCTCTCTCTTTTCTCTTTCATTTATTGACACATGGAGAGATAAGTTCCAATGATTTCATGAAGATTCCACTGACGTTTAATGGAGCATGGATTACCCGGGAGAATTGAGGCTATGTCAGTGGAAAACTTTTAAGTTGCTTTTAATGGAAGCATCTCTCTTGTGTGAGGCTGTTGCTTTGGAGATTCTTTCAGTAAGAGATTTTGTATTATGGGTTTGTAAATATTTATATTTTTCAACTACTATGAAATAAACAAAAGCCATTCAACATGAATGGATTATGTTAAAGCTACCCTGGGCCTGTAATTCAAGCTGTCAAATGTGAAGAAATACCAGAGTGGAGGCTGCCATCCCAATCCTTTTGGAATAAATAGCTCTGCCCAAGTTCCTTATTTCACACAATGGATCATAAACATATGGAAGATGTTACTAAGGAAGGCAACTGAAAGGGGGAACACACACATACACACACACACACACATACACACACACACACACACACACACACACACCACACCACACATGCTAAATGAATTCAAGAACTATCTAGCTTCATTTCCAGAAGGGGGTAAGAAAAAAAGGAAGGGTTTGTGGAGTCTGGCATAAATGTACAGAGATGGGATTAGCATAACCCCCTCTCCCCAAAAAAGGGACAGCATGCAGCATTTTTCCTCTCCCTAAAATATTTGTCTGCTTTTCATTTGTCTTTTTTCTTTGGGGGCAGAGGAATTGGGGGGTGTCTAGTACTATAGCATCAATGTGGCCCTCGGAATGAATTCTAGCCTTTGCTTCTGCTATAGGGTGGGTAAAGGGGTGGAGGGGCAGGGTATGTGAGTGTTATAACAATGTGAGTGTCCTCCTTAACATATAGATCAGAGGTGAAGCACAGGCATGCAGATACAGAGAGTTTGGGCTGAGTGTCCTGGCATGCCCAGGGGGTACATAGAAATTGGTCCATCCCTTTCCCCTCAGGGTGTGTCTACATACCCAGTCCACCTTCTCCATACATACTTATGGGATTGGACTGCAAGAACAGCTGAGGGAAATGAATTGTCCTTATAATCACAGAATTTTATAATTGGAAGGAATATCACAGGTCATTTAGTCCAAATCATCTACATGAAAATGTGAAAAACATAAGGTAGATAAACACATTAGTTATGTTGTTGAGAGTTTTGTTTGGATATGCATCAGATTGGATGGCCTCTGGGGTACCTTCTGACACTGCCATTCTATGAAACAGCCCTTTGTACCATCTCTGACAAGTGGTCACTGCTAACAATGGAATATGTGCATAAAGAAATGAGCATGGGAGGCTGTGGGGAATCTTGAAAAAAGCTCACTTGGGAGACAGGAGAGACCTGAGTTCTGATCCAATCCTTCCCATATATTGCCTATGTGACCTTGGCCAAGTCACATCCTCCATGTGAGCCTCTGGTTTCTCTTCTATAAAATGAGGGGACTGGGCTAGCTGTTTCCATTCTTCTAGTTCTGATGTTTCATCTTTCTTTTTTCAACATCCTTTGTTTTAATACTCATTTGAATTCAAACAATCGAAATTCTAAGGTCTTTGTCAGATTTTTTTTTTAGTCTTATGTTCTATTGGTGGCTAGATCAAAGACTTTCTCCCATAGCATTTTATGTTAACGAGTTTCTTTCAGTTCCAACATTCTAACTTAAGGTGCCAACTTGGTCCTATTAGAAATCACCAACATTCATATTTCAAATCAGCAAGCTCTATTAGGCCATGGGAAACTGGCTGTATTAAAATCTTTAATTTTCTGGTTTTTTTTAAAGGCATAACAAAATGTCCTCCCCCTCATCCACCACCACCCCTCAGTACTTCAATTTTCATGACTTCTTTATGTCTTTATTTATAAAAAATTAAATTAAATTTTAAAATCTCATAAACCCCAACTTTTTTTTAAAACCTTGATTGAGAAACATGTGTGGAGATAAATGCTACAGCATTGCTGAAATATGGACAGGAAGGAAGGTTCAAGAAGTTTTGAGAATAAATTCCCGGATTTGTAGACCATAATTACGGGAAAGTTGAAGATGTTAGTGGTACAGTTCAGAAGCGGCCCTGATGTAGTAGGAACAGAACTGGAATAAGGGATAAAATACAGAGAGACGAGTATACAGCTCACTTCAATTCTCTGAACCTGACCTTCCTCATCCATAAAAATGGAGCATTCACTCCTAGTTTATGTGCCTCATAGAGCTGTTGAGAGGAAAGCTCTCAGAGGTAGGTGAGGTGTGAGGTAGATCTGACATTATTATGGGCTATTCATTTTGATGTTTGTGATATTGGATGTGGGAAATATTGATCAATGGAAAGATGAGTGACCTTGTCAGCAAAGGATCTAAGGTCAGATCCTACCTCTTCCACTAAGTGTCTATGAAGCCTTGCAGGACTCTTTCAAAATCTCTAAGTCTCAGTTTCTTGTGCTTTAAAATGCTGCATGTTGGACTAGATGATCAATGAGCTCCCTCTGCATCTAGGTCTAAGAGCCCAGATGATCCTAACCACTACACCTTTCTGTAGAGTGTCACAGAGAAGACAATGGCAGCCCTAGCCAGTTCCATCAAACATGGCAACTATTAACCTAAATAAAACAAAGTTAACAAATTGGTTTTGCTTTTTTTTTTTTAATGGAGAAAGAATAAATTGTTTTAGGAGTAGAAAGAAGAGATGAAGTCTGTGTGACTGAGGCTGAAAATTAATATTTTGGACAAATGGTCACTTATTTTTACTATTTTTCCCTCATCCTTTCAAGCCACACAAGAGCAGTCAAACCACCTATGCAACTACCCTGTCAAAAAGAAACAAAAATCGGTTCAATCATTTTGAGGTTTGGGCTCCAAAAAAAGCTTAAACTGAAATTTCCAGATATTGGCATAAGATTAACTGAATTATTATGAGGATTTACGTTCTCAGTTTGCTGCTAGAAATTTCCATGAAGGGATTCCATGGTGGCTGTCTGATTCAGAGGAAAGAGCTGGATTAGGAGTCAGGAATTCTGGGTTAGAATTCTCCCTTGCCATTAACTAGCTGTATGACCTTGGACAAGTCACCTAGCCTCTCTAATGCTCAGTTCCCTCCCTTCTATAAGGAGGGTATTGGACTAGTTGGTCTCTGAGATCTCTTGTGACTCTAACAACACATGAATCAGTTGATAAAGTCTTAAGTCGTCATCTACATGCATGAAAAGGCAAACCTAGCATCGGTTCCATTTTCACATAATTGGGGCCCCTAAAGTATCACTGGTATCAAGGAAGCACTAGGAACTCTCTCCCTTAAAATAACCTCATAGCAATGCTTTAATTTTCTTGATTTCTCAAGGTTCCAACTCACCTGTCTGGGTTGATACAATTCTGTGACATTGTTTGGATACTCCAGGCACATGTTTTTTCAGAGATCAGACTCAATTATAAACACTACAGGTTCCATGTGTTTTTAACCAGCCCTCATTTTTAACCCTCAACAACGGGCCTACAAATTGGAGCTTTTCTGGAATGTGAGCCTCCCCCACTACCCCATGAGGCCTTCACCACCTCTGCATCTGGAGATGCTGTCTTCAGGATTCTGTCATGACCCTTGCATCACTGCTGAACATAATTCTTGCGGTTTCATCTTGTTTGTGATATCAGGCGTGAGGAAAGGGGGGAAGGAATACAATGTACAATTGATATATGGGGTATGACTAGCCTTTAGAGTAAGAGGTGCTGCTGGACCTGACATAATTTCACTGGACTTATTAATAATCTGTGGGTCAGCAATAGTTCATGTTATCTGGTACAAGTTACTTTTACTTCAGAGTTAATAATGTTCGGTGGGGATGAGTGGACTGGACTTCATTGGGGCCCACTACAGAAAACATATTTTTGAGAAGTTTCTGAATTGTCCAACCTTGATCTAACCTTTCTACCTCCATTTTTTAATCAGAGAGGACTTTGAAGGGAAATGGAGAAAAAATTAATATATGTCAGTGCCAGAGCTGCTATTGTTTTGTTTTGAGAAGCTGCTATGGTGAGTGAACTTTATTTCCAAATTAATGGAGTGGAAATAAACCACAAACAGGGATCTTCTTTTCTATTTGTATCCCCAGTTCTTAGAACACTGTTTTTCATGTAGTAAATGCTTAATAAATGTTTTATTCATTAATTCAAGTTCAAATTTCCAAACTTTTAATTTTCAAATAGAACCTGAATCCCTTAACCTCATTATCAGGGCCTAAAAAAGACAATTTTTTCAAAGATGATCCCCAGCTATTTGTGTCAAATACATTGTTCCATCTCCCTAATTAAAGGCTATGTTAACAGGCAGAAGTAGTTGACCAAAACTGAGAGTGAAACATCCAAAAGGTTGTAGATAACATACCTAGGATCAGCTGTGGGTACAATTCCAAAGCAATAACCATTTGGCTTCCTCTTTCCTTTTTTAAGGCCACTACATAGTGTCCTAGAATATTAGAGCTGAGATGATCTAATATCTAGGTGAGAAGCAACATTGGTTAATACAGCGAGGTCCACTGGATCTACCTTGGAGGCAGTTGGTAGTACAGTAGATAGATTGCTAGGCCTTATGTGAGGAAGAACTGAGATAAAATCTGACAATACTTACTAGCTGAGTGACCCTGGGCAAGTCATTCAACCTCAGTTTCCTCAACTGTAAAATCGGGCTAATAATAACACCTACCTTGCAGGCTTGTGAGGCTCAAATGAGATAATAGTTATAAAAAGTGCTTAGCACAGTGCCTAGCATATGATAGGCACTATATAAATGTTCATCCCCTTCACTCCCCCAGATTTAAATCCCAAGTCTGGTGCTTACTAGATACAGGATATTCATTAAGACATTTAATCTTTTGGAGCTCGTGTTTTCTCATCTGAAAGTGGAAATAACCACATTTAATTTATCTACATAAAGTCCAATGTAAATGTAATGTATAGGACCTTGTCCAACATTGTCATTTTATAGTGAAGAAACCAAGGATCTAAGGCTCAGAGAACAAAAGTAACTGATCCAAGGTGACATGACCCATCACTAACAGCAAAGAAATGAGAACCAGGGTGTCTGGACTCTCTGGCTAGTGTTCTTTCCACGCTACCCCCCAGCAAATCACCAAAATATCCTGTACCATCAAACCTCACCTAGTTTACATATTTCTGCCTTTATACAAAAAGTATGATACAGTGGAAAGAGTACCAGACCTAGAGTTAGGGGACTTGGGTTTGAACCAGCTCTACTTTGAGCAAATCACGCAGACTGTTATCTCAGGACCTCAGTTTTCCCACATGCAAAATTTGGAGGTAAAGGTGGGCTATATGACCTCTATTGTACTTGCCAACTCTAATTCTTTGAACCTGTGAACCTATGCCAATCTTTGATTGAACTAACTTACATTATTAATGACTTGGCATGGTATTTCTCTGAAAAGGTATTTACACTGGAACAGAAATCTCTAAAAGTCACCAATATTTTAACACAAAGAAAGGGTTGGAATTTCCGGTCCTGTGATGCCTGGTGGATTGTTTCAGAGCCTTTAGTGCTCCTCATATCATGTCCCTAAGGGATAAATAAACTGGACTTACTATCCTATGCTCCACCTCTCCTACATTCTTTGATGTGGACTGTCAGCTGCCCTGGTTATAAGAAATTTGCCCTATTTCTCTTTAACTATTGTACTTTCCAGAGGGTTTGCATTTCTCTTCAGCAATGAAAAATGAGCTTTCTACCTCAGAAATACATTAAAATGAAAAAGGCCAAGCATTGCATTCTCTTCTATTGGCAATCCCAAACCCTAAGTGCATAATCAAATATTCTTTAAGAGAATTAGCTACCATTCATGTAGTCCTTGGTTTTTCCTTCTTCAAATTTATCGTCTCGGCAGTTTTAATCCATTTTGGAAAGATACTCAAGGTTGTTGGTTTTTTTCCTTGCATTAAATTTCTGATTGATAAATGAGTTTTTTTTTCTATTAAAGAAAGTGTCTATGGGGCTTCCATTTTTTAGGTCATACTTGCCCCATCTATACAAAGAGGAGGTTGAACAAAAAGACCTAAAAGTTCCCTTCCCACTCAGACACTGTCTTCTAATGTTCTAATATTTTATGATAATAATTCCCATTACTGCAATGCCTCAAGGTTTCAAAAACAAGGCAGGGCAGTGGAGTGGAAGAGCAGCAAACTTAAAACTGATAGAGCTATGAATTTGAATCCCAGCCCTAACCCTTACTGACTGTGTAATCCTGGGGAAGTCTCTTACTTTTCTGAGCTCCCAAGTACTCATCTATAAAATCAGGATAATATTTATAGGACATTTGCCACTGTTGTTTTGAAGTATTTATATTACTGTTATTGCTGCTGCTGCTACAGTCTAAGATTCCTTCCAACCCAACACTCTATGTTGTTGAGTTCCTATCTAGCAATGACATTCTGTTCAAAGGTGGTCTCCAGCTCTGTTCTTTTTTGCCCTAAAGTTGCCTTCAGCTGTGACATTCTCCGCCTAACACTAGATATCTAAGTTCCCTTCTAATATTCTGTGCTCAAAGATTCTTCTTTAGATCAAAGGGTTATTGGATACTAGATCTATAGATGAGAGGGGCCTCAGAAGCTAGCTAGACCAACCTTCTCTCTTTGCAGATGAGGATATTTCAGTTTCAGCAAAGTGAGCTGGCCCCAGGGTACCTAAATACCAAGAACCCAAGATGGAATTTGAAGCCCAGCACTATGATGCTAACCTCAGCATAACTTGTACTTTACTACACTGTTTCCCATAGGTAAGCACAGGGTGTATATTTCATTCTTACAACTTTGAAATGCTTAGACATTGTCCAAATGACTTTAAAAATAAAAGAAACCAAGAATGCCTTTATGACTTTTTGAATAAAGCCAAAAAGTGTCAGATGTGTCCTTGAAATACAGTTAAAGAAGTTGTTTTTTGTTTTTAGATCATAGCAGTAACTTAGAAAAGCAAACATCAGAAGGCAGCAACTCTAAACAGTATCTCCAAATTTTCTTCATTTGTTAGCTATACAAAATTGAAAAACCCATTTGCAAAGATGCCAGAGTGGTTTGTTATGTCCTTTTCCAGCTCATTTTGCAAATGACGAAAGTGAGGCAAACACAGTGAAGTAACTTACATAGGATGACACTGCTGGGTAGTGTCTGAGGTCAAATTAGAACTCAGGAAGACAAATTTTCCTGACTTCAGGCCCCAGCACTCTATCCACTGAATCACCTACAGACCCAAGAAGTAATTTTTCCTCTACTTTATGCCCTTTATTACAAGTCATATTCTATTATCTTATTATACTATAACTATTTGTAGCCACATGTCTTATATCTCTCCACTGGAATAATTTTCTTCAGGGCAAGATTCATGTCTAAATTCTAAAATTCAAATCAAATTCAAAATCCATACCATCATATAGTCTTCACAGTGCTTATCCCTGGGTCTTGCACAAAGCAGACATTCAGTATATGTCATTTGAGTGAAGGACAGATGGTCAGTAAATGCCAGCTAAAGAACTCTTCCCTCCAGAATTCACATCCATTAGCTTCTCCTTCTGCTGCTATTGCTCCTCATCTAAGAGGAGAGAAAGAAGAAAGCTACTTAGGGGAGGCACCTCTTTTACTGCTTTCTTGGGGCCAGCTCCTTGGGCCACTATCTTTGGTGGTGAGACTAGGACAGAAATTAGAAGCAGCAGAAATCTCCCATTAAAGTTTTCAATTTTGTACAGCTAATAAATAAAGAAATTTGTGGAAGCCACGGCTAATCCATTTGGAGGAATATGTTAGGGAATAGTAAGAAGAATAGGCAAAAGGCAGAGTGTGGATCAAATCAAGATTACCTTGAATGTCAAGTTAAGGAGGCTAGACTTTGTACAATAGAGAATGGAGATCCACTCTCTTGAAGGTTTATGATTAAGAGGACAACTATGTGGCATCAGCAAAGTGGGACTTTGTGATTACTCTGGGCTCAGGTCAGAAGATGAATTATAATGAAGCTACCACCTAGAAGACTAATGACATAATATAAACAAAAAGCAAAGCTAGATGGATAACAGTAGAAATGAGCAGGAAGGCATGGAATAAAGAGGAATTCGAGGAAGAGTCAGCAAGAGTTGGCAGCTATTTGGACAGAGGTGTTGTGATAGGAAAGAATCCTATTGTGTGCAAGTCATTATGCTAAAAATAACATTTCTACTGAAATTTTAGTTTTATAAAGCTATTTCCTCATAACAACTGCATAATATAGGTACTCCAAATATTATGAAATCACAGAATCACAGAATTTGAAAGTTGAAAGGGACAGCAACAGTTAGTTTAATCGATATTTTTAAAAAAATAATAATCCTTACTAGAACATACTGAACAAGTGGTAACCAAGATTTTTTGAAGACATCCAAAGACAGGGAACCCTGTATCACTAATGACTGTCCATTCCACTTTTAGACAATTCTAATTATTAGAAAGTTTATTTGTTTTCTTACATGAAGGTTACATATGCCTCTTTGTAATCTCCACCTATTGCCCCTGTTTCTTATATCTGTAGTCACATATAAGTAGAATCTCTGCTCAACATTACAGCCCTTAAAATACTTGAAGACATATTATAATAATAATAATGGAATATTCACAACACCCATGGTGGTTATGAATACGCTGGTATAGTTGTGAATCACAAAATGTAGTAAACTCTCCACATGGAGGGCAGAACCAAAGCCTTTATTCAAATACCAGAAAACCGAGTCCCAGAACCAGAAAGCCAAAGTCATTACAGTAGTCACTAAGTTGATACACATGGTTAATGCAGTGAACACCCACATTCCCAAGCCTTTACAGGCTTTACCAGGCTCCCTCAAGCAGAGATCCTTCTCTCATTCACAGTACCTCCTCAGCCTGGTTCTTGGAAGTTCTTGGCAGAAGTTCCCAGAAGGAGGGTCTCAGCAAAAAGTTCCCAGAAGAAGGGTCTTGGCAAAAGTTGCAGCCTCCGGGTGCTCACTGAGAGAAAATCTGATTGTCCTGCTGGTTCTCTTTCTTATATACAGTATAGATCCTCCCTGTTCTGCCCCTTCCTGTTGCATCAGCAACTTCTTCCCAAGGAGTTAACTACTTCTGTCTTAATTAAATAGCTTAAACAAGGTGTTAACTTGAAATAAGGTGCTAAGTACCTGCTTACTTATCAATACAAAGGGACGTGGAAGATCTTCAGATTCCATTAACATTACACATATATGACCCATAAGAAGGAGGTCTAGCCATTTTCTTTGTTCATTAACTTTCAAGAAACCACACAAAGAGGCATTATTCATTAGAGATAAAGCAATTATATCTATCTCCATTGGACAAGACACCAAGAATCTTGTGCATAGCAAATATAATGAGCAGAATAGACAAACTTGAATCCAAAGTGGATATACTCTAAAGAAACAAATTTTATGATGACAACAATGGATTGATAATATTGATACTGAAGTTACAGGCAGTCTGGAGGAAGGGAAACAAAAAGCTGTAATGCTAGATGGTCTATACATAAGAAAATACTCAAAGATAGCTACCATATATCCCCCTTCCCCAAGTCCTTTCTACAGGCTAAACATACCTAATTCCTACAACTGATCGTCATATGATAAAAGTCACCTTCTACACACTCTCCACATTATCGAGACCCATCTTAAACTGTGGCACCCAGAACTAAGTTTAGTACTTCCATGAGACCTGATTAGAACAGAGACCATTGGCACCATTATCTTTCTAATAGTGGAGGGCATACCTCTCATAACAGGCCAAGATTTTATTAGAGTGTTTTGTTTTGTTTTGTTTTGCTTTTCTTTATTTTGGCTACCACATCACTCTGCTGATTTATATTCAACTCATACTACCCCAAAATCCAAGAATCTTTCCTTTTTTTAGAAAAACTACTGTCTATACAAATCTCTCCCATCTTTAACTTGTGAAATGGATTATTTGTGTCCAAGTGCAAGACTTTTCATTTAACCCCATTGGATTAAATCATATTAAATTCAATCTAATGATTCAGCTTATATAGATCCTTTTGGACTCTAGCTCTGTGATCCAGGAAATTGTTATTCCTTCTGAAGTTGAATCTGTGAATTTGATGATTATGCCATCTACACTCATATCACGTCATCAAAGATGTTTAACAACACAGGCACAAGCAGAGATACCTGGGGTACTTCACATGAGTGAGACAAAGACACATAAACTTTAAAAACTATTCTTTGAATCAGGCCATTAAACCACTACTGAAGCCATCACATTGGATATTTGTCTAAGATTTCTTTATGTTCTACAAAGAAATAAAGTATGAGAAACTT
>CM053585.1:251354790-251367919 GCA_028646515.1 Pseudochirops corinnae | reverse complement strand
TTCTTTCTTGCTATTGTGAGCATTTCTAGAACCATATCTAACAATACAAGAAAAAGAGGATATCCTTGCCTTTATGACTACATTTATTCGGAAAGTTTCTAGTGTATTATCATTACATATAATACTTACTTTGACTTTTAATTCAATTCTTTTTTCATCACATTAACTGCCCAATGGTTTTTGACTCAGAATTTCCAATATGAAACCAATACCTTTCAAAAAGTCATTGACCAAAAAAAACATATATGTGTGTGTATGTATACATATATGTGTAATATATGCATATACGCCAACATATTAATAACAGCACTCCTCGGGGTGGAAAGGAAAGGAAACAAAGCACATTCTCATCAATTAAGGAATGAGTAAACAATTTGGTATGTTATGTACACAAAGGGAAACTACTGTGCTACAACAATGAACATGAAAAATATAGAGGATCATGGAATTGCTTACAAGGTGAAGCAAGCAAAGCCAGCCAAACAACACATATAATGACTATAGCAACGTAAATGAAAAGAACCCAAAGTTCAAAATGAACAAGGCAAAATGTTGCAAAATTATAAAGAATAAGGACCCCTGTCTTCTGAAGAAGTTCAAGTCTGTAGTTTTGGAACATTTCATACAGAAGTGAATTATTTCAATGTGTTGATCAGTCTTTATTGAATTATATTTTCTTCTTCCATTTAAAAAAAAATTTCCATACTATAAAAGACACTGCTCTGGAAAGAAGATGAGGAAGTATATGGGGAAAACCTAGCCAATGTAAAAATGAAAGATAAAAATAAATCCATTTTAAAAGAAAAAACAAGATATTATCAATAATCATATGGCTTATGAGATAGGAAATGAAAAATATGAGGAATTCAGGGAAGAATTGTATGAATGAAGACAAAATGAAAGAAGCAGAAGCAGGAGGGCAAAATACACAATTGCTACAACAATATGAAGAGGGGAAAAAAAACTAAAATGAAGTTACAATTCGATCCATTATAATAATGATGGAATCACGAATTTAAGTGTTAAGAGATTTTTGTCAGTCTAACATTCAAGCTATTCCTGAAAAAAGATTCCACAATATAACATACACAAGAAATGGTCATTTGGTCTTTATTTGAAATGGAACTTAATACTTTCCTGAGCATGCTATTTTGTATAACTCTAGTTATTAGCAAGTATTTCATATATCATATTGAAATTTAATTTTTCAGTCTATTAATCTAACTTCTGCCCCTTGAGGCTAAAGTGAACAAGGCTAGTTTGTCAATAACAATAATAATAATAATAATAAACATTTACATAGCACTTACTATGTGCCAATTACTAAACTATATACTTTATCATTAGTATCTCATTTAATCCTCACAACCATATGAGAGATAGGTGCTTATTACTATTCTCATTTTATAGACAAGAAAATTGAGGCTAGCAGAGGTTAAGCAATTTGCACAAGGTCACACACATACTAAATGTTTGTAGCTAGATTTGAACTCAGGTCTTCTTGATTCCACACCTTGTTGCCTACGCACTATGTCACATAGCTGCCCTTAAAGCCAATTATCCCCATTAAGTATTCTCTTCCAGGCTAACCATCTACCAGTTAAATCAACAAGTCGTCATATGGCATAGTTTGAAGAGTCTTTACTTTCCTGGTTGCCTTTCAGGTAATCAATGACATGGTCTAAATAGACCATGCAGAGTGCAGGAGGTCTATTACCACACTTTTCCAATGAACTGTGTCTCTCTTAATGCAGTCACACTATTATTATTTTTTAAAATAACATAAAATTAATCAAATTTTTAGTCTTCTATAGTTTTTTTGTGTTTCTGGTTTATCTATTATAACCCTTCCAATTTTTAGAATCTCCTCTTTTGTGCTTATTTTAGGTTCATTTGTTGACTTTGTAATATTTTAAATGCATGGGCCTGGAAAATGAACTTGGGCCTCCCACATGGCAGATGAGAATTGTACCACTCCTCGTCTATATTTTGGCCCCAGATGGCTCCAGAGGAGATAGTGAGGCTGGTGACTTTGTACAGCCCTCCCTCACTTAAATCCAATTCACTTGCAAGACATGGCATCCCCTTCCTGATGTCATGGTCCTCTTCAACAACAAAAGACAAACAACAGCAATCTATTAATAAGTATTCAGTAATCCTCTTTTTTTTTCTATTTTGTTAATATATGTTTGTAAAGATAAGATTTTCCCCCTTGAATACTGCTTTAGTTGAATATCAAATACTTTATTATGCTGTTTCATCATCATTTCCTTTTACATAATTATTAAGTTTCTCTATGATTTGTTCTTTGACCCACTCTTTATTTAGTATTTCATTGCTAAATCTCCATTTGGATACATATGTTTTGTTTGGGATCCCTAAAGCAATTACTGTTTTTATTATACACACACACATATATATAATATGTATATGTATGTATATATGTACATGTATGCATCTATAAAGGATATATTAACTATTTGTGCCATTTTACATTTGTGTGTAACATCTTTTTGCTCTAGTACATGGTCAATTTTTTTTCTGAAAGTTCCATAAGGTACTGAGAAAAATATATAGATATATGTGTATTTGTGTACACACACACGTATATACTTTTGCTGTCCCATTTAGATGTCATAAAGCTTAAATTTCCCCAGCAATTTGTTTGATTCCATATTTTCCTTTTTGCTTATCTTTCTATTAGACATCTAAAACAGAGATGTTGAAGTCTTTTTTTAACTATTGTGTCACTATTTATGTTTTCCTGCAGCTCAGATAATATTTCCTTTATTAATTTGAATGTGATAGTATTTGGAATATATATGTTTATTAATGGTATTGGTTTGCTGTCTACAGTTCCTATTAGTATAATATAGTTTCCTAATTTATCCTTATTTATTTTTTGAATGTTTGTTTTTGTTGTGCTAGATAGCATGACTACAACTCCTGCCTTTTTAGATTCAATGGAGGGAGGGATAGCAAATTTTATTCCATATTTTCATTCATGTCTATCTTTTTTTTAGTGTGCTTCTTGAAAGCAACAGATTATAAGGTTTTGTTTTCTTATCCAATCTATCACTCTTTTTCATTTAATTGAATTGTTTAAACCAGTTATATTTAAGGTTATAAGAGGTTTATATTTTACATGTTTTATTATATTATAAAATATGTATACATATTTATAAAGTTTATCATTTCCTCCATCTGCCTCTGATATTATTTTTAATTATGATTTTCCCTTTTCTATTGTAAATGCAGTATTCTGTTCCTTCAGTTACTTTACATCAATCTTTTCTTTTAAAAAATGTATTATTTATTTTTAACATTCTTTTCTTTTAAATTTTGAGTTCCAGATTCTCTCCCTCCCTCCCATCTCTCTTCCACACACTAAAATGGCAAACAATATATTAATTATTCATGTGAAATCATGCAAACATATCTCCATATTACCATATTACAAAATAAAGAAAAAAAGAAAGAAAGAAAATTACACTTCAGTTTGCACTCAAAGTACATCCTCTGGAGGTGGATAGAATTTTGCATCATGAGTCCTTTGTAATTGTCTTGGGTCATTGTATTGATCAAAGTAGCCAAGTCTAATGAAGTCAATCATCATTACAACAATGCTGTTCCTGTGCACAATGATATCCTGGTCCTTTTCACTTCACTTTGCATCAGTTCACATAGGTCTTGCCATATTTTGTTTTGTTTTTTTCTACCCTCCTCCCATCATTCTTATAGCATACCAGTACTCCATCACGACTGTATGCCACAATTTGTCTAGTCATTCCCCAATTGATGAACATTCCCTAAATTTTCAATTCTTTACCACTACAGAAGGAGCTGCAATAAATATTTGTGCACACAATAGGTACTTTTCCTTTTTCTTTGATCCTTTTGTGGTACAGACCTAGTAATGTTATTGCTGTATTCAAGGGTATGTACAGTTTTATAGAAATGCTTGGAAAAAAAAAAAAGAAATGCTTGGAAATCCTCCATTTCATTATATGTCCATTTTTCTCCCAAAAGGAGTATATTCATTTTTACTGGGTAGTCTAGTACTTTTGATTGTAATACTAGCACCTTTGTTTTCTGGAATATCGTATTTCAAGTGCTCCAGTCTTTTAATGTGGATACTGCTAGATCTTATGTAATCACAATTATGTCTCCATGGTATTTGAATGGTTTCTTTCTGGCTATTGCAATATTTTCTCCTTGACCTGGAAGATCTGGAATTTGGCTACAATATCTCCAGGAGTTTTCATTTTGAGATCTCTCTCAAGAGGTGATCAGTGGATTCTTTCCATTTTTATTTTGCCCTCAGGGTCTAAGATATTGGAACAATTTTCCTTGATAATTTCTTTAAATATGACGGCTAGGCTTCTTCTTCAGTTCTGGTTTTCAGGTAGTTCAATAATTCTTAAATTATCTCTCCTCAATTTACTTTCTAAGTCAGTATTTTTTTCAAATGAAATAGTTTACCCTTTCTTCTATTTTTTCCCGTTCTTTTGACTTTGCTTTATTGTTTCATGAAGTGCTCTGTAGTTTCTTCTCTTTCTGGGACCACAGAGGTCATCTTCTTCTTATTGCAAGCCCTTGATTTGATCCCAACACACCATACATTGCTCTTTATCCTCCTGCTCCTTTACTCCTCTTTCACGTACTGTCCCATGTTGAAATGTAGTCCCTTTAAAAACAAACAACAAAATAAGCAACAAAACACTGATTCATCTGTAAGTAGGATTCTTCCAGGTTCTTTCCAAAATGCCTCATACCTCCCTCTTGACTATTGAAGACTTTCACTTTCACCTCCGTCCCCTTGTGTACATTTAGGGGGGAAAAGTTTCTTACTGGTCTTTCTATTGTCCTCTTTTGCTGTTGCTGTCCTTGGCTGCTGTATTTTTTTTTCTGCTTTTCCTGAATTTCTGTTGTTTGAGGGGTTTGAGAAAGTAAGTGATCTCTTCGGCTTTAGCTTTCTTTGTAAAAGTGTCTCAAACTCCTCTTTATCACTGAATGTCTATTCTTTCTCTTGTATGGTTAAATGCAGATTGTCCTTCACTCCTGTATGCTTTCATTACCAACTTATTGTTCTCTCTTTTGTTTCTTTGGTGAGACCTATCATTATAAATTCCAGCTTTCCTATTCTACCCATTATTTTTTTGCTGTGCAGGCCATGAATTCTGCTCTCATAATTCTCATTTCTCTTTTGAACCACTCACGGACAGCATCTTGCGGTTCCATGTTTTCTTTATATTCTCCAGGGTCCTCTGTCTTATTAAGGTTCAAATATTTTTCTTTGTTTTGCAGTATTTATTCATAGAAGACTGAACTCATTTACTGGATATTGAGACCATATTTTCTTCTGCAGTAACTGTTTTTCCTATTGATGTATCTATGTTCAAGGTCTTTTGAGTTTTCTTCTTTCTGAGAGCCTTACTAATTTTAGTCTCTTTTTTCCCACTGTTCACTTTCTGACTCTGACGGTTGTTTCCTTGGGGCTGGTTGTCAAAACATCTAGGCTCCTCCAATACTTGGCAATTCACAGTTCACCAACCAAACAAGTTTAGGGTGGTCAGAACTGGCCCCAAATGGATGCTATGCTTTTTCCCTCAGGCATAGTGGAGTGCTGCCCATGCCTCCTCTCCCTTCCCCTCACATATACAGTGACCTGTCCTGGTGTACAATTTTATTCCTCTATCAACTCTGAGTGCCTGGAAAGATGATACACTTGTATTAATATGAATTCTGAGGCACATGAACGTAAAGATGAAGTACTAGACATTTTCTCTGATCCCCATGACTTCTTATACCTTCCCAAGACAGAAATTATTCACCAAAGATAAAGCAACTCCATGGTCTAGGACATATGGAATCCAAAAGAAGTTGAAAACAAAACACGAACTGTTGCTCACTGACCCTGGATTCATTCAGCATCCTTCTACCACCTTCCATGCTATCAGCAGTGAGGCTACACTAGCAGACCCAAAAACCTGACACAGGCTTAAAACAAAATACACTCGCACACTCTACTGTGGAATAGCTGAAGTTGCTTTTATTCCAAACACCTAATGTAACTACTTTGAATAATGATCCTTTCCAAATCTCTGAAGACAAAACTCAGAGAAGTCAACATTAAAATTTGGCACTTACTCAAATTTCATTACTGCAAGGTTAAATATTCTGACCTAAGAACAAACAGGTATTATCATCAATATCATCTATATAAAATGTACCTAATTCTATGAGTGAGTAAGTGACTGACTTAATACTTCTGGATCTTCCATTTACTGTAACCTGTGTGATTTTAGGCAAATCCCTTTACCTATAAAAGAGTGTTGAACTAGATGACTCTTCCAGCTCAACTTTTATGATCCTGTGACCCATTTTCAGTCAGTAGCTCAAGTTTTCAGGGTCAATTGTGACGAAAATCACTCACAGTGATTTTTCACAGCTCTTTCCTGTGTATTTTGTCAAAAAAGTGAAAATGTCAACGTCTAGTAGAGCTGATACTGATTATAGTTCAATAGAATAAAAAATTGTTCTAACAATTGGGATTTTGATCCTAAAGGGACCTCAGAAATTAAGATCAGTCTTTTCATAGAGACCCATAGAGATTAAGTAATATGCCCAAGGTCATATAGGTAGCAGGTAGTAGCCAGGATTTGAGCCCACAATTTCTAACTCCAAATCCAACTCTCTTTTCATTTTATAACACTGCCTCCCTTAAAGAGAACTTAAAATCCAGTGGTCTGCCTGAGTAGATAAAGTGGGTCCTCAGAAATAGTTTGAATGACTACATTCTAGGGAAGTTCTGAATGGAGAACCAATGCTTCAAGTTGAGGTTGAATTTTACTAAATAACCTCTTAGACCCTTGGCAACTCTGAGACTCCATTTCAATAATTCTAATTGCCCTTGCTTATCTGTTTTCTTATCCATAAAATTAAAGAGAAAGCACTAGATAAAGGCCCTTTTCTGGTTCTGACCTCACACTTAGATGTTTGCATATGCTAATATACAATGGGAAATGGGAAAATAATGAAAATGTCTAGATGTTTCAGAGGTAGTTAAGCAATGAATGAAGAAGAAAAGGACTTGGAGTCTGGGCAAAGTAAGGTTAGAGGACTAAACAGTGACTGACAAGATAAAACATGGAGGAAGACAAAGAGGTGTCAGTGAACTGTGAAAGCCTGAGTTGGTAATCAGTGTGAGCTCAGCCTTATCTATGAGGAACAGCTAGAAATGCACTTCTGTCTCTGTCTCTCTGTCTCTCTCAATTCCTGCTGTTGATGTAACCCTGTTCTCGGTAATCAAAGAATTAATTCATAACCCAGATGAGGGGATACAGTGTAGCAAACATTGCTGTGTCAAGAGCTGTGCTGGGTGATGTGGGAGAGATAGAGCTTCAATAAGATTCAGTCCTTGACCTCATCTGTCTTATTTGCCCTTTTCTCTCCCATGACTCTGCTGCCATCCTGGTGTGAGCCCACATCACCTCACACCTGGACTACTGCTTAGCCTGCTGACTGCCTTGCTCATCACAGGTCTCTCCCCACTGTACTCCATCCTCTGCTCAGCTGTCAAAATGATCTTCCTAAAACACAAGTCTGACCCTGTCACTACAATATTCATTAAACTCCAGTGATTCTCTACTATCTCCAGGATCAAACATAAAATCCTCTTTGTTAAATCCCTTCATAACTTGACCCCTTCCTCCCTTTGCAGTTTTCTTACAAGTTACTCTCCTCCACATGCTCTGTGATTCAGTGACACTGGTGTCCTTGCTGTTCCTCCCATACTCCATCTCCCAGCTCTAGGCATTTTCTCTGGCTGGAATACTCTATGCCTGAAATACTCTTCTCTCCTCATCTCAGCCTCCCAGTTTCTTTAGCTTCCTTAAAGACTCAGCTAAAGTTCCACCTTCTTCAAGAATCCTTCCCCAGTCTTCCTTCAGCTTCGTGCTTTCCCTCTGGGACTATCGCCAATTTATCCTGTTTATATTTTGTTTGTATGCAGTCATTTATATATTATCTTTCCCCATCAGACTGTGAGATCCTTGATAAGAGGGGTAGTTGGTTTTGGGGTTTCTCTGGGGTTTTTTTGCCTTTCTTCCTATTCCCTGTGCTTAATCACAGTGTCTGGCACATAGTAGGAGTTTAATAAATGCTAGCTTATGACTCATCAAACTGACAGTCTAGCAATGTGATAAAACTCCAACCCAAGAAATGTAATACACAGTATTCCACTGTGGAAGTGTCAGAGGTAAAACAGTCAGAATGGATGGAAAGAAGGAGGCAATGTTAAAGAGGGGGAACAAAAGTTTCATGGAGGAGGTGGCATTGGAATTGTAAAGGCTAGACAGAAATTAAATGGGTAAAACAAAAAGGATAAAACATTCTAGGCATACAGAACAACAGGGACAGAGGCACAGACACATAAGAATGTGTGACTCCCAGGTAGTTGTTTAGTGATAACACAGAGAATGTAGAGGCAAATGAGGGGAGAAAAGACTGAGGAGGTAGGGTGATGCCAGATTATGGAGGACTGGAAATGCAAAGGTATTTGACTTTTATTTAGGGAAAATAACAAAGTAGCCATTGAAGACTGTTAAGCAAATAAGCGGCATGACCAGATCTTTACACAAAGGGAAAAAAAATTCTAGAAGGATGGGTTAGAGTAAGAAGAGGATAGAGGGAGGAAGATCTGCTAAGAGACCCTTACAGTAGTACAACTGGGTGATCATAAGTATCTATGCTGGCATTAGTAGTTAGCAGTAATAATAGCTCATATTTTTATTTTTATTATTATTATTATAATTATAGATTTTTATATTTAAGACTTGCTAAATGTTTTATATTTGTTCATTCATTTGATTACATAATACTTTATTCCAACAACTCCAAGGGGTTGGTAACAAAATTATTAATATTCTTATTTTACAGATGAGGAAACTAAGGTCGCTTCAAGACTAAGTTTCAGGGCCAGGACACTCACTCAAATTTTCTGACTCCAGCTACCAATCTTTGTACACCATAACAGGATGCCCCTATGGCCTAAAGGTGTTACTAGAGGACAACCACACACCAAGGATGGTAACAAGTCAATGAGGTAGATAGAGGCAAGGTACAGAACTACAACAAACAAACAAAAAAAAGCAAACAACAACAACCACAAAAAGGAAAAAAAAAAGACAGAGATGGTAACAGAAGTTCATGTAGGAAAGATAAGAAAAAAGAACAGCAGATACAATGGCCGTCAAAATCTAAAGCCTATCCTGGAAACAAGTTTATTAAAGAAAGGTCTAAAGGGTAAAGGTTCTCATACTGAGCATGATGCAAATAATGACTCACTAACTTCTGAGGAGTACCTGAGTGATTAAGGAAGAGAATGTGAGTCTAAGGTTATAGCTCCATAAAGAGGTCTACAGAGTTATTGTCATTTTTACTTAGGTGCCCAACATGAGCCTGGCAGTTTGCCCCCATATGGTTTTGACCAGGCATCTCATTTTTGCCTAAAATCCATGAGAGGATAAGTCATACCCAATGAGAATTGAGGAGCCATTTGAGCAGATTTATGTCTGAGGTTCATGGTCAGGGAACAAGAGACCTTTGGCTGACCATATGCTCGTGTTTTATGAGTCTCTGAAAAAAAAAAATGTCATGATGGATTCAATATTGATCACCTTAATATCAATCCAGGTTGATATTAAAGGAGAATTTAACTTGTACCATTTCCAAATCTATGGCTAGAGACTTCTTCAAATGGTGACACATTTTGGTCAGGTCTGCAGGTGCCAAGAATCTGGAATTCTTTTCCTTCCCCCATTCTACCCTTTCTGGCTTTTTCTAATTAAAGCTGTTTGTGTCCACTCCAAGTGAGGTAACAGAAAAGCAACTGAAACCAGATTAGGTGGGAAATCCTTGACAAAATGGAACTAACGACCTGAGAAAGTCTATAGTAAGTAAATTGGAGACTCCTTTAGGTCCAATGCAGAACTCAGAAGCCATATGGGACATGATGAAAAACAGCTGTAAGTACTAAGGAAGAGAAAGAAAGAGAAAAAGAAAAAGAAAGAGTGAAAAATCAGTTCTCTGAGAGAACAAGACCATGGATGGAAACATAAGGAAAAACAATATAACCATGAAATGGAAGGTTGTACAACCAGAGGAACTTAAATACTTTGGCATTTTGGAGAAATCAAGTAAATCAAGTAAAATTTTAGTTCATTCAGTGGTTGATAGATAAATATTGATAATTACCTTTTGATTTCTGGAAGATTTCTTTTACTAAATACAATAGGTTAATTATTCTATTTCCAGAAGATACCACAAACTTCTGAGAGTCAGAAAGAGCTTAATTGGTGTGTGACCTTGAGGAAGTCTCTTAACTTGCTTCAAATTCTTCAATTACTCATTTCTGCTCCCTTTCCAATTTCTAAGGAGTCCCCAAGAAAGAGGCATTTCTTTAAAGATCCCAGTATAGTCTGCAGAGTGACCACTAAGGAAGGTCCTACTTTAATTTGGTCCACTTTTGCAGCAGGCAGGTTGCACAGTGGATAGAGCATTGGGCCTGGAGTCAGAATCTGAGTTCAAATGTAGCCTTAGACACTGACTAAGTAAGTGACCCTGGGCAAGTCACTTAACCCTGTTTACCTCAGTTTCCTCATCTGTAAAATGAGCTTGAGAAGGAAATGGTAAATCACTCCAGAATCACTGTCAAGAAAACCCCAAATAGGGTCGTGAAGAATTGGACACAACAACAACAAAATCTACTTTTGATTAACCAACTTAGTAATTTATGTTTCCAAGTTCAACTGAAGTAGAGACTTGAGGTTGTGTGGCACAGTGGAAAAAGCAATGGATTTGGAGTTACAAGACCCAAGTTCAAATCCTTCTTGTCACTATCTATATGACTTAAAGCAAGATTCTTAACTTCTCTGACTCTCAGTTTTATTATTTAGAAAAGGAATCACTTAAGCACGATGATCTCTGAGGTCCTTCAGGGAACCTCACCCTATGACCCTATGAGTAATGTAAGTTGGAACACTAAGAAAAGATAAACCAGCCCTGTCCCTCACAATATTCTAGGTCTCAAAGTAGAATTTTGGATTGAATTCTATAAATGGAGCAGCCCATAATGATTCACTCAGATAAATAATGTCATTTTTTAAATGAAGCACTGTGTGAACATCATCTATATCTATTTCAGTCTATTACAAATGAGATAATTTATTTGAAATGACTTGTAATTGTAAAGATCTGTATAAATATAAGATATTATTGTTTCAAATTAGTACATATTGCTGTGTGAATATTCCAAGGTTGATTCAAAGTTTAAGGTTGTCTATTTCTATAATTAAAGCAGATTAAAAGCCTTTTAAAATTCATTTTAATTAGTTTCATGGGTCACCAAGGTCAAAGAACTGTTTACCTATCTGCCAAATTTCTAGTGAAAATCCTCTCCACAAGAGCTAGACTGGTCTTCAGACAGCAGACACAGGCCTATTGCCAGGATGACAGAAGATTGCCTTCTAATTCAGTAGAACCTGACAGAACCTGTCCTTCCCTAGCATTGCTAGCATCAGCTTTGGAAATTCAGGGTCACCTCTGTGCCATCAGAAGACACTGGAAGAAGACTTTTATGAAGGAATGAAAAAAAAAATTCCCCCCTCACATTTCTTATGCATTCAAACAGTTCACAATTTCCCAGGGGAGAGAGGTATGGTTGAGTGGGTGACTGCCATAGATACAGATAAAGATACAGATGCAAAAAGATGTAGCTTTAAGAGCTTAAAACTGTACTGAGGCTTTTGAGACAACTTGTATACAAATTAAAGGAAAGTTTGTTTGTTTGTTTTTCTGGTGGGGGTGGGCAATGCTGCAGGATCTGAAAAAGCATTGTTTGTGTAGAAGGTGGCACAAGAGCTGAGTCTTGAAAGAAACTAGGAATTTGATAAGGCAGAGGTAAAGAGGGAATTCATTCCAGACATGGGAGATAGCAAGTATAAAAACAGAGCAAAAGGAGATGGGGAATATTTAAAAGACTAGAGGTCTTAACCTATCTTGGCTTCAGTTTCTTCATATGTAAAATGAGGGAGCCAAAGTAGAGGATATCTATAGCTCCCTCCTGCCTCAACATCCAAGATAGCCTGGTCTGGAATCCTTCTAATACCCTTGAACAACTTCCACTCAATACATTCACATTTTCTTGGAATTTTTTGACTCATGAGGCAATCTCTGAAGAGCTTATTTTATTAAAGATTATACAGGTGATAATTGGCATAGCTTGAATAGGAACTCATGCCTTTGGACTCCAAATCCATTTCTTTTTCCATTGTACCACATTTGAATCTTTCATTATAGATTCACCATCCCCTGTGCCTTTTTTGAATAGGAAGGAAAGAAGAAAAAGAGGCAGTGAAGAAAAGAGGAAGAAAGGGAGGGATGAAGGAAGGAAGAGAGGGAGAAATGAAGAAGGAAGGAGGAAAAGGAAGAGAGAAAGAAGGGAGGGAGAGAGAAAGGAAGAAGGGAAAAAGGAGAAAAACAAAGAATAATAAAATAAACAAGTAAATAAAGAGATAAAGAGAATCTCTATTGGAAAGGGATTGTGAATTACATTTGGGTTTCTTTGCTGGGAGGTGCTGAAACCAACATATAATACAATGGAATGTGCCAAAAGATAGCATTTCCTTTGGAAACTATTTCATGAGTTTATAATCATTTCCCTCCTACCTGAGAAACTTCTGCTTTGATATTGTCCAGTCCGGTGCCAGGTAACATATAGGTATCACCTAAGTAACAAGCAAATGAACTCCTAATGCCTTCTGCTTGACTGCTTGTGGTTCTGAATCATCTTTTACAGTAGATACCACAGATGGATTCAGAATGTATAGCTAGCACTGAAGTAAAGAGGATGATTTCAAGAGTGTCCACCATAGCACTGAAACTATGTTATCAAATTTGAAGATTTCCTCTACCCACCCCCCCACTCTCCTTCTCTCTCTCTCTCTGCCTCAGTCTCTCTCTCTCTGTTTCTCTCTCTCTCTCTCTCTCTCTCTCTCTCTCTCTCTCTCTCTCTCTCTCTCTCTCTCTCTCTCTCTCTCTCTCTCTCTCTCTCTCTCTCTCTCTCTCT
>CM053585.1:251326640-251354690 GCA_028646515.1 Pseudochirops corinnae | reverse complement strand
TTCTGATACTGCAGAATTGACACCTCCACCATTCCCCAAACACACATAGGCAATGAAGTGAGATGGATAATGGAGACATGGTGGAAAAATCAGGGCACAAAGATACAAAGATAATGGGAACAAGGAAGAGAAGGAAAAACAAAGCAATGGTGGTTAGGAGGAGAGAGGACCCATTGCCACACCTCCCCTCACCCCACACACACACCTTTTCTAATAAGAGAGATGCATTTTTCATCATCCAGGTTCCAGGATCAAAACTGGTCATTGCAATTGAACTGAGTTCAGTTGTGTTCCAGTCTTATTTTTGTCTACATTATTATAGTAACTGTGTCCATCATTCTATTCCTTGGTTCTACTCCCTTCATTCTGCATCAATTTAAAAAGTTTTCCCATGTTTCTTTGAGCTCATATTTATTATTTCCTAAAGAAGCAATGATATTTCATTAATTTATACACCACAAAATTTAATGTTGATATTTTCCCATGAATATTTTATGACTGGAAGGCATTGAACACGACAGTCTGTAAAGGAACACAACTATGAATGACCTCAAAGAGTAATGGAGAAATACATGATGGATATAAGCAGGTTGTATCAACTGTGGCTTGTGTATAAGAAGTAGCATAAAAAAGAAAGGAAGCCAGTCATGTAGGAAGCAATATGGTATAGTGGAAAAAGCAATAACTGTGGAGCCATGGTAGACAAAACAAGTGCCACAAGTGTCCACTGAACACCAAGATCTGGCATGTTACACAGACCCGCAATGATGAAATCACTGGGAAACGTAGAGGCCCATATGTATGGCTCCTGATCAACATAACTGGATCATGCTCCCATTTTTTTATGTAGCAAACAGTTCAGAATCTTGTAGGGGACTCACAACATTTCTGATCAATATTAATTACAACGGCACTACAAGCAATAAAAGCATTTCTGCTTTCTTCATTGTTTGGATGCTGGATAAATATGAGCTATCTTTGAATGTATTTCAAATGAGTGGGAGGCTACTATAATAGCAATCCTCTCTCCTATTGCTTTTATGACAATTTTCTGAACTATCCATGTCATATGGTCAGTTTCAAATATTTTTTATTGATGTGCTTCAGAACAACACATGCACACAAATACATGTTAAAACAAGGTCTTTATGAAAGGTAAAGATAAAATTATTTGAAAGATAGCAAAAATTCTGACAATTTGAAGAAAAATAATGTTCAAACATGAAAGTGAGACTATTTAATTTCCATCCAAATTTCATGAAAGCTGTTGAATAAAAACCTGACACCAGTAATATTAACTAGTCATTTTGAATACAACATTGGTTTAAACAGAGGAACATCTGAGACACTACCTACTTCACAAAGTTGTAAGAAAAGTGCTTTGTAAACTATAAAGAGCTATAGAAATATGAGCTATTAGTGATGTGACTTAAATTATTAGGGTGATAATGATATTGAATATTCTTGGATGTGTGAATCCTTGTTGAATTTTATACTGCTAGTGAGATTTTTCATAATTTGACATATCCACCCCTGATAAATATTGAAGAATATTTGATTACACAAAAAACATTACTGCTGCCTCCAATCCATGTTCTTAAATACTAGCTTTGAAAAAAAAACATATTGTTTGGTTTGTTTTTATGCTAATAGACAAACTGCAAAGTGATATAAATTCTAAAAGAAAGGAGCAAATCTATATGAAGTTATGAAACCTTTGCATGAGGAAGTATACTATGAGAAAGCAATGTATAAGCCCAACTTGTTGGAAGGCCAGCCTTTTCATCCCTTTCATTGCGAAAATCTGAAAAAGTACTGTAATCTTTACTCATCTATCACTTCACCACTATCTAGATTCGGTCCCTATCATTCTTCTGAAAATGCACTCCTATCTCCAAACCAAACAAACGTTTCTTAGTTCTCACGCTCCTTGACTTCCCTACAGTCTTTTTATTTGTTGCCTCTCCTCTTTGCCTTCTTTTGGATATACACTTCTCTCCTGGCTTCATAATCAATATGCTCTTTTGGTTCCTTACCTACCTCCCTAAGTGTTCCTTCTTTGTTTCCTTTTCCTTCCCTCAATGACAGTGTTATTGCTTTTCAAGATTTTGTTTTCTTTTCCTCTCTCTACATTTGAATTAAAAGAAATCAACCTCACAAATACAAAATGATGAAAGCATGGCTAGGTAATTTGGCTGAAAAAGATCTAAGTATCTTGGAGTACAGTGGATCAATATCAGTCAATGGTGTGTGATGGCAGAAAAAAAAATTTAAAAAGCATGTAATGCCACTATAGGCCTCATTAATATATGTATAAATTCTTGAACTAGGAAGATTGCAGTTTGCCCTGATTAGATCCCATCTGGAGTATTTTGTCTAGTATTAGCCATCACATTTTAGAAAAAGTTTTATTAGCTAAAACATCCACATTAAGGTAACCAGGATCTTGAAGCATTTCAAGATCTTGTCATATGAGGATCAGTGGAAGGAATTAGGGATATTTAACCTGGAAATGTGAAAACATTGGATGGGGAAGGGATAAACACTAGAATTGTCATTAAATGTTTGAAGCCCTATCAAATAAAAGGAGTATTTGATTGGTTCTGCTTGATCTCAGAGGGTAGAACTAGGAGAAATAAGTGGAATCTTCAAAAAAGCATATTTTGGCTTGAATGGAAGGTCTTCAACAAAAAGACTGTTTAATCATTTGTCAAATGTGTTTTAGACGGTATTCTTACTCAGTTTTGAGTGTAACTAGCATGCTTCTGAATTCCCTTCCAACTCTGAACTTCTATAATGCCTTTTCCTTTGTCATCTCATTTTCTCCCAGGGCTTTACCTCTTGGCTTTTCATAGATGACTCTAATCCACATTTCCAGTTTCTCCCAAACATCAAACTCTTCATTTTCGAAGACTTTCAGGGCTTGGAAATATTATTAGAACCTCAAATTCAATATGCTCAAAAATATCTGGATTCTCCTCTTGTGATTTTCCTATGTCAGTTGGTACTATCAATTCATCTAGCCATCCAAATTTGTAACACTGGTGCTCTCATTGACCTTCTCAGACATGAACTTGCTATCTCATTCCCACTCCATTAGAATGTCATTAGAATACACATCTTTGAGAGGAAGAATGGTCTTTTAAGAGGGTTGGGGAGTTGATGGTTTTTCTCCCTTTTTGTTGTATCTCTAGCACCTTAGTACAGTGTCACAGCACACACACATCAAGAGTTTAATATGTGATTACTGACTGACTTCTCTCTGTCACCATGTCCAATTTGTTGTTGAGCATAATGAATCCTTTCCCTAATACAACCTTCAATTTAATTTCCTTCTCTACTCCTGCCCACCATAAATCAAGTCTAGATCCTCACTAACATCTTCTTGGCTTATTACAGCAGCTTTCTTATTGACTCTTCTTCTTGTTTCCATTCATTTCCCCCTAAAATGCATTCTTTATTCTTAATACCAACCCCAGGTCTTTGGGACTGTTGATGAATGGAAGAAGAGATCATTAATCTAACCCTTTGTAACAGCAATCAATTTAGCAGATACTTAGCACTTAGTAACTTAGGGCTAAGTATGAAGGTGTGAGCTCTTCTCCTGTCCTGACATGGCAGGAGGGGGTTTGGCTGAGACAGTAGGCCAGTGTGTATATATAAGAAGAGTTCTAGAGACAGAGAGACAGAATCGGAATGTTCTTCCTGGTGGCTCCTGTTGGAGGAAGCAGGATTGTCCCAGCATCTGGGAGCTGGGCTACTGGACTAAAGAAGTGAGTTGAAGTTTTCTTGAGAGAGAGAGTTTCTCTCCCAGCATCTGGAAGCTGACTGAGAACTGAGTTGGAGTTTTTCTTGAGACCAGAATCTGGTGAAGGCCAAAGTGGCTGTTGCTGCCACCTGGAAGGCCAGTGTTGCTGCTGCTGCCTGGAAGGCTGAGTTTTCTCCTGGGTCCTAGGGCCAGCTGAACTGCTGGAGGACTGAACAAGTATGACCAGGATAAGACTTTGTTTGTTCATGGCCTGGCTGATCCTTGAGTTCCTGACAACAGAGGTGGTGAAGGGTTTGAGATGTGCTAGACCCTGTAAACTTCAGTATGTGCCAGGGACTACCCTGAGGACTGGACAAGGACCTGGGAGCTGTCTACCTCTGAGGACTAGACAAGAATCTGGGAGCTGTCTGCCTCTGAATCCAGGTGACTGTTTGGTGGATTCAGGTAGGAGCTGGGACCATGGAAGGAGATCCTGGGAATCAGAGAGACCACCCAAGTCAAGATGAAGAAAAGGCCTCCCCTTGGATGAAATTGAGGTTTGCTGGACACCAAGGGGTGGAGGGTTTGTGTGGTTTTCTAATGATTGTATTTAGTGATTAATGATATTTAGTAATTGTGAATCTAGATAAGTGACTGAGTTGATCTATGGTTGCCCCATGAGTGGAAGATTGATTATTACATTGTGAATTTATTGAATGATCAATTAAGGAGGGTTTCCCCCTTAGGGAAACCAGATGATTATCCTTTTGTTCTTTGTTCTAAATATTGTGGCCACTATAGTATGGCCATTCTAATGTTAAGCTGTTGTGAACACTATATTGTGATTTTCTGTGATAAGATGTAATGTTGTGAATATTGTACTGTACCTTGATTTGTTGTGACTATTATATTGTGATTTGTTGTGAATGTTTGCCCTGATTTGTAATAAAATAAATGGAGTGTTCACTATACTGTGTAATCCGAACCTAAAAAGCTGTTCACAGTAGTATTCTTTGGGGAATCTGCTTGTGTATGGTGTTACATTGTGGCGTAGTCAGCAGGATTACAAATTATAGTGCCTCTATTTGTTCCAGGATCCAGGATCCATGGCCATTTAAATTGAAATTGTAAGGCTAAGAATCCTGGAGGGGTAGAATGTAATAGCAATCAATTTGGAAGGTACTTAGAATTCAGTAACTTAGGGCTAAGTAAGGAAGGTGTGAGCTCTTCTCCAGTCCTGACATGGCAGGAGGGGATTGGCTGAGATAGGAGGCCAATGTGTGTATATAAGAAGAGTTCTACAGATGGAGAGACAGAATCGGAATGTTCCTCCTGGTGGCTCCTGTTGGAGGAAGCAGGATTGTCCCAGCATCTGGGAGCTGGGCTGCTGGACTGAAGAAGTGAGTTAGAGTTTTCTTGAGAGAGAGAGAGAGAGAGAGAGAGAGAGAGTTTCTCTCCCAGGATCTGCTAAATTGATTGCTGTTACACTCTTTTATTTTATGGTGAGAAAATTGAGGCTGCGAGGGGAAATTATTTTAAGTCACATCATTATTGAAAGATATAGCCTATGCTTAACAAGGCCAGAGATATGTCCACTATACACTGATTCCTTAAAAGTCTTCCCAAATAGATTGTCCTTTAAAGTCACTACTTCAAAAGAGGGAGAAAGGATTTAGTACTTACCTCATTTTACTAATTGGAATTCCATGATTCTATGACTGGATAACAGAGAGAATAAAAAATATGGCTTATAATTTAGGATCAGAACAGAGATGGAAGTAGACATATGAGAGAATAGAACAGTACTCCATCTAAGTTACCAATCAACCCACAAAAATTTTTGAATACCTACTGTGTGCCAGATAGCCCAAGTTTCATTTTCCTTGATACATTATGAAAATTGGAGACTTGTTAGGGGAAATAGAGGGTTGCTCAGATTGTGAGCTTTTGCTTTACGTTCTAAGTAGAAAAAGGAAACACTTTTTAGAGCAAGGAAGGAAAGCTGCTAAACTCAGTATGAGGTCCACGTGATTTGGAGAAGTTATTCATAATAATAGCCAAGTTAAAAAAAAGTTTATTGTAACCAGAGTTACTGTCTGAATACTTCTATCATCCATCCCATAAAACCAAAGTTATTGTTAATGGCAAGACATATATTTGGGGGATAGGGAGCAGAAGAGAGGCAGGCTCCAGCCCAGGGAAGGAGGTGAATACAGACATTTCCCGGACACAGCAACATTCTGGAACCTGAGGAGAGAGCATTTGTTTTGCCATTGTCTGCATTTCTGCCCTGTACTCCAACATGAATAATTGTAAACGTTTTGCTAGACTGGAGGATATTCCAGGGAAATTGGATCTGCAATTCTGCAGAGTTTCACAATTCTCTGTGCAGTTCTGTGTCAAATTGTTTGTTTAAAACCAGTTTATTTTGCCTTATTGGTCCTGGACAGTCCTTTTAGCTGAAATATTTCTATTCCCCTTGCTTAAGAATTTTGTATTTTCCTTGTTCTACTAAAAAAAATAATATGCTGACCTGTCCTATGTATATGAGTTATTGTTTTTTATTTAAATTACTCTAGTTCCTTTACAAGGAGGTTTGGTGGACAGAATAGCTCTTTCCTTCACCCTCTCTTGTCTTATTTCAGTCAAATCCAATCCACTAATCCAGTTGCAACAACCTCCTGGGATGAGTTGAAAAGGAATTTCTCCATTTTTCTTTAGTCAAATTCTACCCTCTCCATAGGAAGAAGTAGATATAATGGGTTGCCATAAAGACACTCAGGAAAGGGTGGTATGAAGGAATGTAAAAGAGAAAGGAAACTGCCAAATTAAATGGCAATGGATGTTTAACCTCTCTGTGAAGCGGGGAATAATCCCCACAGCTCTTGGTAACCCCTTGGAGCAATACAATTATAAAAATCATTTGCCATAGTAAATTGACCATCTTTTTTCTTGAGAATTAAATATGTCTCCAATAAACAGTTTTCTAGGCTTCTCTTGTAAACCTCTAGTGGAGGTGGTCTACTATCTCTCAATACACCTTATTCCATTCTGAGACAATTCTAATTACTAAGAAGTATTTTTTTTTCCTGACATAAATCCTAAACCTCTCTCCAGGTTATATACCCATTGCTTCCATTCTTAGTAACATCCTAGGGAATTTAGCAAAACAAGTCTAATCCTTCTTCCATAAAATATAAAATATTTGAAAACAATACTTGACTTTCCTCCATTTCCCTAGCTCTACTGCCAAATGTATGCTTGACTAAAAGACTGTTTTATGGAGAACTCACACAAGGCAAGTGCTCACATGGTAGTCAGACAAAGTGATATAAGAACACTCTCAAAGTCTCTCTGAAAAACTTAGAAATTGATTACATGACATGGAAGATGCTGGCACAGGACCATCCTGTATGGCATTCCCTCCTCAAAGAAGGTGCTGTGCTCTATAAGTAAAGTGGAACTGAAGTAGTTCAGAAGAAACACAAGATGTACAAATTTAGAGAATTCACCCCATGTGTTCAAATGGACTACTTATGTCCAACCTATGGTAGAGCATTCTGAGCTCATATTGGTCTGATCAGCACAGTCAGAGAATGTGAGGATGAAGGATGACAAGAGAATGAAGGATGACAACCAGCTCTACAACAGTTGCCAGATCTTGCTGTTTTTAACTCTACAATATTTCTTCTAGCTCACTGTTCATCTCTGCTCACGGCCACCACTTTTGTTCAGTCCCTCAACAGCTCTTGCCTAGATTGTTAGTCACCCTTCCTCAAGTCTTCCCCCTTCCACATTGCTACCAAAGTGATTTTCCTCATGCGAAGACCTGACTATATTACTCTCATACTCAATAATCACCAGTGGATTTTTAATGACTCTACCATAAAATCCAAGCTCTTCTGTTTATCCTGGAAAGTTCTTTATACCCTAGCTCCGATTTATTTTTTTTTTTACCCTCGTTGGACATCATTCCCACTCCTGCACTTCTTTTTGTTCCTCACATATAATACTCCATCTTCCATTTATTTTCCTTTATTCAGGCCATCCTCTATACATAAAATTCATGCCCTCCTCTCTGCTGCCTCACAAAATCTGTCTTTTCAAGATGCAATTCAAGCTCTACCTTTTGCATGAAACTTTCTTTATTCCTCCCTCCCCAACTACCAGGGCCCTCCATTCCCAAACTATATTATATTTAATTACTTTGTATTTATTTGCATTTATTCTTTCAATATTCACTCTACACTTACAAACACTATACCTGAATATATTTATAAATACTCATCTATATGGAGACATATATATGCATATATGTTATATCTGAGGTTTGTATATGTATATATTCACATCCTTTTTATTTACTGTTTCCCCATTAGAATATAACACCGTTTTCTTTTTAGAGACTCTTCATCCTTTTTATGTATAGTCCCAATGATAGCATATTACTGGAATACAGCAAGTGCTTAATAAATGCTGATTGACTGACTGGCAATTGCCATATCTCTTCCAAGTCTGCTTCTCCAGACGAAATATGGGTATATTGAGTTTCTTCAAAGGATGCTCATACGGCATGGTCTGAAGTCCTCTAATCATTCCAACTGTTCTTTTTTATCTGTGTTAAAGTTTATCAATGTACTTCCTTAAAGGCAGTTTCAAGATCTGAACAAGGTACTGCAGATGTGGTCTGCCCAAGGCAGAATATGGTAAGACTTTCACCTCCCTTATTATGGACACTGTGTCTCTCTATTCCAAACTCTAGATGAGTGATGAGTCACCTCTACAGCATCCCTAAGTCTGTTTGAATACTTTCATTAAAATGGAAACTCCCTAACTCACAGGCTTCCTTTGTCATTTTCAGACAGCTGAGTTAGAAATTATATTGAGCTTTTAATCTGCCGTAAGTATTTAGAAGAGAATTACCAATCACTGGTTAATCTGGGAAAAAATGTCACAGAATTGATATGTCTGAATTGAATCAGGGTCTTGACAGATGTCTAAAATATAGAAAGGAGAAAAATTTCTTCTTGGCACAAATTTGTTTTGAAGTAGATCCTTATTTTCATTAAATCTGCTTTTTGAGTTGCCAGTCCTTTAAAAAGTCACAGATTTTGATTAATTCTATCAAATGTGCAACAGTATCAGAATTTAAATTTAAGACCATTGACTCCAAGTCCAGTGTTCTTTCTATTGTTGGATTTACCCATTTTCCCATTTCCGCCCTTTTTCTTCAAGTTTTCCCTGATTTATTTTAGATTCTGGGAAATTTTCCCAATAGCATATAAACTCCTAAAAGAAGAGACTGTTCAATACTTGTCCTTGAGTCCCTGGAACCAAACACAATGCCTAGAACATTATAGGCGCCTATTAAAAGCTAACTGAATTTGAATGAATTGAATTGAACTGAAATGAAAGTTCTGGGCCCAAGGAATTGGGCTAGCCTTCTGTGGACTTGCTAGGGACTCCAAATCCATAAAGCATACACACTGGCAGCTGGTCAGAGAAATGTATACTGTCTGGCATGTACAAAGACAGAGCCAACTGAACTGTTTCAGATTTCCATGCCACTGTATACTGATTGAAACATGTCTATGGAGAAACTCAGAAAATGAAGGAAATGTTTCATTTTGTTCTCTAATGGTTAGGTCACTGGATTGAAGTGAATTAGCTTGTTTACTTAAAATAGCTTTGCCATTCTCTTTCCTGGTCCCAAATCCTATCACCACAACTTTGTAGCCAAGAACTACCCAAAGTGCTGGGATATGAAGAAATGCAAAAGGCAGTTCTCCTCAAGGAGTCCACTGTTTAATGAGAGGCATAACATGCAGACAACTATGTACAGGCAATTCAAAAAGCATCTTGCTGTGCAAAATCATGTAATAAAAACCACCGAGGTTTGAAGAAAATTGGGTTAGAGGCACAACACTACTACTAAAAAATGTTAGCGCTATTTCATACATGTTAAATAGTTAAGAAAGACATAAATTCTACAAAATGCTCCTTGAGATTAAGGACAGTTTGCTTACCTCTTTTTTGTATCCCCAGGGCTTAGCACATGACCTAGCACACAGTAGGGGCTTAATAAATGTTTACTGACTGACTGGGTGGGCATCTCTCAGCCAGGGCCCCAGGCTTCCAGTGTAGTCCAATGCAACTCAGGCCTCAAAGCCTGGGGGAAGGGGTTGTACTGGGGGAGGAAGAGAGTAGTCTGAAAGCAGATTTTCTCCACCCACAGCTCCTATTGCACCAGAAGACAGACAGTAAGTATGGCACTTTCCCTCAACAAAGATATAAAGTTTGCTTGTAAAAGTAGGTGTCAAAAGGGTTGTGGTTTGTGGAGTTATTTTGAAGTGGTATAGTTTTTTGAGTTCCATTTGTCATTTGCATTATGCTCAAAATGTTCCCTAATAAATCAATCATGTTGGGACAAATTCACATTTTTGAAATGGCATTATAGAAGAGCTGTCATTTCAAACAAGCTCTATACAAGCTAAATTGGAAATAACCAAGAGTGAAGAATTAAGAATTAAGGGGAATCCAGAAAGGCTTCTAGTAAAAAGGTCAGATTATCTGGGACTTGAAAGAAGCCAGGCATGTCAAGAGGCAGAGATAAGGAGGGAGAATATTTCAAGCCTGGGGGATGGTCAGTGAAAATGCCCAGAAGTGCTAGATGGAGCATCTAAGGAAGAACAAGGAGGCTAATTTCACTGTATAGAAGTCTGTTTGTATGGGGGTGGGGATGAGGAATCTGGGAGGGGGGAATGGGAGAATCAACCTTTCTTAAAGTATAAGAAAACTAGAAAGATTAGAGTGGGAGCAGTTGATGAAAAACTTGGAACACCAAATGCAGGTTTTTGTATTTGATCTTTGAGATGACAGTGAGCCACTAGAGTTTACTGAGTAGGGTGGTAATCTGGTCAGGTCTGCTCTCTAGGAAGGTCCCTTTGGCAGCTGAGTGGAGAATGGGCTGGAGTATGGAGAGACTTGTCGCAAGCAGACCAATTAGTAGGCTGTTGCAATAGTCTAAGTATAAAATAATGGGGGCCTGTACCAGAGTGCTTTGCAGTGTCAGAAGAGAGAAGTGGTTATATGTGAGAGATGTTACAAAGGCAAATCAACAGGATCTGACAACAGATTATATATGAGGGGGGGGGGGGGCGAGGAGAATGAGGAGTTGAGTTGAGGATGATACCCAAGTCGTGACTCTGGGTGACAGGGAGGATGGTGGTATTCTCAACAATAATAGAGAAAAAAAATTAGGAGGAGAATCTGGGAGAAAGATAATTTTATCAGCTTTGTACAAGTTGAGCTGAAAATGTCTACAGGATATTCAGTTCAAAATGTACACTAGGCAATTGGAGATGCAAAACCAGGGGTCAGCAGAGAGGTTATAGCTAGTTAAGTAGATTTCAGAATCATCAGCAGAGTTGTAAGTGAAATATAAATCAACATTTCTAAAAGTTCAACCTTACAGTCAGGAAGACCTAGACTCAAACCATGCCTGTGATGTACCATGAGAAGTGTCAAACTACTGGTTCCCTATACTAGTCTCTAAGACTTTAAATTGCTACTAAGTAGCCAGTCTTCCATGTTTGAGGGAGTTTCCACAGGAGAAGGTACATATACTAATAAAATAACAGGCCCATAGTCACCTGTTACCACCACCACCCCTACAAAGGGAAGCATCTGAATCCCCATGATGGATGTTAATGGTATATTATTGTGCTTCTGATACTTTATAGCATCTTGCTCTTGGTGCAGCCAAGAAACCTCTTTCAAATCAAACTCATTTGTCATATCTCTTCATTTAATGAGTGTTTCAGGATAAAATACAGAAGATAATAGCGATTTGAATAATTTTTTGGTTCCATCAGAGAGGTCTGTAGACAAAAAAAAAATGTACATTTCATTATTTAGAGGAAATTAGAGATATCTTTAGAAAGTTCTGCAACACGATGTCCCATAGACATCTCAAACTCAGAATGTCCAAAACTGAGCTCATTATCTTCCCTCCAAAATTCACCTCTTCTGAATTTCACTATTTCTGTGAAGTTTATCATGCTTCCAATCACCAGAGTTCACCCTCAGCATTGACCCCTATTTCCTTCTAACTCTTCAGACCCAATCAATTGCTAAATCTTGTCATTTCTATCTCCACAACTTATCTTACATTTATCCCTTTCTTTAAGCTCATGGAGACACCACTTTAGGTCATGGCTCCTCTTCTGAATTACTAGAATAAAACACTAATTGATCTTCCTGCTTTATTTCTCTCCTCTCTAATCAATCCTCCACACAGCTGCCAAGTGACTTCCTTAAAGTTAAGTCTGATCATGGCAGCCTATGCTTCAATAAAGTTCCATGACTCCCTTTTGCTTTTGAGATCAAATAGGAGGCCTTATGTTTAGTTTGTAAAATCCTTCATAAACCTGGCCCCAATCCAACCCTAATACATATTATCCCCTTTCTGTAGTCTATGATCCAGCCAAATTAGCCTTTGTGATGCTTGTCCTCTGTGACAATCCACCTTCTAAATCTATGAGTTTACTCTGGTTGTCCCCCATGCCATGCCTGAAACGCACTCCTGAGGTAGGGAGTGCAAATTTCTGCTGTTTACAATCTCTTTTACCTTCCAAACTCTACTCAAAGGAAACCCCGTATGGAACCCTTTTCTAACTCTCAATGCTAGTGTCCTCTCTAAAAACAAAACAAAAAGACAAACAATAACAACCTCATGTTTACTTTGCATATATTTATGAGCATTTTCTTTCCGACTAGACTGTGAATTCATTGAGAGAAGAGACTGTTTCATTTCTACCTTTGTATCCCTACAGCGAGAGTGCTTGGCATGGTATAAGTGCTAAATAAGAGCTTGCTGATTGATTGACTGATTGATATAAATGATTGCTTTCAAGGTTAAAGAAATAGAAATACAGTATTAAAACAAAAAAAAATCATCCTTAAAAGAGAGCTTTACAGAGTTTTGATGCTCTTGAAGGAGAATCCAGCAAAAATATGAATTAGAAGCTTTAGGGGTACATTAGCCACTTTCCATTAATATATGTTAGCTAAGGCTTTCTAAAAAAGCTTCTGAATTCAAACAGAGCAGATATTTTTGCCTGGGTGTTGATTTCTCATAGGCTTTCATTAGCTGGAGGCTCCATGCAGGTCACAGCCATCTGCTTCCCTTCAGGGGCCTCTCCAGTAGTGGTTCTCTGCCACGAAATGATGCTCAGAGTTCCAAGTACATGCAACCTTGTTCTTAAACAGCTTGTCCTCAAAATATCCTGTTGTTTGGTTTTTTTTGAGAGCTTAAAAAATGCTGCATATTCTCAGGGCTTATAGGACTTTTAAAAATCCAAAGATCTTTTAGTTAAAGGTAGGTAAAACCAAATGGTTTAGAAAGGGTGGGACTGCCCTCCCTAAAGACCTCAGTGATAGGGAAGGTGACAGAAAGGGACTATCTTGGAGAAAACTGTGGAGTTGCTTTCTTTGGATAAAAATCTTAAGAGATCATCTAGTCTTCATCCTCATTTTAAAGAAGAGGAATCTGAGGTCCATAGAGGTCAAGTCACTTGCCCAAGATCACGGATGAGCAAGATGCAAAGCAAACCCAAATTGGAAGTCAGGAAGAACTCAGTTCATATCCTACCCCTGACATTCATTAGCTGCATCACCTTGGTCAAGTCTTTTAACTCCTCTGAGTCTAGTTTCTTCATTCATAAAATAAGATTAGTGATACCTTATAGTACTTACTCCATAGCACTGAGATAATGTTTGGAAAACATCTTGAAAATTTTTATGCTCTTTGGAAATGCCAGTTATTGTTGTTCATACATTGCCTTGAATCTCTGATCCCAAAGAGTTGGGATATTTTAAGAAAACAGCAACAGAAGAGTCTAATATGGCACCTTGCCTAGAGGCAGGTGGATAAACTAAATCACGGATATTTAAACTCAGTTTCTGTAGAGATTCATTAGAGTGCTAAGAGGGCATTATTTCCTAAGAGGCATCAAGTTTTAGGTATATTTGAAATGAACGATTTTTCCCCCTATTTTAAGCCTATGAATATTTTATTTCTGAATCCAGTTCCTCCAAATCACATTCTCCTCCTTACCCCCAAGGGCAAACAAAGGTCCAGTTAGAAAGCATACAGTCCAAGCATTGTCCCTAAAGGCAGACAATTGCATCTATCTGACCTGGAGAGAATATAGTAAGGAGACAGAGACTCAGTACAATCCCCACAGGCTCCCTGCCCAACCTGAATATCTTATTGTTTGTTTATCTATCAATCATTCTTACATTTCAGACTTTTCTTTAGTATAGATAACTAATATAATCTGACATAATTTTTCATATACATAATTTTCAGGTTGAAACAGGTCTTCAAAGATCATTTGGTCTACTAATTTTCATTTTACAAATGCAGAAACTGAGGCATCACAGAGGAACACAAAGCTAGTTATTAGTAGCAATAAAACAAAACTCAGATCTTCATTTGAATTTTTGTGTTTTGCATTATTAAATTTTAATTAATATCAAATATTTAAACTTTATTTCTTGATCAAATTTGATTATGTTAGTATATATATGGAGAGAGAATATTTACATATATGTCCACACATACATGTATATACATATATGTATAATACACATATACACATGTGTGTATACACACAGCATATCCCCAAAATTTTTTTGTGGTTTTGAGCTTCTCTCTACTGATAAATAGACAGATGTAGATATATACACATATCCCCATTTATAAATAATATAATATGTGATATCATATACAATATTATAGATGGTATGATATGGTATATGTATGTATGTATGTGTGTATATAGTTCTATTAATTCAAAAAACTCGAAAGCCCTAGTCTAGATGACTTCTCTAGGTCACTTTTGGATTTAGGATTATAGAGAGAAGCTTTTCTTCCACACCACAGACAAGTATTCTAAAGTATCTACTATTTATTCTATTTAGCAGTCACCATTTTAATTTCTGGGGATGAAAAGACAAAAAAATTAAATTGCTCTAGACCACAAAAGAGCTAATGTTCTATCAGTGGAGACAACATGTATATATGTGAGTATATACAACATAAACACATAAACGCAAGGATTTTTTGTGGAGAAGAGGAAGAATCATTAGCAGCTGTGTGAGTGTGCATGTGCATGTGAGGGATGCTTCTGCTAAGGGTTTCTCTCCTTCTTTTCCCTTTCTTTTCCTCCCTTTTTTTTCCATCCTCCCTTCTTTCCTTCCTTGTTTCCTTCCTTCCTTCTTTCCTCCCTCCCTTCCTTCCTTCTTTCCTCCCTCCCTTCCTTTTTTCCTCCATCCCTTCCTTCCTCCCCCTTCCTTCCTTCTTTCCTTCTTTCTTTTTTTCTTTCCTTCCTTTCTTCCTTCTTTCCTCCCTCCCTCCCTTCTTTCCTTCTTTCCTTCCTTCTTTTTTTCTTTCCTTCCTTTCTTCCTTCTTTCCTTCCTTCTTTCTCTCCTTCCTTCTTTCTTTTCTTCCTTCTTTCTTTCCTTCCTTCTTTCTTTTCTTCCTTCTGAAATGAGTTGAGCCTTTAAGGAAATTAAGGATTCTAAGAGGCAAAGTAGTAAAAGGAGTAAATTTCTGGCTTGGGACATAGGTTATGTCTTTTTGATTTGTGAATAGATAGGGAAGGGTGTAATATATATGCTTAAACTTTGTGATGTGTCTGTGCCCATGAGCCTGACATTCTACACATGTTGGAAAATCTCTGTCCAGATGGAAATGGGGCTGCTTCCCCTCACTGGAGTTTTTAAAATAAAATCTAAATGACTTTTGTATGAATCGATGCAATAAGATGAAGTGAGTTGAAAAAGGAGAATAATTTAGGAAATGAGCATAATGATATAAAGGAAAACAATGGCAATAATAATAATTAACTTTTATATAATGCTTACTAAGCCAGGCACTGGGATAAACACTTTAAAATTATGAAATTATTTGATCCTCACAATAACCCTGGGAAGGTAGGTATCATTATTATCTCTATTTGACAGATTAGGCAGGTAGGCGATATGAGTTTGGAATCAGAAAAACTCATCCTCATGAGTTCAAATTCAGCCTCTTACTAGCTGTGTGAACCTGGGAAAGTTACTTTACTCTATTTGACTCAGTTTCCTCATGTGTAAAATGGGCTGCAGAAGGAAATAGCAAATTATTCCAATATCTTTGCCAAGCAAATCTCAAATGGTGTCACAGAGTCAGAAACAACTCAACAAAAACAAACATTTACAGATGAGAAACTCAAACAAATGGAGGTTAAGTGACTTACATAAGGTCACACAGTGTACGAGACCAAATTTGAACTCAGGTCATTCTGACTTTATTCCCAGTTCTCTAAACTATAGTGCCACCTAGCTATGATTAACAAAGTGACAGTGATTTCAAAGGACTGATGGTAATGTACACCATCCCCCTTTCTCTGCAAGGAAAGTAGTTGACTCTGGACACAAAATGAGGCATGTGTTGTTTGTCATGAACAATGCGTTATTTAATTAACCATGTTTCTTTGTTATAAGGGAGGTTTCTATTAAGGGGAAGGAAGCAAGTCAATGGGAAGTAAAAGCCATGCTGAAAAAAAAAAAGTACTTCAACAAAACATAAAAAAGAAAATCACAAGGTTATCAGAAGATTCAACTCCTCTACTTACTACCTGTATGACATTGACATTGGTTAATCTCTGGAACTACATTTCCCCTGTAACATGAAGGGACTGAACTGAATGATCTTCAAGGTCCCTTCCAGATGAAAGTCTGTGATCCTATGAAGAGTTAAACAGTCAGAGCATGACCTCAGGTTTGGTGAGTAGCCACTGGTCACCAGAAGAGGAGCAGAAAAGGGAGAACACGGTCAGGAGTTAAACATAACAATTTACGAAATTCTTATTTCACAACAGGATCTGAGACACCCTGAGTGAAAGCAAACAAACACCAATTCTGGGCTTGTTTCCCAAGCAAGGAAGCCGAATGCAAACATACCTGAGTGAGAAAAGCAAAAGGTGGAACTGGTACCTAAGGAATGAGTGAGAGAGTCCAATGAGAGACATTAATCTGTTGTGAAGTACCCTCAAACAGCCTCAAAGGCCAACACAGAAGGGAATCAGCTTCTGGGGGGAAAACTATTTCAATCTGATCTCTGCCAGTCAGGCAAGGTCTCCATCTAACTCGTGTCCTGTAGTTCATAATAGAGATAGCTGGGGGCCATCTCCAGTCATCTTGATCACTATATCTGGACCCAGGTTGCTCCAGAGCAGAAAGTGAGGCTAGCGACTGCATAGCCCTCCCTCACCTAAATCAAATAAACTTGCAAGTCATGGCATCACCTTCCTGACATCATGGTCCTCTTCTAGAACAAAGGACAAACAACTACCTGTCTAAGCTATCCAACCAGGGGTCTGGTCAGTTCCAGCTGGGCTATGCAGCTCCTTCCTTCCTTCATTCCTTCCTTTGTTCTTTCATCTGTTCCTTCCTTTTTTCCTTCCTTCCTTTTTCTCCTTCTTTCCTTCCCTCCTTCCTCTCCCTCTGTCCACACAGGATATCACACCCTTATCTGGGGGTGCTCCGCCAAACCAGGCTAGATTTATTTATTAAAGATCATGCCTTAAACCCAATTCACTCTGGCTCTCATTCATTGGCTAACAATAGGTCCAAACCCAAGCCCCACTTAGGGTCATTGTTTGGATACTGATGACTCACAGTGAATGTACATAGAAATTGTTTCTATTTTGGCCAGAAACCCTGAGATTTCCCCCTCCCAGATTTTATATATATTTATATTTTACATATACACACATATATATACATATATACGTACATATACATACATATACATATGTACATCATATCACTACATATACATACATGTGTATATATGTATACACTCACACATGTATATATGTACGTGTGTGTGTGTGTGTGTGTGTGTGTGTGTGTGTAAAGAGAGAAAGTAAAAGAAGACATTCCTTGGCTCATTTCTTACCCTAGCCTTAATCACTGCATGGGCAGTTGTCTCAGTTGACTCAGTCGGGGCTCAATCAACAGATTACTTGGAAAGATCTTAGCAAAAAAAAGCCAAGGTCTCCCACTGCATTGGGCCATGATCCATAAGATGGTCCTGATCGATATCTTGCCACTAGACCCAGATGGCTTGGGAGGAGAAAGTGAGACTGCTGACTTTGCACAGCCCTACCTCACTTAAATCCAATTCACATGCAAGTCATGGCATGACCGATGTGATGTCATGGTCCTCTTAGAGAATGAAGGACAAACAAAAATAGAGTCAGCTAACCTCCTTTCAGAGAAAAGAGGAATCTTAGAGCTTTAAGGGGGCTTATATATCAGATCATCTCATCTAATGTCCTCTCTTAGAGATAGGAAAATAGATACAAGAAGTTAAGTCATATAATTCTGAAGGGCAGAGTCAAGGCTGGAAGGCAGACCTCTGCTCACCCAAAACAGTGATGCTCCTGCTCCAGGACTCTGACTACCTTGGAAGCCATTACCATGTAAGCAACTTTAATCTGAGCACAGTCTCACTTCTGTATTAGTATCCTCAGCACTTGATATAGTACCTAAGACACAGTAGGCATTCAATAAATGTTTGTTTGATTCAGCAAGTGATTAAAGACTTTTGGCTATAGGCCCTCTATTTAGAGAGTTGAGTGAAAAAGAATTCCTATTGATGACCTGTGGGATATGATGGATTCCTAGAAGTCCTATTCCATTATCTGAGATTCTAATATTTGGCTTAGATTGCTAGGTGGAGTTGGTAAGATCTCACATAATCTGTTCCCAGAGGGAAAAATACTCCTATTATTATTTTTTCCTTCATTTATTATGAACCATAGATCACTAGAGCTAGAAATTACCTTAGGTATCACCAAGTCTAAGTCCATCGTCTCTCTAACTCCCTGAACCAGAAGTTTCCTCTCTGGCTATCACTTATGAGGATTGCCTTGCCTGATTAAAATATATATCCTTTGAAGGCAGGCATTGTGTTTGCTTTGACATTTGTATCTCTGGCATTTAGCACTTCATAAATACTTTCACATTGACTTATCCCATTATCCAGAAGAGGAAATTGAGGTCTATCAAAGTTAGTGACTTGCCCTAACTCAAGGAGGTAGGTATTGACAAAGCTAGTAGTAAAGCCCCTGGCACAAGAGTATAAATTTAAAATATGAAATTCCATATTAGGGTAAGGTTTAAGTGTCGGTGAAACTGTCATTCATAAACATTAGGTACGTATAATACTTAACCCTTCTATGGATTCTTTATAGGTAAACACTGTACAGTCTAGAACACAGCCAAGAAACAGCAGAACCTAATACATCAGAAGCTAACTCTAATTCTTACTGTTATAATCAGTGTAGGACAAACTTTATGTAAATCCTACAACAAGAGAACTCCTAAAGTGACCAAAGTCATTCATTATCAGAATAGGACAGAGAAAACATGAAGGTCCCATTGTAGATAGATCAGGAGTAAGATCATAAATAAAACCTTATGCAAATAAAAAAATAAAACCTTATGCAAAAAACAAGCCTGTATTGGTCCATTGGACAAGTCAATATAAACCAAGTGGTATAAGAAGTGAATACACAAGAGTCTTACAGTTATAGAGCAAAGCAAGGTTTAGTAGGATAATATCAAGGAAAAGGTACAATCACCAGCACTGGGGCTAAGCAATCAAAATCCTTTGAGCCAGTATACATAACCACATTAGACCACTGACTGGCATCTCTAACATCTGAAATCTGAAATCTCAGATTTCTGATTATCAGGCCGCAGGTAAACCCCATCAATGAAAACAATAGGAATGGATATCAGCAGTCAAGACCACTCCCTCTCCTGGTGCGAAGTGACTTTAAGCCCTTTGGGAGATAGGCAGCTGTGTGATCCAAAGGGCCAATCAGATACAAAAATACTGGCAGTGACACTGTGACATCTTCTAGGACAGTCTTATACAAGGCATCTTAAGAGGAGGCAGGGGTTAGGGGGAAACTGTGACATGAGGGATATATCTTATCTGTGTGAGGAGGCGTCTGTAGCTAAGAGAAGTTAATTTTTGGGAAATATAAACTTACGCCAAAAAGCAAAACTTTAAGGCATGAGTATTATAAAAGTAGTTCAATCCAAGTTTTGTTTTTGTTTTAAATAAGCATTTATCAAGTATCTACTGTGTACAAAGTATACTAGGTGCTGGGGATAAAAAAACAAAAAATAAAATGAAAATGAAACATTTCTGATTTTTAGGTGCCTGCTGGGGCCAGATGTTGCTGGGTGGTAGCAGCAGTGTATAGAGCACTGGACTTGAGTCAGTAAGACCTAAACTCAAATCCTGCCTCAGATACTGAGCAGCTGAGTAACCCTGGGAAAGTCACATGATAGTACCTACCTCCCAGGGTTGTTGTAACAGTCAAATGAGAACGCACATGCAGAGCACTTTGCAAAACTTAACATGCTATATAAATGTAAGCGATTATTATGCTGTTTTATTAATGCCTTTTGTTTTTACATCCCACTCATTTTTGTATTTGCCTTATTTGAAAACCCAGAGAACTTTTTCTTGTTTAAAAAGAGGGGAAAAAATCACCTCAATCATGCAACTGTGGTCCTCCCCCAGCTTTGTAGAACTTAGTCAGTCTTTCAACAGTACTCATTTGGTTTCCCTGTATGATACTTAAAGCTCGGGTCATGAAACCATCATCTAGGGGAGCAACTGATTTGGGTTAGGGTCATCCTGAACACAGCCACCAACACCGACTGCCGCTGACTGAGCAAGTGAGCTAGCCTGGTGAAACAATAAAGGAAAGATAGAAGAGAGCATGTGCTGGGTCAGTCAAACTACCACTTCCTCTCAGTACTACATTTAAGTAGACCAGGACCCTGAGTCTAAAAACCCTGGGAAGAACAGTACCATTGCATGATCCCATCCCTTTAGAACTATCCTTGATTCCAGCCCTGCCCCTCACCCTTAGCCATCATCAAGGAGAACAGCTCTTAATAAGAAGGGGCTTTCCACTATAACCAACATCCACTGATGACCAATAGTCACAATGAGGCAGGAAAGCTCTAGAATTCTAGGAATATAATTCATGTCCCTGATCACTGGTTCCACTTCCAGCCCAGCCAACTGAGCCACTGTCCAGGAAACCGCCTCCACAGCTGCTACAGGCCCCACTTCATTAGCAGCCATCGCTACTGAAAACCCAGTAAATAAAGTTCTCACCACTTTGGCGTTATCAAGTGGTTAAACCAAAGAAATGTGTATGGTTTTTTCAAAGGAAATGATACTAATGAAGATACACTCTCACCTGTTTTGCCACTGCAGCCTAAGGAATACTAGGCCTTTCCATTTGACTTACAACTATTTAGAACCTCTTACATTATTGAGTTCCTAGAGATGAGGAACTGTCACACTTTTCTATTTGTATTCCCAGAGCTTAGCACAGTGATTGGCACACAGTAAATGCTTAACAAATGAATGGTGCTCCCTTTCTTCCTTTCTTCTTTCCTTCCTTCCTTCCTTCCATTCTCTCTTCTTCCTTCCTTCCTTCTTTCCTGCCTCCCTTCCTTTCTTCCTTCTTTCCTCCCTCTCTTCCTTTCTTCCCTCCTTCCTTCTTTCCTCCCTCCCTCTTTCTACTTTTTCCCCTCTTCCTTCCTTCCTTTCTTCCCTCCTTTTTATTTCATTCTTTCCTTCTTTTTCCTTTCTTCCTCTTTTCTCTCCTTTCTTCCTTCATTCCTTCCTTCTTTCTTATTACTCTCTCATTCTTTCCTTCTCTCTCCCTTTTTCTTTTTTCTTCCTTCCTTCTTTCTTCTTTGCCCAGTTTCCTTCCTTCTTTTCCTTTTTCTTCCTTCTTTCCTTCCTTCTTTTTATTTCTATCTTTCATTCTTTCCTTATCTCCCCTTTTTTCCTTCCTTCCTCCTTTCTTCCTTCCTTCTTTTTATTTCTCATTCTTTCCTTCTCTTTTTCTTTTTCTTCCTTCTTCCCTTCTTTCCTCTTTTCCCTCCTTTTTTCTTCCTTTCTTATTTCTCTCTTTTTTCTTCTTTCTTCCTTTCCCTCCTTTCTTCCTCCCTTTCTTCTTTTTATGTCTCTCATTCTTTCCTTCTCTTTTTCTTTTTTCTTCCTTCCTTCCTTCCTTCCTTCCTTCCTTCCTTCCTTCCATCCTTTCTTTACTGCCTGCATTGTATTTTACTATAGCTATGAAACAGAAGGGAGGCAGCAAAGTGAAGATTCAAGTTCTGCCTCTGACAGAAACTAACTATGTGACTGTCATAAAAAGCATCAACCTAGTTAACTATCAACATTGGTGGAGGATATTTTCAAAGTGGGAGTTCCCTGCACTGATGTGATCACAGATCCAGACCAAAGAATGAAATACAAACATTCCAGGCTATACATAGACAATGTCATATTGTAAAATTCACTTCAAAGGGCATATTGAATGAGTTCATACTCTTAATGCTGGTAAAGAAAGTGTCCTTCATTTGCAAACTCTTAGTCACTTCCTTATGACTCTTTGTCAAAACAGCCTCTTTCTTTAAGACAAAAAAATGACAAAAACAAATAAATAAACAAAAAAAGACCCTTGATCTTCCACATCTAGACTCCTTCTGTCTTTTTTTTTTAATAAGAAAATAACAACAATGCAATTGAATTGCTCAATGTTTTCTCTTCCGTTTTGTGGAGGGCTGTAATTCTCTTGGGTGGTTTTGTTAGGGTTTGAGGGTTTTTGAGGGGGAAAAAATATATTATTATTTTATGACATGCTTAAATAAAACTCTTAGCCTTCTGGGGCCATCACAGAGATTAGCTGTCTGTCTCATATTGAGGTGATCCCAGAGAGCTTCATGTTCAAAGAAACACAAATAAACAATTGGATTCTTTGAAATGCCACTGATCCTCCTTGGACACAATGATCCTCGTTCCCCAATGGGGCTGAAAATAAATGGTTCAGAGCACCAGTGGAGCCAGTTGGGAAATGCTGGTTTGCTCACAGATATGGTGATAGCCCACAGGGTTGCCATCTGACTCACACATCAGACAATCTTCCCACAAATGGCTGCCTTGACTTTTTTTTCCTGTTTGTTTTATTCTAGGATCAAGGAGTTTTAGCCTACAACAGAACAGGACTAGGGGATGGGGAAGCCGAGTGGGAGAAGTGGAATTTGGGTGAAAGGAACACTGTAAAAGACTAATTTTTCAGAGCTTTTTCAGTGTCTATGATTCCTCTGACTTTCAACAGTAGAAGGAAATCTCTGACATGGCTCTCGCTATATAGCATATGGTAAAGGAGAAAAATATTGGCCTAGAAATCAAAAAACCCAGGTTTGATTACTGGGTCTGCTGTTCACTTGCTGTATGACTTTGGGCATATGAGAGTCAGTGTGATGTGATGTAATGGAGAGAAAACTGGCCTATAAATCAAGAAGGCCTGGGTTCAAGTCTTGACCCTGAAATGTACTGGCAATATGATCCTTGGTAAGTTAAGTGACTTAACCTCTTAGAACCTCTCAGCAATTCTCTAAGAGTCTACAGTGGAGAGAAAGTGGCGATTTACTGTGACAAAGAAAGTTCTTCAACAGAGCTTCCTATGCAGATGTGATTTTTAAAAATGGCCTTGATTCTTTCACATATTGTCTCTGAACTTCAGGTTATTTATCTGCAATATGGAGGTAATTTTTACTTTACTTTACAACAGGGTAAATCCAATAAGATCATTCTTCTAAAATCAAGTCTTCTGTAGATTTGTCCAACATCTAAGTTCATTAGTAGCAGTGTTTCCCACTTCTCTCCCTCCTGTCTCCCTTTTAGCTATGTCAGCAGTTCTCAACCTATGAGTCACAACCCCTTCAAATGACCCTTTCACAGGGGTTGCCTAAGACATATTTCTGATGGTCTTAGGAACTGAGACACTGCTCCTCTATCTGTCTCCAGGAGGGTCCGTCCACATGCAGATACGCCCACAAACAAGTATTAAAAGGTCGCAGCATTAGGAAGGTTGAGAACCACTGGCTTATGTGGTATGTATGTATATATGTATGCATGTATGTATGCATGTATATACTGTCTTTCTGACTTCCTCTATTTCTACTTCGGTCTCTTTGTCTCAGTCTCTCTTTGTCTCTATCTATCTCTGTCTCTCTACCTCTCTTTGTCTCTGCCCATCTGTCTCTATGTGTCTCTCTGTGTGTGTCTATGTATGTTCATTTCTCTCTTTTGTCTGTGTGTGCGTGTCTGTCTGTCTGTCTTTTTTTCTTTTTGTTTCTGTCTCTCTGTTGGTCTCTATCTCTAATTTTCTTTCTGTCTCTGTCTCTGCCTCTCTGTCTGTCTCTTTTCACCTCTCTCTGTTTCATCTCCTCTCTATATTTGTGCATCTGTGTCTCTGTCTTTCTCTCTCTCTTTCCTGGCCTATCCAAATATGTTTTAATTAAATTGAATTGGCTTAGAACTACTGGTGGCCCTTACCAGTATCCATTGACTTCATATTGCCCTTGGAATGAGTACTAACTCTGTAGTCAGAGGTCTTGGGTTCAGGTCTTTCTGCTTGATGATTGCTACTTTTGTGCCATTGAACAAGTCACTGAAATGACTTCCTGTGTCTTAGTTTCCTCATCAGTGAAAATGAAGGGGTTGGACTGGATGGATCCTGAGGCCCCTTCCAGCCGTAGATGTGCGATACTATAATTCATATAAAGTTGCTTGCTTGCTTCTATTTTCCTCACTCTCTTTCCCCTCTTTCCCTTCATCTCCACACCTTCATGACTGTGGATATTACAAGCACATATAAACATAGTACAATTACATGCTTAGTCATCCAAATGAAGTTACAGGTTAGTTTTGTGTTTATTTTTTTAACATATAAAAATAATCAAATCAAACAATCCTAAATACCAGGTTTTATTATTCACTTACATTTGTCTTCTGAGAAGCCTTCAGTCATCTTTGAGTCAGCTCCAATCTTTCCTGCTTAGAACTGTTGGACTCCAAAGTAATCATTTGCTTTTCAATTCAGAGCATCGGGAAAGCATGCCTATCATTTTGATTATACATCCATTCAACTCCTTCACTTCTCTCCTTGTCAGAGGAAGGACATTGCATTACCTTAGGGTTAGGTGGAAGGTTTTGTCCCTCAGTCTGATTTCTCCTGATGCCCTTTCTCTGAGAGAATTCCTCCAGGTGTCCAGGTAGACTAAAGGGGGAATACAAACAGTCCTGGGACATAGATTGTGGGAAAGGTAGAAGCTGCCGTGTGATTTTAATAAAATAAACATGACGTCCACAACACTCCTGGCATTTTCCCAAATCCTGCAAGGACTCCTTGGCCTCCAACAGGCATCCTGATTCTACCAAAGTGTTTTTCCAAGTTCTCTTATAGATTCAAATATATAAGCTTTTCTTCTTAGTTTGCCCTGTCCATCATGTACCATGGGCACTTTGGTCAGATAATGATGCAAAACACAATCGGTTTGAGAAGACAGAAGATGCATGTTGGTTTCTGGAATGTGGACTTAGCAATCACTTATCCTGAGAATTATCTGTCCTGGGAATCAACTTGGGAACCAATTATCACTGTTCTACAATTCCATTTGCAATATAATAATGGATTTGATTTAATTCAACAAATATTTATTTAGTCAAAAATATGTGCAAGTCACCATGCTAAGTGCTGAGGATACAAAGACAAAAAAAAAAATCAAACCAGTCCTGCCCTTGAGGATCTAACATTCTACTTGCTTAACTCATCATGTACTCAAATAAGTAAATATAAAGTCATTTTATGAGGGAAAGAGCAATAATAATAGGGGGAGGGGTCAGGAAAGGCATTGTGAAGGAAATGGCAATTGAGGTGTCCTTTAAAGAAAGCTAAGGAGAGAGGATTCTGGGATGATGGCAGAGTAGGTCAGAAAATTCTAAGCTCTCAAGATTTTCCCCCATAAAAGAGATGAAATAGCAAGTTAATGTGAACAAAATGAGAGTAAAACTAAATAAGAATAGGGGCAAACTAGGGTCTTCCTGGTACAATTTGAGAAGAACAGAAGAAAAATCCCAGGATGAGGTTTGGCTGCTGTGAAAAGTGAACACCTCCAGGTTAGGGTCTGCTTAAACAACAAGCAGCAAGCCCTGGGGTTAGTAAGTTTGAGAGAGGCTGCCTCAGCCCCAGCCACAGGAACTTTAAGCCCGGAATAGTGAGGGAAGTTGAGTGTCTGAGTCTTGGAAGATTGAGGGAACATCTGTGGACAAGGAAAGCCAGACCCAGATGGGCTGCAAAGAGAAGCAAGGGTGAGAAGAAAAGAGTATACTTCAGGTGAGTGTAGAAGCACTGGGGCAGAAAGCCTCTGGCTGTGGGTACTTACAGGGGGTTGAAAGCTTGGCTTTGGTTCCAGGCTAGAGAGGAAAACTGAAGATCGGGGGGCAAGAGGCACCATCTCTCATACCCCAGGACTCAAGGTGATTATAACAATTAAGCTTTTACCACAAAAACCCACACACACACACATACACACACAGGCAAAGGAAAAAGAATCCAATCATAAAAAGCTATTATGGGAATAGAGAAGATGGGGGTTCATCTTCAGAGGAGGATATTGAAGTAAAGAAACCCCCCTCCTTCTATCTCAAAAGGTAAAGTCAAATAGTCACCTGCCCAAAAAGAATCCATAGATCTTAAAAAAGATTTTTTTAAAATGAAATGACAGAGATGAAGATAAAAACTAAAAAAAGAAGAAGAAGAAGAAGAATCCAAGCAAAACAATAAAAGTGTGAAAGGAAAGTCAACTAATTAGAAAAGGAGGTCTAGAATCTTAAGGAAGAAAATAACACCTTGAAAATTAGAATTGGGCAAGGAGAAGCCAGCAAAATTATAAGAGATCAAGAAACAAACAAAATATGGATAATCAAAAAATAGAAGAGAAAGTGGAACATCTTAAAAGAAAAACAACATATCTGAAGAATATATCAAGAAGAAAAAACACAAAAATAATCAGACTAACTGAAAGTTATGATCAAAAAGAATCTTGATACAATAATATGAGAAATAAAGAAAATTGTCCTGAAGCATTGGAACAAGGAGGGAAAGTAGAAATAGAAAAAATCAATTGATCACCACTTAGAAGAGATCCTATGAGGAAAACTCAGGAATATTATAGTCAAATTCCAAAACCTCCAGTTGAAGGACAAAATATTAAAAGCAACAAGAATGAAACAATTTAAATATGATGGTGCCACAGTTAGAATCACGCAAGACCTAGAAGCAGAGACATTAAAGGACCACAGGTCTTGGAACACTGTGGAACATGGAAAAGCAAAAGAACTGGGGATGTGACTGAAAATACCTTACCCAGCAAAGTTAAGCAAAATCCTGAATAAAAAATAAAAGAACATCTGATCAACTGTCAGAATTTCAAGACTTTGTTAAAAAAAAAGAACAACTGAACTTAATAGAAGATTTGATATACAAGAGCCAAGAGAAATATAAGGTACATACCAAAGACTGATTACAAGGGATTCAATAAGGAAAGACCATTAAATTCTTATTAATAATTGGGTTGTTTATAAGAAAGATTGGGATAAACATGACTTTGATACGAATTTAATGAATTTAAAAAAACCATTTAGGAACAGCTAAAAAGATATAATTCTTTTATACAAATGAGGTGCAAGAGACAGATGCAATATGGAGGAATTAGATGGGGGAGGAGGACTGCTGGTTCCGGTAACCTATTTTCATCAAGAATGGGTTTAAGAGGGAATAATACATACATATTTAGAAGAGTATATCCCTCCCTCCAAAAAGCAAAAAACCTAGTTATTTAGAAGAGTATAAAGGTCTTCTAAATTCAGAATAAATAAAATGGGATTAAAAAAAGGGATAGGGAGGAGGGAGAGAACAAGAGAGGGATCTTTAGAAGGGAGGGAATAGGTAAAAAGGTGGTTATTTGGTGTTTAGATTTAGGGGAATTGGAAGTAGGGGAGGTATCCTTAGAGGGGGGTAGGCAAGTAATAGGAGGGTAAGGTAATGGGCAGAAGTAAAGTAAGAGGAAGCAGGAGGGATAGGAAACAAGAGATATGCACAAACATAAAAACAAAGATCAGGAGTAGAATTTGGGGAGGAGGAAAGTATATGTCTGTCTGTCTGTCTCTGTGTGTATATGTATATACATATACATATACATATACATATACATATACATATACATATACATATACATATACATATACATATACACACAAAGTATACACATGCATATATATACACATACACACA